>CM043114.1:62038989-62373989 GCA_023701765.1 Hylyphantes graminicola | reverse complement strand
TATGTAACATCCGGGTTGGCCAATATAACGACAGTTTTCTTTCAGAATATGCAATATATACGCGTTGGATATACACCATAGGATATTTTGTTAATGTTTATTAATTTATTCCTGATACGATAAGTACTACGTCACATTCGAATTTCCTGTATATCGCTCATAGGACTTTAGTTTCTCAGTATGTAATTATCCTAAAATACCGAAAGAGTATTTAAAAAATGTTGATCATATTCAATTTAGTTAAATTGGTTCTGAATGATCAAAGACGTTTTTTTTTTCGCTTTTTCCACAACAACATTTTTTGGTCGGTTTTGTAAGAAGCCCATTTGATTGGAGAAGATACATCGTTCATTAAGAATCTGCTACTGTTTGCTGCCTATTTTATTGAGGGAACCAGCGTAAAAGAAGTTTAAAAAAATGTGGAATATGATAAAATATTAATTAATTTGAACAGTGAATAGGTTTTGTGTTATGCAAAACGTAATTGCATCTAATTTGACATTTCATTATATTTATTGGAGTAAATTTTAAGCTACTTTGAGAGTACATAATTCAACTTTGTTGGTTGGTAAACATGTATATTCAGGTTTGTGTGCTTGGTCAGAGGACCACTTATAAACCTTCATCAAGTAAGACAGACACAACACGCACACACATAAGTGACAGATGCTGCCATATATCACCACCTCCGCAATTTAAAAATGTCCCTGAAGGGGAAGGAAATAGTCCCCAGGGACCTGTACCCGAGGTAAACTGCACCATGATGGCCCACATAACTTTGGACCCACAGATTTAACGAGCACGTACTCCGCATATACCCGGTGGGTCTTCCGTGGCACCGGGAATCGATCACGGGACCATCTCGATGCATAATTCAACACTTTTCTTAACCCGGCAGAACTCGCGCTAACTTAGCATAGACTAAGAATCTTCTAGATCGGGAACTCATTCTGATGCCTAGCGCCTCCAAAGTTTTGAACGGAACTAATACACTATTAACGATTGATTTGTGATTGGCATAATTAAACTTTCCGATTGCAGCTCTGTTTCTTCGAAATGTACACTGCTCAAAACAATAAGGGGAGCACATGT
Source organism: Hylyphantes graminicola (assembly GCA_023701765.1). Classification (NCBI taxonomy): domain Eukaryota; kingdom Metazoa; phylum Arthropoda; class Arachnida; order Araneae; family Linyphiidae; genus Hylyphantes; species Hylyphantes graminicola. The sequence goes on along the minus strand of CM043114.1, from coordinate 62,372,897 downwards.
TTTTAACTCTTTCGCTCCCAATGATTCCATTGAGAATCATCAGCTTGTGATTTTTTTCTGACTAAGTTAAATTCGCCACTTATGTATCATTAGATACATCGTTAGATGGAAGAATAACGTATTTTGAAGAATTTAATATTTTTTTTTATATTAATGAAAATATGAAAAATATGGTAAAATAAATTTTACTTTAAAACAGTTTTAGAAAATAAATTGACTCTAAATTTTTCATGCTTGCATTTTTTAGATGTTTAAAAATATATTTCAACTATTTTCAACAAAAAAAGTTTTGAAAAAATTATTGTTATAATTTATTTAAACGTTGTATTCCATTTTTCCCCCTTTAAATTTAAGTATTAAAAACTTAAGATTTTTTCTCCTGTTTTTTACTATTTCATTTCAAATGCATAGTGAACCTATTTAACAAATTTTAGATTTATAGGATAAAAAATTAAAAAGTTGGGAGTTAAGTTAAAGTTGGAATTAAAAAGTGCTCCCCTAATTGTTTTGAGCAGTGTACTATAATACGTCAGATTTTAATGCATGGATAATTAAAATTTTCGATCTTAGCGCTAACGTCGCTAACTAAGCTGTCTACACGACTCTAGTCGCTGTTCCTGGCTTTTCCGATCGGATAATAACTAATCATTGAATTAAAAGCCAATAACGAGATTTGTTTCAGTGATTAACTTTTCGACTATAATATCATCTTTAAATTTTCATAATTCATTTATTTTTTGTTTTTGTTTGAAAAAACTACAAAAAATAAAATATAGACTATTTGCAATTTTTTTATAGCAAGATAGTTAAATAACTAACTAAACCGCAACTGTGCTAAAGCTCCGAAAGGAGGCTAGAAAAAGGCAGCCGTAAACCATTACATTAGTTCCCTTAGACGCAAATGGGGGAGTTAGTGTCTATATCAATTTCAATATAGAAAATCCTTATAATGGCAATCCAATCAGAGTTTCATATCTTAGAGTGTATTTAATCTATCTGGGGTCCATTAGACCCCAGGCGAGTGCTGCCGGGTTAACAAACAGGTTGCCAGCTTATCCACAATACACTCGATACTTAAACTGAATTAGCCACATTTCGTAAGATTTGTGTGCTGTTGTCAGGATTCTTTAACAAGATTAATAATTAAATCTTAATTTCACTTTAATTGAAAAATGGCCACGCAGAACTGTAGGAGAATGTTTCAGATACGAATAAAGCAAAATATTAATACATTTTAAACATAATGCATCGAAATACTTATAAGTTATATATTTTTCAGTGACTTTTATTTCTTCTGGGTGGATTTTACAGTAGTTCAAGTCCAGAGCGACTTCAATCCAATTACAATTATATAGATACGTGTTGCAAAAACGTCAAAGCGTCGTTGGCTACTTTTTTTCGCGATTTCGGTAACCATCTTGCCAAATATCATGTGGTTTTATTTACTCGGCCAGTACCTTAGCTTGCTGGTTGCTGAAAACTCAACGAGTATATGCGGAGTACGTGCTCGTTAAATCTGTTGGGTCCGAAAGTCCTGTGGGCGGTCATTGCGCAGTTTCCCACGGGTACAGGTTCCTGGAGACTATTTTTCTCCCCTTCAGGGACATGTCTAAATTGTGGAGGTGACGCGTGATAGATGGCAGCATCTGTCACGTATGTGTGTGCATGTGAGTGTGTGTTGTGACTGTCTTACTTGACGAAGGTTTATAAGCGGCTCTTTGAGCAAGCACACAGGCCTGAAAATATATGTAGATCAACCAACCAACCAACCTTAGCTTGATATGAACTATTAGATTTTTTGTTTATAATTTTTTTACATGAAATAGAATGTTAATGTGAAGAACTTGTCATTTTAAAGTATAAGATGGATTGAAAACATTCTTACGAAATTCGAAAACTTTAGCTTAGCCATTATGCCTGCCCTAATTCTATCTATTGAAGTTTTAAATAATTGATTGACAGCAAGCGTCATCCATTTAAATTAACTCTTTATTCCAAAATATATTACGTTTATATAGTGTTTTCAAAGTAAGGGTAATCTATTTTGAATAAATCAACTGAAAAGCTTTTTCCTTTTACATTTCTTTCTTTTTTTTTTTAAAGTTTGCTCTTTTCGCTTAGGTTGTCCCCAAAAGAGACATTTGATCTTTAAAATGTCTCTTTTAAGCTAAGACTTGTAGTATAAGTATTCTGTTTCTGCAAAAACTTTTTTAAACTTCCAAGTTTTGAAAATTGCTTCTTTTAAAGAAGCACTTTGAAATGCATGTATATATAAATTGGAAAAGTAAAGTTTTGCGATATATGTATTAGGTTGAGAAATAATTTTTTTTTTAATTTTGCCTTTTTCACACTGTAAATTATAAACACATGTGTAAAGCATACAAATTGATACAAACAAATAATAGTTATACAATTTTTTAAAAAAATCGATGACAGTATTTTATGTACTTAAATATAATAAATTATTTTTTGTAGTGCAAAGTATATACAATAGTATATACACATAGTAGAATAGTATATTTATTACACACTTTTTTTTTTAATCAGTGGAACTTCAACATCAAAATTATTTTTAAATGTGCATTGATTAATAATTTTGATTGCGGCATATTAAATTAAAAAAGCTGCAGAAACAATATATGACAGTTTACTTTATATAAAGTAATTTTTTTCTTTTACTTTTAACTTTAATTGCTTTTAACTGGAATCTTTAATAAACTAAGTTTATAGGCGGAAGGAAGAAATCTTTCGAATAACTTGTTGCTTGTTTCTCTCGACTTGCTATTGTTTGATTAAATTGTGTATAATTTTTTTGTATATTTTATACAGTTCTGCTTGCATCAAGAATTAGAAGTTTTTTGTACCGACAAAAAACTATCAATTCATCTAGGGACGGATTCAAAACAAAATTGTGTATCCCTAAAACTTGAAAAATATTTCCAAAACAAAACTTAACTATACCAAAACTTACTCTGTGATTTCTTATTGTACTTCAGTAAAATTTGTTTATTTAATACAACCACCCTCCCCCCCCCCTTCCTCGATCCGGTATTGGTCTTTTGAAAACTTAAACAAAGAATGGATAAAAAGCATGTCAACTTGAAAACATAAATACTTTTTACGGTTTTTAATTTCTTTAAGTACTGTATTTCATGTATATAATTTTTATACAGTCGTAAAAACTATCGTTTATTCTTAATTTTTTTTAACGAAATCAAACTGTGTAAAAAAATACAGTGTTTGCATATGTTAAAGTTCTAAACTTGACGTAGCTTTGAATTTTATTATCAACCACTTAAAACACTAAACAAATACCAGCAAAATAATTTTATTTGGTACTTAATTTCTATTCGGCCAATAAATGAACTTCAAACACTAACTGCAGCATCTCACTCAACAAATCTTTCTTCCCTTCGTTAAGAAGTCGGTCTCAATTGTCAACTTCGATAACAAAATAAACTAAGATTGGAAAGTTTCTTTCCGGAAAAAAGAGCGAGAGAGGAAACTTGATTGGAAGTTTGGAGTTGGACTTAGTTTCTTTTTTCACCGGCATCTTCAAAATGCTAATGAAAGTGCCCTTCACAATATTTTCTGCAGTATACACTACGTGCCACCCTAACTTGGGTAAAAATAAAGAGTGAAAAGGCAGAGGGAAAAGTGTGGTTGTCCATTAGTTGGAAGCTCTTGTAAGGTAATATTTACATACAAGATGGTCTTAATACTATTTAACCAAAATACACTTTTCATTCTGATAAAATTGTCAAATTTTCTAAAATAATATTCAAATCTGTTAGATCTTGAACGAAATTAATGCTTTAAACATGTTTTCTGGATGGATTCACAAATAATTGATGGAACTCTTTACATCCGCGGAAGGATCTTCTCCATAGCATATTTCTATTTACCTAACTTAGGTTGGCAAGGTGTAGTAGCAAATTGTTCGAGTGTTGTTTATTTTGATAGTTTAGAAGAATAATTTGACAACTTAAGAATATATCAAAGAATTATTCAACAGTAAAAATTGTAATCAGATAGCATTAGTTGAAGTGGTATTTCAACACTATTCATTACAGTATATTCATAGTAAAATCATATAAAGTAATAATTCAAATGTGATACCTAAAAATTAAATATCATTAAAACATTTATTTTGAACAGATACTCTTTTTTGATAGCAATAAAAACATTTCGATAGGAGCCCATCATATAAGAGTTACCCCGACGATTTACGGCTGTCAATTTCTAGTCTCTATGTGGATCTGAAACACACCCAATTTCGTCTTTTAATTATTACCCCTAGACAATCCGCCGTGTCAAAACTTTCTACTCCATAGACTCAATGAGCACGTGTGTCGCACTGTAGTAGTATATAAACATCCAGCCTTTATATCGGGATTAAAACCCGGGACATTCAAAATGCTAATGAAAGTGCCCTTCACAATGTTTTCTGCAGTATAGTCTCAAATTGTTCGAGTTTTGCTTATTCTGGTAGTTTAAAAGAATAATTTTGCTATTTGTTAATTTAAAATCGGGGTTAATACATAGTTTTTGCAAAGTACCATCGTTTAAACGATTTATAATAAAGTAAAAATAAAACCTTGTTTTGTGTTTTTCTATACAACACAAAACTAGCTTTTTAAATTTATTATCTATTCCCACTTTTTGGGGCTTACAACGATTAGTTCTTTTTTTTCCATACGTTGTTATTGTTGGGTATTCAGATTAGTTATGTATTTTAAATGTTGCCCTAGCTTCATTAACTGAAGCTAGGGCTTAGGCTAGGACTATGTTATGTTAAAAATTAAATGTTTATTTTTTATCATACAAATTTCTTATAAATGACGTAAATGAAAATATTCTTTGCTTGGTTTCATGATTAAGATTCATTATATTAATCTTTTGTTGCTTAGATGATGTGCATTATGTGGATGACAACACATTTTGCAAACTTAAAAATTAGAATAATTTTGATGTTACTAAGAGAATTATCCTTTATTTTTCTGCATCTGTCCCCCCTTTAGTATGAATAACTATACCCTTAACCTTTTCTGCCTGAATATTCTTTTTTAAAAATATTTCATGAAAAAATATTATTCACATTTTTCAACTTTTATGAAAATCCAGTGGTAAAACAGTGTGACCAATACAATACTTCATTTTTTCCCCTTCGCTTAAAACTATCCCAAAAACCACACGCGTATCCCTTCCTCTATCCCGCATTTGATGTATAAATAAAACCCTTCAGATCCAATCCCAAAGTTATTCAAGTTTGATATCCGGAATTCGCTAACATATCTCCTAAAAATAGGCTTACATTCTGTCGAGGTTAGGAATACATAATGCGTGATATCATTGATCCTATAAAAAAGAATAGCCCCGTATAGTATGCCATAGCGAGATCTGTACCTCAATTTGTCATTGTTGTAACTAAAATAGGAGATAGCGTCCTTTTGGTATGCATTTGAGCTATACTATAGAAAGCTATACTATATAATATATTAAGCTATACTATATGGAAAACATAATACATTTAATAAGATTTGACGTCCAGCAGGTTAAAAAAAAATTTTTTTTTAAGATTTCATTGTAATGGAGTAGTAGCGACAAGCATTGTAATTTTGGAAATCCAAAAACGCTTTGCTAAATTGAAAAGCAAAAAACGTTTTGGAGACATAAGAGTAAGAATAAGAATTGCCGGCCCGTCGGCGCAATGATTAGTGTACTAGCCTTTGGAGCTGCTGGGTTCGGACTCGAATCCCGGTAAGACATTGATGTTTGTGTTTGTCAATAAATGTTGTTATTTGTCTATGTGTTTGCGTCGTCCTTTCTTTGTGTGTCTCTTGTGACTGTCCCTTCTGGCGAGCGGGGTAATGGGCTACATAGCCTACGCCCTTCTCTTCTAGAGGGCGCATTTGCATTCCATTCCATTCCAACTAAAAGGGAGTCGACCCGGCACCGCAATGGTTAGGGTGCTAGACTTTGGAGCTGCTGGGTTCGGGCTCGAATCCCAGTAAGGCATGGATGTTTGTGCTTGTCAATAAACGTTGTTATTTGTCGATGTGCTTGTGTCGTCCTTCTTTGTGTGTCTCTTGTGACTGTCTCTTCTGGAGAGCTGGGTAATGGGCTATAAAGCCTACACTCTCCCTTCTAGAGGGCGCAATCACTGTCATTTGTCAACTAAAATAAGATATAGCGTCCGTTTGGTATGCATTTGAGCAATACTGTCTGTATTTCATCGTCCAGCAAGAAAACATAATACATTTGTTGAGATTTGACGTCCACAGCAGGATAAAATAATTTTTTAAAGATATCATTGTAAGGGCGTAATAGGCCAGCCCGCCGGCGCAGTGGTTAGTGTGCTAGCCTTTGGAGCTGCTAGGTTCGGGCTCGAATCCCGGTAAGACATTGATGTTGTGTTTGTCAATAAATGTTGTTATTTGGCTATGTGTTTGCTATTTGGCTATGTGTTTGTTATTTGGCTATTGTTTGTTATTTGGCTATGTGTTTGTGTCGTCCTTCTTTGTGTGTCTCTTGTGACTGTTTCTTCTGGCGAGTGGGGTAATGGGCTAAAAGGCCTACACTCTCCCTTCTAGAGGGCGCAATCACTGTCATTTGTCAACTAAAATAGGAGATAGCGTCCGTTTGGTATGCATTTGAGCAATACTGTCTGTATTTCATCGTCCAGCAAGAAAACATAATACATTTGTTGAGATTTGACGTCCACAGCAGGATAAAATAATTTTTTAAAGATATCATTGTAAGGGCGTAATAGGCCAGCCCGCCGGCGCAGTGGTTAGTGTGCTAGCCTTTGGAGCTGCTAGGTTCGGGCTCGAATCCCGGTAAGACATTGATGTTGTGTTTGTCAATAAATGTTGTTATTTGGCTATGTGTTTGCTATTTGGCTATGTGTTTGTTATTTGGCTATTGTTTGTTATTTGGCTATGTGTTTGTGTCGTCCTTCTTTGTGTGTCTCTTGTGACTGTTTCTTCTGGCGAGTGGGGTAATGGGCTAAAAGGCCTACACTCTCCCTTCTAGAGGGCGCAATCACTGTCATTTGTCAACTAAAATAGGAGATAGCGTCCGTTTGGTATGCATTTGAGCAATACTGTCTGTATTTCATCGTCCAGCAAGAAAACATAATACATTTGTTAAGATTTGCCAAGCAGAATATAATTTTTATTTTAAGATTTCGTTGTAGTGGAGTAGTAGCGACAAGCATTGTAATTTTGAAAATCCAAAAAAAAAAAAAGCTTGTTAACTTGAAAAGCCAAAAACGTTTTCGGTACATAAGAGTAAGGTTACGAATTTTTTTTTTTACAGTGAGATCAGAATATCAAAGTTGTGGCTTTTCCTTTGTTCTTTTTAACATTTTTTTTTAAAGGAATAGGTACAGATTTTTTTAAAAAATACAATTTTTCTTTTAACCTTTTATAAAGTAGTTCGAACAATTCTGAAAACAATAGTACGTTTGTTTTGTTTTTTCTTTATTGATTTATCAAAATTATGTGAAGACAATCTCTTATATATACTTTTGTGTATCGCATAAAGTGTTTACCTTGACAATAATCATATTTTAGGAACTTGTTTCAAAAATTGTAAACAACAATTTCTTCAAATTTTTGTTTTAATTTTAAAAAAAAAAAATTTAAATTAAGTTTTTAAAAATATTGGATTTTTTAAAAAATTTTTTGGTTTTTAAAAATAAAAACATTGGTTAGGTTAGGTTTGAAGTATCGTCGCACTAGAGCTACACGAGGGCTATTGGCGACGGGCGTCGTATTTTAGAACCACAGTCAGGTGACGAGCCAACACCTGAATAGGCACCCAACGCAACCGTTAAGATAAAAACATTGGAGAAGCATGTTAAATGTGTAATCAATCATTGAAAAAAATTGGGATAAATCCATGCATAAATAAAAAATTAAAAAAAAATCGGTTCTGGACCACCTTAAATCAATGAAATACTTTAAAATCACATGCTTCACACTGCGTCAATAATATGGCCTTGCATTGATAAATCTGTCTTCGTTTTTTTTTTAATTTTAAGTAAATATATCGTTTTGGAAATAACTTTATTTTTTCTAGAATTATAGTGTTTTTGTATCTCAAGTACAGTTTTAATATTTGAAGAGTACCCGGGAAAAACCCTTGATTTCGTAGAAGGCTTTCCTCAATAGGCCTTTTTGGCGATGATAGCGAGAATCGCTTAAACTGGTGTAGAGAAACCGGTTACTCGCTTTGTTTTTTCTTTTGCGGCAACCGTGATTCCCGCCAGAGATCAGTGTACACGAATCACACATTCGTTCCGCGAATGAAGAACCGAAAAAAACCGGTTTCCTATCGCCAATTTTCGCCAAGCACGCACAATTACGGGAAGACTGCTAACAAATCAAGTGGTTCTTCCAGTGTATTCTTCATTTGCTGACATAGAGTACTAAAAAGATATAAATAAGTTTAGAAAATACACTAGGACAATAAGTGTTAATTTAACAATTTAAGAAATTCTCTGTAAAATCAAAAGTTCAGCTGGCTCGGCTCAGTGAAAATATTCGAAAAAAAAAAATGTTAGCTTTCTCGTGAAAAATCTAAAACCTGAGAAATATAAACGCAAATTCAGTATTCTCTAGAATTGAGTCGATGCGTTAGTCAATAGAAAAAAAACCCCTTTAAGTTATAGAATTATTTAACCCTTTCAGTCCCAAAAATTTACTACACTACAGAAACATCTGATATTCACAAAATAAGCTTATTTCACTTCAAATCTAAAATTCCATAAAAAAAAATCATTTAAAATTTTTATATGGTATTTGAAATAATGCCAAAATTTTTTAACTGTGGAAATCAACAAAATAAATATATATATTACCTAAAAACACTTCGAGTTATACATTTTAAGGTATCTAACCATATTATTAAAAAAAAATTAGTAATTATTTTAACCGAAATAGTTTAAATTGTGTTTTAAATATGTGGAACTGAAGTGAACTTTTCAAAAATCAGGTGAAACGCTTGTTTGCTATTTTCTAAATAAAAAAAAATAGTAGTTCTGACTTCTATTAAGATTAATGTAAAATAATATCTAATAGAACAAAGAGTGAAGAATCGAATGATATGTGTTTGGATGTCATAATGGACAGAAACATGGGGGAAAATATTGAAAAGGATGATCCCAAAGGACATCGCTGGGACTGAAAGGGTTAGAGAAAAATTCAGTTTCATTTTTGTTAAACCAAATACTAGAGACGTGTCGAAATATCGTGAGATGGTTTCTTTTTCAGTGAGATATGTATAGGGCAAAAGCTCTGTCTTCCACCTTTGGGAGATTTTGACTAGAAATGTGGATTTTTATCCCAGACGCATACATTCTACTTTGGTCCACTCTTTACTGAGAAAAATGGTGTTGCACATTCTTGTCTTAGAAGATATGAGACAATTGAGAAACAAAATTTCAATAAGTGTTAATTTAACAAATTAAGAAATTCTCTGCAAAATCAAAAGTTCAGCTGGGTCAGCTGAGTGGAGATATTTGAATTTTTTTTTTAGCTTTCTCGTGAAAAATCTAGAACCTTAAAAAAATAAACGCCCATTGGTATGGTATGGTAGCTACATATATATTCCAGCTTGTGTGCTTGTTTGGAGAACCGCTTATAAGTGTTCGTTAAGTGAACAGACATAGAAAGAGTTTTTACAAGCACAAGAGACACACAAAGAAAGGACAACAAACACATCGACAAATAACAACATTTATAGACGGTCACAAACATCCATGCCTACCGGGATTCGAGCCCGACCCCAGCAGGATGCCCCAAAGGCTAGCATCCTAACGATTGCGCCACTGGGGCGCTAAACACCAATTCAATATTCTCTAGAATTGAGTCGACACGCTAGTCAATAGAAATAAAACCTTTAAGTTATAGAATTATTTCAGGAAAAATTCAGTTTCATTTTTGTTAAACCAAATACTAGAGACGTGTCGAAATATCGTGAGAGGGTTTCTTTTTCAGTGAGATATGTATAGGGCAACAGCTCTGTATTCCACCTTTGGGAGATTTTGACTAGAAATGTGGATTTTTATCCCAGACACATATATTCTACTTTGGTCCGCTCTTTTCTGGGAAAATATTTCCTCTGGTGTTTTTCCTTGAAAGATGTTCAATTGAACTGTCTTAATATTTTATTTTAATAAAAATGGGTTAAAATATGTAATGTATAAAACATATAAAGGGGCAGATTAGTTGAATAACTCACTTGCTTCAAATAATAAGGTATAATGTCCGGCTCATTGGCGACTTGTGGCTATGGTAGGCTAGGGTAGATACACATATTCCGGCTTGTGTGTTTGATCAGAGACCCGCTTATAAGCCTTCGTCAAGTAAGACAGACACAGAAAGAATTTTTACTGTCACAGAGAAGGGAAGTATACACCCAGAGCAAAGGCAGAAATCGGACCCTTACACGTTACAGCGCGCAGACTGCTAGCTTAATGGTCCAAACCACTCGGCCGTCCTGGCCCCCTGGCTGTAGCTAATTCATTCAGATGAATTAGCCAAGAAGGACAAAATATCTTACCTACCAATGAAGAACCCAATTTCTTGCTTATACTGTCAAGAATGTGAGTATTCAACTAGAACCCAGTTGAAAATAAAATAAATGAATTTTTTATACATATTTTAAAGCATTCACGCAATTTAAGGTATTTTTTGTACAATTATAATTAATGACTAATTAACCCTTTGAATAAATATTTACAAGAAATGGAGACAATTCTTGTGAAAGTTAGTAAAGATACTAAAAATAATGGCTTGGGAATTAAATTTAATTATTATACTAACATTCAGAGTTTCAGCATTTAGAGATAAAACTTAAATCCCAGTGTCCTTATACTGTAATAGAAACTCTAATAATTAAATAAAAGAGACATTTACTAAGTCAAACATGTAAAAATTTATGAAGACCAATTTACAAAATATGATATAGAATTTTACATATATTCTTTTTTAAAAAAATGGACCTTGCTAAACGTTTCGTGTAATAACATTACAATTTGACTTGCAATTTTTACTTTCAAAGTCATTTAAAATATAACTCTTCGGCAGAAGTGCACAATCAGACTAGATCTAATTATTTAAAAACTAAGGAATTTAATTAACTAACTTTTGAAAAGTTAATTTAGGATGAGAGTTTAGCTTGGATTAAAATATCACTGACGAAAAGAAGTTGTTCATTCTAACGAAGGAAAAGACTTTAACCCTTTCAGTCCCAGTGATGCCATTTGGCATCATCACTTTCAATATTTTTTTCAAAATGTTTATGTCCCGTTATGACATCCAAACACACATCATTCGATTCGTCACACTTTGTTTCATTCGACAATATTTTACATTAATCTCAATAGAAGTCAGAAATACTATTTTTTTTATTTAGAAAATAGTCAGCAAGCGTTTCTCCTGATTTTTGATAAGTTCACTTCAGTTCCACATATTTAAAACACAATTTAAACTATTTCGGTTAAAATAATTACTAATTTTTTTTTAATAAAATGGTCAGATACCTTTAAATATATAACTCGAAGTGTTTTTAGGTAATATATATATTTTTTTATTTAGTTGTTGTCCACAGTTAAAGTGTTTTGTCATAGTTTCAAAAAACCATATAAAAAATTTAAATGAATTTTTCTTTCTTATGGAATTCGTAAATTTGATTTAAAATAAGCTTATTTTGTGAATATCAGATGTTTCTGTAGTGTAGTAAATTTTTGGGACTGAAAGGGTTAAATAACAAGAAACCAACTAAGAAATTGGGTGTAGCAGTGCAACAACGTGCCAAGTCCAACGACCAAGGCCCATCTTTATATTATCTCGTTTAAGGTGATAACGGTTAGGTTAGGTTTTTGAATTATCGTCGCACTAGAGCTACACGAGGGCTATTGGTGACGGGCGTCGTATTTTAAAACCACAGTCAAGTGACGAGCCGACACCTAAATAGGCAACCAACGCAACTTTTAATAGGGCGGCATCGTACGCAGCGTTAGGACTTTGAAGGAATTTAACGTGCACTCCCTTACACGGGGTATTATTCGTTTTGGCTGCACGTGCCGTTTATAGGTCGGCAGTTATTTTGGCCATGCCCGAACCCGAACCTGGGACCTTTCGCATGCTAGGTGAGTGCCTAACCAACTGGGCTCCCCAGCCCCGAAGTATTTTAGGAAGATAGAAAACTAAACTAGACATTCCTTATATTTTTAAAAATCTTATGTCAAATTATTCCGAATGGTCACCAAAAATTTCAGTCTTGAATATTTTTACAAAAATTGCTTTTAAAGAACTTTTGATTTAAACCTGCACTGGATTTTCGAGAGATTGTATCCTTTTTTAGCTTTTAATTTTTATTTTGAAAATAAAAACCATACGAAACATACTGAAAATCAATTTACCAACACTGTTATGAAAATAAATTTATTTTGAATCATATAGCAAGGATTTATGATTCAGATGATTCTTGAACCTCAATCCATTATCACAAAGACATTTTTCAAAGATGTCACCTATCAACTTCATACACTTTCTCTTTCAATTGTTGAACTGCTTAGTCAAATAGAAGTAAGTTTGTGGCAGTTTCTAAAATTTATGACTGCTTTAGCACAAAGTTTCGAAACCACGAAAAGGTTCGTTCGGTGCCAAGAAATGCTTTCATAATTTCATTCGCTGTGTTGACAATAATACATTTAGGTTTCTTAGAATAAACAATGGATATTAATGTATTGAGGGGACCCGGATGACCGAGTGGTTTGGACCATTACCCTAGCAGTCTGCACGCTGTAACGGGTGCTGGTTCGATTCCCGATCTCCCTGAGTGTACTTCCATTCTCTGTGACAGTAAAAAATTCTTTCTGTGTCTGTCTTTCTTTACGAAGGCGTATACAGCCTCTGATCAGGGTATCTCATCTAGCACACAAGCTGGAATACATATGCATCCCCCTACCCCAATGTAGTGAGTAGAACAATATTTAAAAACATAAAATAATAATAATTTATAAACTTAGAACTTTGTATTACTACTACTTATTCATGCTATCCATTTTATTTAACTTGCTTAATACGATTTTGAATGATAATTTTATATGATGGCGAACTTTTCCGTCATTATTTAAAAATTTAAATTATTTATTTTCGTGAATTAAACGAAATCTATCGGCATTAAACTAGCATTGCAATATTTACAATAAATAAATTCAATGTATTTACATAAAACAATCTAATTAACGCTTTTTGAAAGTTAAGATTTTAATAAGAACACAATACAGGTTTTAGTATTATTTTCGATTTAAATTTAAGGTTAACATATCGAAATAAAGGAAATGTGGTCATAATATCTATACCTAATTAAGGAAGTTGTACTTCAGAAAATGTTCCAGGTCATAGGAGATGGTGGGTGTCTGTTTCGTTTCTCAGTTTTATGTCATGTATGGTGTATATACTTGATATCTATGGATCACATTAATTATTTGTGAGACGCATAGTAGATAATTAAAAAGGAATAGCTACAATTTCCCATGACAGGAATGGTGATTAGGGTGGGTCGAAAAGTACTTTTTATTTTATTTAGAATCGCTACAAAGGAAAAGTTGCCATAAGTAAAGACATGAAAATGCACTAATTATTAATTCTATTGTAATTTATCGTCCGTTCGCGCAATGCCATCAAAGTTGGCAAAAAAATTGTCAAAAACCGTAGATTATATAAATTTTTTAAAACACGAAAGATGTTTTTAACTACGTTCCTATATCATGAATTAACTGCTAAAAGTACGTAAAATCATAAAATTGCACTTATTATACATTTGTGTCAGATCTAGATCAGAAAAAAATCAGGATAATTTAACCATACTGATATGATGTCACATACTCCATGATATGAAAATGAAATTAAGTACAAAGACATAATAGTTATCTCCATTGCAGTCGTGGGACATATCATCGCAACAAATATCTCTCGATTATCTACTATATGTACCGCTATTAAGTCCCTGACTTCCGTAGACATCAAGGCTGTACCATTCATGACAAAAGATAAAAAAAAAATCGACATTCCTCTATATTTCCATTTCTTTCCATTTGTACACATCGCATTTCAAGCGCGTTGAGGAAATCTTATCAAGCACAAAAAATCAAAGATTTTATATAATTTTTTTAAAAAATCAAAAACGCACCCGATTTTTTTATACGTGCCAAATTACTAAATTTCGTTTTCTCTCATTGAAATTTCTTTCAAATTGAAAATAAAAAGTTGACCAAAAATCCTTATCTTTCAAGAATGTTCCGTGTTTCAGAAACATTACACTCTTAAAACAAACGAGCAATTTTAACTCAGTCTGAGTTAATTTTCACTCCTTTCGGTGTCGAAAATGCACTTCCCCTATAGGAGAAGATATTTCACTCTTTTATATTGTTCAACCTCTAACAATCTTAACAACAAACGAGCGATTTTAGGGCGATTAGGAGCGATTTAGGGCGATTATGAGCTATTTAGGAGTTAATATTCACTCCTTTCCAATGTCGAAAATGCACTTCTCCAATAGGAGTGGATTTCACTCTTTTGTTTAAAGAATGTAGTTACGTTAGGCCATATTTGCCTCTTTGGGTGTGAATTTTGAAAAATAGCTTTAAGAGGACTCCCTTGGAATTCCACATCTTGAAAATCGTAATGTTATTCCTATGGAAAACATTCGCAAGTCAATTACCGACACAATTTTATTAAAAGGTTACTAGTTTCTTGTATCATTGTAAAGAACGAAAGGAGTAGATTCTGTAAAATTAATTTGTTTTGTGAAAATCACATATTTAGTATTTTTAATAATTTTTTGAAGTTAGTAAAAAATGAATTAATTTTACAGAATCTACTCCTTTCGTTCTTTACAATGATACAAGAAACTAGTAACCTTTTAATAAAATTGTGTCGGTAATTGACTTGCGAATGTTTTCCATAGGAATAACATTACGATTTTCAAGATGTGGAATTCCAAGGGAGTCCTCTTAAAAGGACGCTTTCAGAATAAAAAGAATAAGCTCCTGCAAGTTTTGCTCTGTATCTCTATTAATTTTATCTAGTAGTTGATACGTATCAGTCGTTCAGAAATTATTCCTTAATACATATAGATTAATAATACATACGAATGTAAACAGTAATTACAAAAAATGTGAATGTTTTTAAAAAGCTAAATGCTATTTATAAAATGAAGTATCAATAAGTGAAGTTTTTATTATCAAATGAAGTAGTGTTTTATTTTGTTAAATTAAGTTGTAGAATGTTAACCAATCCTTTATTTTTTCATTGTATAAGGGTAATTGTGGTTTTCTGCAAGCAAAACACGTTTTTCGATTCATGAAATACTTGCTTTGGACTGGGGTTGAATTTAAATGTACATTAGTCTACGGAAAACAACACAGTATCTGGTTTATATAGACTGAAAACAACTAACCCTAACACTAACTATTAAAAATACAAAAAAAAAAGAACTCTCCAAACTTTTCCTTCTAAAATGTTTAGCACGAAGATAACTTATATTGCTAAGTTTTTAAGTTTTTACAGATCAGTTTTAAATTTATAGTTAATCCGATTTGGAAATAAATCTATCCAGATTTTTTAAACATTATTCGACAGTTATATATAAATTGTGGTCTCAATTTAAAGTAATCTAAACTTCCAAAACACCAAAAGGAAAATAAAAAGATTAAACGAAGAATGACCTTACTGACAAATCAATAAAGCAAAAATATTTAATTTATTTTAAACTTTTCTGTATTTATTGCTAATGGCATTTGATTTTGTTGATCTTAGTAAAACGAACAAAATTTCTATTAGTAAATTAAAACTTGTATTAAAAACATTGACTAAATCTGGTATTTTTTAAATAAGACTAAACATTCAAATATTATTGTCTTGTTTCCATTCCCAGATTAGAATGAATGTTCTAACATTTTACAACGCCTTGGGGGAAAATCATTCTACGATAATTTACCAAAATAATGAGAAAATGTGACAATCTATATTAATGTTTGCGAGTAGTTCGCTCTTGCAATTAAGTCACAAAGATTCTTTAAAACAGGATAACGAGTAAGTAACCCGCCCACATGAATACTTGGATTTATCATTCGAAACTCAATGTCAACATTGGAACCAATTTCGGTTCTTTTTCAAGCAAACAATTTCAAATTAAAGATTCGCACATTTGTTCATGTTTCAATGGAGAAAGTTTTGCAGATTAAATGATATGAAAGCAACTCCTAATTGGTATTTTAATTCTAACGAGTTAGCATTATACTTAAAGTGATGCCCCTAACGATATTTCGACTCCGCTGAAGGAGGTCTTTGATAATGGAAAGGAAGCTGTGTTTCGTAATTAAAGTGTATATTCAAGCACACTTTAAGACGGTGTTGATGATTTCTACTCATGATTGTTTGAAATGGCTTTGAGATCTTCCATTAGATTTTATTATTACTTTAAGCAGAATGTATACTTTAAACGGATAAATTTTAGCAATATATTTTAATACTATGATGCTGCTTACAAAAAAAGAAGCGAACAGTTATTACATATAAAAACGATTCTCGGGTGAAACCGCGACGGACAAAACCGATAACGGACAAAACCCCGAAAGGACAAAACAGTGAAACGGACAAAACCGCGAAAGGACAAAACAGCGAAACGGACAAAACCACGAATGAGGAATATGCGGAATTAAATTATGTCATACATATTATGTATATGGCCCTTTTATTAGAAGTAATTAATGATTTAAACAATTTCTCGTAAGGGGTTAAATTTTGAAAGTAGTAGTAGTGTAATCGCTTCCGACTGCCTATTTCTAGCCTCCATACTTAGCTTTAACACAGCCAATAACGCCTCGTAATTCAGAATCCTGGTCAAGTACCGAGGTCGACACCTGAGCGGGCGCCCAAAGGAACTTCGAGCGATATCGTACGCTGAAGCCGTCGGGACTTTGGACTCCACAGATTTAACGAGCAAGAGTTGTCCCAGTGTACTCTGGATTTTGAAAGTTTTGTTAAAGATTATTTTTACATACGTGAGAGGAAAGTTAGAAGAATGGTGAATACCTCATAAAGATATTGAAATCACGATATTATTTTTTTTTAAAATTTAGTTTGGAGAAGAAAGAAAATGCATAGATTTTCTATTACAAATCAATATTAATTACCTGAGTTAGTGAGTTAGTTGAGTTTGGAAGGATGACGCATGTGTGGACGAGAGGGGCATGTAATACTTAAAAAAGCTAATTTTATCTGCAAACACCCCTTAGTAAAAGAGAAAATACTTGCAAATACGCTAAGCAGCTACAGTGGCTCTTAGAATGTATATTTAAAATAATTCTGTATAAATATATACTTCTTTTCTAATTAGTAAGTATAAAATTGGCATTGCATGATCAATGTAAGTATGTAGTTATATTTTGGTGTAAGTTATATTTTGAAAATCTTTTTGCAATTATATTGTCGAAAACATTTTAAAATCGTTTGACAAACAAATTAACGTGTTTCGTAATGCAAGGAATGACGCCAAAACCCATCTTATTTTGACGAAAGACTTTATTCGTACGTTATTATTTGAAAAGTTTTGAAGACTTATATTCATAGACAATTTTGAGTATATATAGTCATAATATAAAGTAGAAGATAATCCCAATACCTAAGTCAAACTTAGTTTTCTAAACTAATGATCTTCTCTAACTTCAAAACTTTAAAGGGACTAGCAATTGGCAGAACATTAGCACAAAGATATAGACTGTCAAAAATAGAGAATGGAGAAAGCGAGACGAAATTTCTCAAAGTATTTATTGGAAGAAATCCCGTGAGAAGTGCACACCGATCAAAAGCACCGCGCTCAATTTTCTGAGGATTCAATCTTTGGGATTATTTCTTTTTGGACTACTACGTATTACTTCTCATCGAAAATACATTGATAAGTCCTTTCCTGAATCCCTATACACTTCTAAAAAAATAGCGATATTTCAGTTGTAGAAGTAATGTTCGAATTTGTGTTCAATAGTACATTTTTGTGATGTCGGGAAATATCGATTTTCAGAGTACTTTTAAATACTAGAATCGAATTTCAATTGTTGTTATCATTTGCAGCTTTTCATTGTTTCATTATTTCATTGTTGTAGCTCTCCATTGATTCATTGTCTTAGCTTACCTGTTCCTTTCTGCTTTCTGGTTCATTGTTGCAGTACATTGAAAAAAGAGATGTATCCCGTTAAAATTTTTAAAAAAACTGGAAAAGTGGAAAAACCGAGCTGAAACTTGGAATTTGTGGTAAATTAATATCTTTTTTTCTATACATTAAAAATAAGTTTCTTTCTTAACCCTTTCAATCTCCACTTTATTATTTTTTTTCTGTAAATCTCAAATGTATAATTGTCTGTTTGTTGTTCTCTCTGAAATGATCTTCATTTGGAACACAAAGTGTAGAGATAAGATAAAGGTGTCAAAATATGCAAAATGGAATTAAATAAAAAACTATTTGAATGTAAATGTTTAGATTTTTTTTTCATTAGAAACATTTTTTATAAATCCAGTAGCATTAATTTTACATGGGACCACCCATGAAAAACATGAAAGTTTGAAGTGTAATGTTTATTCGATTTGTCTGGTTTCATTAATCGGCAACGAAACACACAAAACATAAAATTAGGACCCTTTGCTATATTATAGCTATGTGGTGCATTATTAAGAGAGAATCCGTACGACTCTGTGTTTAAAAGCTTTATATATTATGTGTGTCTATATAGGAATTAAAATATTACTTATTATTAAAGTGGAAATCAAACTGGTACTACATTTTTGGAGCATCATTTTACAATAATCATTATAGTTAATTTTAAAGCTTACAATTTAATAGCAGACTTACATTAAAAGTCTTACATTAACAGTTATAATATCAGAAATTTATTTGCAATTTACGATATGTTTTCATTAGACGATTCCTAAACTTAAATCTTCTACTTAAAATTTACTAATTAAATTACCATAAAATAAACTTGCTAAAAAAAGTAAGTCACAGTTATGCGTTAGCAAACTAGTATTGCAATTGTCAATTGAAATATTTAGTAGTTGTTAATAAATTCTTAAAAGAAGAGAAAAGTAATATTTAATATAATACTGCAAAATCATATATAACTCATTTCAGTTATTTTTATTATTTAGCTACAATCTTTTTTTTTAAATCAACGTCCTTTTTTATTAAATTTTAAAAAATACCACATAGAAATGCCATTGGAGCTAATTCAAAGTTTCCTTTAAACACTTTTTTTGTGTGTTTCAAAGTAAAAAAAAACTATATTATCATTCTAAACACACTTTTTATAGATAAAGGAAAACTTCGATGAAATCATGCGTAAATGTTAAGTTTAAACATTGTATAAAAAAGTACATTTCAACAGATTTTCACGTACGTTATTTTTTTTTTAAATAATAAAAAATCTTAACAGATTTTTTTAAAATCTAGGAAAAGCTGTTTGACGAAAAGGGCACTCAACTATTAAGAATTTCTCATGTTAAAAAAAGTTAAATTTTACTCACGTGCTGAAATAATTCGGGCATCCTCATTTTTATATAAAAAAAAATTCTTGAATCCCAGAAAATACATCAGTATTTTTTTTTAAACGATAGCATTCTTATTCCCCCAAAAAATTCAAAGTTTAAATCCTGGGAGGGAACAATACAAAAAATGTTTATGCATGAATAAAAGAGTCCTCCAATTTTTTTATTAAAATAATCCTCGGATTCAACGGAAACACGTCAAATGGTTCATATAAAAAACATTTTTAAAGGAACATAACATCATAGCAATTAATCCATTATAGTATGTTAAGTTTTTAACGTAATTAAATATCTAAATTTTTCTTTCTGCCAAACCAAGACTATAATGATAGTAAAAAAAACATAACAAAATATGTTTGCGAAATCTTATTTGAATAATTAAAAGCTTTATATTTAAAGTAAATAAAAGCGTATGTCAATAATATGATAACATTTGGATCAAATATATTTACTGCCTTCATTAAAAAATTCCGTTAAATCAGTAAATATTTCCAAGAGACTAAACTTGAAACAAATCAGCAGATTAGCTTTGTTGTTTTCATTTGTGTTTAAAATTTAAAAATATATATAGATTATTGCTTTTAATAATAAATAACTGTGACAACAACATATACGCAGCTTACACCAAACCATATTTTTGAATGCCCGGCAATGAGTGCCAATTTGAGAGGCATTGGAGTTCTGCCATCATTAATAGATTTTTAGGACATTAATATCCAAAAAATTGCAGATACGGCTATCAAAACACATAGTTTCATTTAACTTATCATCCATATTTCGGCAACGTCATTGGCACGACGTTATAGACACGACGCCGACGTCATGAACATGAATTGTGGAGGTGGCACGCGATAGATGGCAACATCTGTCGCTTATGTGTATGTGTGTGTTGTGTCTGTCTTACTTGACGAAGGTTTATAACCGGGTCTCTGACCAAGCACACAAGCCTGAAAATATATGTCTACCAACCAACCATGATACCGTTTGTTGTCCCATACAAAGCCGCCCCAGTGGCTCAATCATTAGGATGCTGGCCTTTTGAGCTGCTGGGAACGGGTTAGAATCCCGGTCATGCATGGATGTTTGTGACAGTCAATAAATATTGTTATTTGTCTTGTGTTATTCCTTTCTTTGTGACTGTAAAAATTCTTTCTGTATCTGTCCCACTTGAAGAAAGCTTATAAGTGGTTCTCTGAACAAACACACAAGCTGGAATATATATGTAGCATACAATACCCATACAAAACCGAATGAGAAAACAATATTGAATAAAAAGCTTTACATCACATTCAATTTGAGTGTCCCACTGTTTCTTTAAAAATTCCTTTTATAGACAACCCACATAAAAATATTCAAAAACACCCTATTGGTAAAAGAGATGATACCACGATCTCGTATCGTAAAAGGAGAGTTACTGTTTTTATTTCTCGATGATTTATTCTGGTTTTCTCGCATTTTCGCTTGGAACATGTCCAACATGAACGTTTATTTCGTTATCAGTGTTCAATTTATCTTTTTTTACATTATGTTATTTCTATACAACAAGGTTGCATTTCAAATAAGTTATTGGGAAGTGGGTAAATATATCTATAACTTGATTCTGGACTGAGTGCTTGAACTAGAGGAGAAAAGTAACATTAAAATTATTGTTTATATATTTTAAGAGTCTCATAAAAATGTTTTAAAAAGTATAACTATTATTACATAATAAATATTGGAAATTTTAAAAACCAAAGACGACAACTTTTTATTATCACATACAGTACTAAATCTACTAAATAACTATATTGAAAATTTAAATGGTCTGAAACCGCCCAAGGCGTTAAATGCTAAAATTTTATAAGCCTGTCATTTCTTTGTGACTGTAAAAATTCTTTCTGTGTCTGCCCCACTTGACGAAAGCTTATAAGCGGTTCTCTGAACAAGCACACAAGCTGGAATATATATGTACCATACCAATCATCTACTTAATTAAAAGTGAGATATCAGTGCACATTTTCTGTATGCCTGAATTTTTTTTATATATTCAAATATACAAGTATTTGTGTTAATGTGTTGAAATATAAAGCAGATATCCGATCCGGTTAATAAATAGTCGACTGTAAAACTTAGTAGGACATCAATTTAATCTTTGAAGCTAGATGGGCTTAAAGCTTCTATTAGAGTCGTTTTTCCGCTACGATTAAGCATTACCAAAGGCAATCGATTCGCTTTCGGAACAATTTCCCAACTAATTAAGTGATCTCATTAGTCCAATGAACACAATGTGATTACTTATTTTCTTAGTTTTCTGATTTCCTTCACATAAACAAAATCACGATTCCTTTATTCTTAAATGTGTAGAAATTTGGCGTGGAGCTCGACTGTTTTTTTAAGTTGTTATTGATAAGAAAATGGGAGCTTATTGGTATATTTTTTGTATTTTTATACTGTTATAAATTAATGTCCCACAGCTAATAGAGAACTGGGAGTGTAATGATTTACGTCTTTTTGTATTTTTATGGTTATTTATTCAAGCTTAAGGGAATACGGTAACCAAAACATTATTTCTAGAAATATTGACATATACTTGTAAATTGTTGTGGTTTTATATAACGTTGTCTCTAAATAAACATTTTCGAGCAATAAAAACAAATATTTGATGGTAGTTTTTTTATTATTTTAAAACAAATTCATAATTTTGAGCTTTTTTAAAACGCTACTCCTCTCTTAATTTTGAGAGTAACTCCACCAAACTTTTATAGTTTGTTTTCAGTACTAGGTTTTCGAGAACTGCGCATATATTTCAAAATGTGAGCTACGGTTAAAAAGTAACACGCATTTATACTGAAAATTACAAAAAAAAAATTTAAAATTATATAATTCAACATTTCTTTAAAAAAAACTATACATAGTAGAATTTATTACATGCACAATTTGTGCACCATATATATAAGATTACATGTTAAAATTTCAAAAGTCTTAATTAATTAGCAAAAAAACTTAAAGGATTTATTAAACACCAGAATCGAAAAGAGAAAATAAGAAAGAATCAAAACCGAGGGAAAAAATGGTTGGAAGCAGAGGAAACACGCATTCAGACTTATAGGAATGACTCCACAAAATATTTAATAACTTTTTTTTATAAAAGATATCATAAAGAAACTTTCTGCAAATGCTTACAAAAATATTATAAATAATAAGCAAAAGCGGAAAATCGATATTTTTACCAATTTTTTAGATACCGTATCCCCTTAAATGAAAAAAAAGTAATCAGTTTTTGTAGCTTAGCTATCTGCAATAATTTTCACTCGTTATTTCTTATTTGTTTTAACACTCCAAGGCTGATAGGAAAATTATCTCTGATGTGTAAACTTGTTTTCACTGTATGAAAAATATATCAATTTTAAATGAAAAATTTATTTCTTTATTTTTTTTATAAAATTATTTTTATGTAGTGAATGATTATAAATGACTCATCCTTTATTCTTAAATGCACATAAAAAATGCATGGAAACGCCTTTCTTCCAAGTTTAATATTAATTTAAAGTATAAATTTAAGTTAAGTTAATACATTTACAAATTTTTGAAATTATATGTTTTGCTAGAAATTCTGAAAGTCTCATCACTTAACCGTAGTTGTATATTACGAGGCGCAATTTGGCCGTGTTAAAGCTCTTTGGAGACTAGAAAGAGATGGCTGGATGACTGGAAAGTAAATACTAATTAATTTACAGTGTTTTTTGTCTCATTAATTAAAACAGAAAACTATTCGATATCTATTAACGCAAGTTTTAGCAATATTGAAAAGGAAAACCACAACCAAATTTCATATTCATTTAAAATATTTAATAGCATTAAAAAACGGTTAAATAAAATTTCTCATTAAGAGTTTAGCTATGAATACAAAAGTACTTGCATGTCAAACATTATCTAAAGATAAAAAGATTACATTCATCGTCTCATCACTACCAGATTTCTTTTTTTAAAAGTTAGTTTTTTTATCGTAAAGCGACAAAAATTATTCAATTCTACCTTTTTTTTATTTGTCACAAAAACCAACAGTAGAATAGTCTTTGATAACTTATTGTTAAAAGGTTTCAATAGTTGTATTAGTATTGAATGTATGAAATGATTTTAAAGCTGCATTATTTCAACGCTTTAGCTTTTTCCTGAAGAAGGCATATAAATATTTTTTAACAAATATTTTTATAATTATCTGTGCCAATATATACATAAATTGTACATTTAGTCAAAAGACAACACTGAAAATTAATTTTTTATGGTATGACATTTTTCTCAGTTTCAAATTATCGAAAATTTTATAATGTATAGATTGTATTGTAAATAGTTGTTACAACACTTCGTAGGTAATTTTCGAAGATACACACATAAAAAATTAAATACTCAAAAGTTAATGAAATGACATAATGCTTTATTGATTTTCTTTTTATCAACAAATATGTTGTATGTATGCTTTCAAAAAATAATGGTGAAATAAATTTTACTATTACATCAAATTCAAAATTTATTCTATTTCCTAAAATAACAAATGGAAAATTCGTTTATATGTAGGAATCTCAAATTCTTAGAATTATACAATATTGTATATTATGCATACATATTTTGAAATTCAAACAAATTACAACAGCCTTAGGCTAAAAAGAATGGTTATATTCAACTGTTTTATCGAAAATGATG
Organism: Hylyphantes graminicola; assembly: GCA_023701765.1. Classification (NCBI taxonomy): domain Eukaryota; kingdom Metazoa; phylum Arthropoda; class Arachnida; order Araneae; family Linyphiidae; genus Hylyphantes; species Hylyphantes graminicola. The sequence continues at coordinate 62,348,601 of CM043114.1, read as the reverse complement.
TTCACAAGATTATTTTTATACTTGACTTCGCTGTTTATGTTTCAATAATGAATAGTTCAAACAAATAGTATATTTTGCATGTCAATAAAAACTTTCTACGCTTTATATTCTTTTAAAAATTGAATAGACAGATAAAACATATTTCGGCTGATCTTGTTTTCTCAGCTATAAGCAAATAAAATTTATTTTCTTTAATGTATGAAAAATGCATTACATGTTTTGTGGATTTCCCTTTAACCGAAGTAGGGAAACAGAAATATCTTTGTATTTAAAAGAGTGTTCGTTTCAGTACTGTAGAAAAATTTATAGTGGAAAGTGAATTTTTGAAAAAGAATGTCTTTTGAATTTTAAATATTTATTTGTCACAAAAATCAATTGTTGAATTTTCTTAATAACATAAAACTTTTTAGATTTGTTCCATTAATTAGTTATCCATTCATTTAATTAGTCGTTAGCGACGAATTAGTTTTTGAAACTAAAACCATTTTGGTGATATTTTAGCTTTTTTACGTTATTCTGATGTTTCACAAATTTTAAGTACTTTTGATATTTCAGCTTTTTTTAAGTACTTTTAACATTTCAGATTTTTTAAGTACTTTTGATATATTTAGGCATAATAATCATGTATAATATTGTTATCCAATAAATTCAGTTATGAAATATTCTACTTCTAATACAAAAATCGTTAATGCAATAGAAAATGTTACTTCATAAAACACACATTTTTCTAAGATATAAATGAGAAGAAGACAATACAGGGTTTAAATTTTGTAACCTCGATTTATTACATCATAGGAATTAGTGGCATAGACAATAATAGAGTTTTATCTTATTGTGATAGAACAAACATACTGAACTTTTCCTAATCTTCCAGGAGTCAGGAAACGCACCGACATTTATGGGAAAAGTCCGTCTCTAAGAAGCTCTTTGAGGCCTGCTAATCTCGAGGTACCACTTCCAAGGGAGTTGTTCTCACGCTACCAATTACAATTTGGGTTTGGACAATTTCTTACCCAATTAGACGTTTTCATTAGCCCCAAAGACAATAAGACGAATGGTTATTTTGTTTATTTTTTGCTGCTCGCCTACAAAATTATCAAGTTAAAGGATAGGATAGTTTTTATCTTTTTGCTAAGATACGCATAAATATATTATACTTGATTGAAATATAAGTTGTAGGCGGTGAAAAAACTTTCGCACTTATCAAACAAAATATTTTTCTCAATATGAGAGAAAGAAATTTGCGATTTGTATATGATTATCTCATAAAATTTAGTTTATTTTTAAGTTTTTTTTTGCAAGCTTTACAATTTTAATATGGTAACCTTGATAATTAACTAGTATCCTGACCAGAATTTTTTGGGGATTAACTTTTCAACTCTGAAATCATCATTAATATTTCATAAATCATATACTTGTATAAAAAAGAATATTGGCCACTGCACAATTTGTGTAGATATAGATAGTTAAATAAAATTTAAAAAAAACTAAACTTATGGCGAAATGAAGTACACCTGGTCACTCTCTATTCAACACAAACCGTCAGAAAATATATAATTATCCTTGCGGTGAAAAACAACATTTTAAAAGGATATGTTTTTTCCTTTTAATTAATTTTAAAAAATTATAAAAGTAAACATATATTTGTCTCTTTGTTTACATCCCAACAGTCGTCTTCTGGTAGTTATGTTATAGTTCGCCTAAGTCCAGTAAAAGTCGTTTGAATTTATTTCGAAATTTTGTGGACATAACTCAATAAGTATTTATCCTATACAATCTTTAAATAAATATTTGCCACTGTCTTGTTTTAATAATTATTTATGGTTATGCAGATGGGGATATTTAAATAAACAAAAGTACCTGATTATAACATTACCATAAATGTAAAATAATTAAGGAGATTTCAAATTTTTAAAAAATATCAAGCATAATATTTTTTAAGGTATAAAATTTAAATGATTTTATTTAATGCCATTAAATAACATTTGCTAATTAATTATTGTTTCAATAATAAGGTTTTTCCCACTGGGAAAAACCTAATTTTCCTCATAACGGTAAATACCGTTTCTTACCATGGTATTTTCCAGGGGCGGTAATAACCATGCCAACCCTGTTTTTAAAGCTTGCTTATCTCGACTTATCACTTCCGTTTTGAGATTTCTGACTTACGTCACTGTTACCGCTTAAAATTTACCATTTTCCACTTTCATTTCGAGCAATTACCATCTAATTAATCGTTATCATTTCCCAAAAAAAATCAATAATTATTATTTAATCTGATAGATCTTGAGAAAAAACATTGAGTCAGTGATTCTCCAACGCTTACAAGCTTATAATTGCATTTGGATAATTGGGTTTGACATTTGTCGAAAAAGTTAATAGTCAATTATGAGATAAAATACTTTAAGTTAAATAAACATATTTATGCCTTACTAAATTTCGTTATCAAATACTAATGTTTTTAAATAAATCTTTTGATTTATAGCTTGCTTTAATGACTTTTCATTTTGATAATCTTCGTTATATAAGTTATATACTTACATAAAAAAATGACTTTAATCTTTATAATAATTCTACAATTCAAATAGTATTGTCTTGTTTCCATTACCAGATTAAAATAAATATTCTAACATTTTGTAACGCCAAAGGGTCATATAATCATTCTACCATAATTTACTAAAATAATGAGAAAATGTGACAATCTATAGTAGTCTAAGTTTGCGAAGAGATCGCATTTGCAATTAAGTCACAAAGATTCTTTAAAACAAGATAACGAGTAAGAAATCCGCCCACATGAGTACCTAAATTTATCATGCAAAACTCATTCTCAACATTGGAACCGATTTCGTTTCCCTTTCAACCAAACAATGTAAATTAAAGAATTGGACCCACACATTCGTTTACGTTTCAATTGAGAAAGTTTTGCAAATTAAAAGATATAAAAGGAACTCTTAATTGGAAAATTTTAATTCTTACGAGTTAGCATTATACTTGAAGTGATGCCCCTAACGATATTTGGACTCTGCTTAAGGAGGTCTTTGATAATGGAAAGTAAGCTGTGTTTCGTAATTATACTGTATATTCACGTACACTTTAAGAACGTGTGGCTGATTTCCACTCATGATTGCTTGAAATATTTTAGACGGCCTTGAAATCTTTATCAGATTTTATTAATGCATTAAGAAGAGTGTATTCTTTAAACTGAAATCTTTTAACAATACATCCTAATATTATGATGCTTACAAAAATGATTATAGTAATCAAAATAATAATATTGCATGACTTTTGCTAATGTATTTGTAAATGTTTAGCAAGTATAATATAGAGTTTTTGGTTTAAATTATATTTTAAAAACTTTTGATCAGTTACATTGTTGAAAATTTCAAATTTTAAGAATCTTTTGAAAACAAGTTCACGCGTTTAGTAATGTAACCAATGACGATCTTTTTTTGCTGCCCGGATGGCCGAAAGATTTGGATCATTACGCCAGCAGTCTGTGCGCTGTAGCGGGTGCGGGTCCGATTCCCGCCTTCGACCTGGGTGTATATTCCTTTCTCTGTGACACTAAAATAATTTCTGCGTCTGCCTTACTTGTCTAAGGCTTTACAAGTGGATCTCTGCTCGAGTACGCAAGCCGTTATACATATGTACCCCCCTCCCCCACTATTATATTGATATTTGAAAAAAACCTGCATTCGGTTGTTATTAAAAAACTCGGAAAAAATAAATTTAAATCATAGAGTTAGAAAGGAGGAGTAGAGGTGTCTATCAGTTCAAAATGGCTTGAAGCACGGCTGTCAGGTTTTTCGAGCTACTGCGCATAAAAACCGGCACTGAGGTATCCCAAGATGCACCGCTTTAGCGGTTTTTTGAGCTACTGCGCTGAACATAGTAGCCGAAACTATGGAAACTGTCACTGAGGTATTCCAAGATACACCACTCCAACCTTCTTCTTTTGTGTGTTACTGCGCACATACATAGCCCGTTCTATTCTTTTTCCTAACTCTATGATTTAAATCCAATCATAATTTCAAATACAAAAGACCTAATACCTATGTTAAACTGACTATTTGCATTTTATTATTTTAAAAAATGCTTAAACTTAAATTCAAATCCAATTATAGTACAAAGTACAAGATAATCGTAATACCTAAGTTAAACTGGCGTAACTTATCAATCTCGTAATTTTCTAGACTAATCAACTTCTTTAACTTCAAAACTTAAAAAAAAAGTAGAAATTGGGTGAAAATTGATTTTCAAAAAGATATCGACTGTCAAAAATAGAGAAGGTCGAAAACAAGACGAAATTTCAAGTAATGATTAGAAGAAATCCCACGAGAAGTGTACACAGATCAAAGGCACCGCGCTCTGTTTTCTGAGGATTCATTCCTTGGGATTATTTCTTGTAGGATTTCAGGGTATTGCATCGCATCGAAAGTGTACTGATAAGTCCATTTCTGGGTCCCAGGGCATCTCTCTGAAAGTAGTGATTTTCAGTTATAAGAGTAATGTTCGAATTAGTGTTCAAAAGTGTGTAGATAGAAATATCGATTTTCAGACAACTTAAAAAAATGTGATAATAGATTAGGCAATCCTTGATATCATTTGTGGCTTGTCATTGTTTCATTATTTAAATTTTTTATGGTTTCATTATTTAAATTTTTTATGGTTTCATTATTTTAAATTTTCATTGTTTCATTATTTAAATTTTCCATTGTTTCATTATTTAAACTTTTTATTGTTTCATTATTTTAATTTTTCAGTGTTTCCTTATTTTAACTTTTTGTTGTTTCATTATTTTATCTTTTCATTGTTTGATTATTTTAACTTTTCATTGTTGCATTATTTTAACTTTTCATTGTTCATTATTTCAACTTTTCATTGTTGCATTATTTTAACTTTTCATTGTTCATTATTTCAACTTTTCATTGTTGCATTATTTTAACTTTTCATTGTTTCATTACTTTAGTTTTTCATTGTTTCATTATTTTAAATTTTCATTGTTTCATTATTTTAACTTTTCATTGTTTCATTATTTTTAATTTTCAGTGTTTCACTATTTTGACTTTTCATTGCTTCGTTTTTGTAGCACTCTATTGTTGTCCATAGTTGAAAAAATACACATTTTCGTTAAAAAAAAAAGCTGAAACTGGGAACTTGTCATACATTTCTACCTTTTTCCCTAAGGTAAAAGTTTCGTTCTTAAATAAAAAAAATCAATACTATATTCTGGAAACTATGTTTTTACCACATTTTTGCTTTTTTTCACTAATAAATGAAGTATGTTGATTGAAATTTATTCTTTTTTTAAACTTTATTTTCTATTTAAAAACGTTGTTACCTACAATTTGCAGTTGATGCGAGTTTGATAGTTGGCAAATATTTCCTTTTTGAATAAAGAATGACATAAATACTTCGGCGTGTTATTGACGACTTTTGGCGATTGCGAAAAATTTAAGCAAGCTGCTATAAGCATCTAACTTTGTTGAAATGGAATATTTATCTGATTTGTCTGGTTTCAATACTTGACAACGTAACGCATATATCATAAAATTTTGATCTGTGTCTCTATATTATAGATATTTCGTGCATTTTAAGTGTACACCCATGTTACTCTAGGTATAAAATGAAGTATTTATTATTATTTTTTGTAATATTAGATGAATGTTTTAGGAGTTAAAATAACAACCACGTTTTAGTAAAGAGAAAATCGTTCTTATTATACCTTTTTGGAGCATCATTTCCCAGGAAACATGATAGTTTTCCTAAAGCTTACCATTTAATTTAGCAGTTTTATGTTGTATACTGGAAATCAACAAATTTATCAGTAATTTACAAATTTGAAATCAAAACAGTAAACTATTCTTAAACTATTCTGATTTATAACTTTTTATCTAGACAATTTTTAAGCTTAAGCATACTACTTAACATTTGATGATTATGTTCACAGAAAATTAATCTCAATAAAAATGAAATTCCCATTACATGTAGTAGTATAAATTTTAATTAATTTTCAATTAAAATTGTACGAGTGTTTGTTAATAATTGCTTTAAAGAAATACATAGTAAAAAAATAATAGTTTTAATTATTTTTCTTAATAGGCTGCAGTTCCTTTGAAAAAAAATCAATGTTCCTTTTTCATTAGATCATAAAAAATTCCTAATAGAAATGCCATTGGAGCTATTTTAATGCTATCCTTTCAACGCTTTTTTGTGAGTTTTAAAGTAAAAAAACTATATTGACATTCTAAACATACCTGTTTTTATTTCAGATAAAAAACTTTTAGTGACGTGATGGTCTTGATGAAATCATGCATAAATGTTACGTTTAAACATTGTATAAAAAGTGCATTCCAGAAGACTTTCATGCACGTTAAAAAAAATTGTGAATAATTATAAATATTTTAGAAATTTTAAAAACTTTTGATTTAAAAAAAATACTGGTAAACGCTATTTCTTGACGAAACAGAAAATGAACTCAACTATTTTGATTTTTTCTTGTTTAAAAAATAATAAATTTTATGTATGTGTTAAAGTACCTCTGAAATCTTTATTTTAAAAGAACATATTCTTGTGTTTCCTTCAAAATACTTCACTACTTTTTTAAAGTGATAACATTCTTATTACCAAAACAAATGTTTGAAGCCTAAGTGAACGACTTAAAAAAGGTTGTGCATCAAATAAACATGTCCCCCATTTTTGTATTAAAAACATTTTTTTAATCATTAACTCGTATAACAGGTATTAAAATCCAAAAAAAGCATAATATCTTTGAATGAAATTAAATAGGATAATAGGCGTTCAAATAAGCTTTACAAATCTCTTTTAAAAACTTTCGTTTCATTAGTAAATATTTTTAACTGTCTGAACTTGAGCCACACCAGACAAGTTAACCTAATACTAACTTTAATAATTATTAAAAAAAGTAAAATGTCCAGGGTGAAGATAAAGTCTGCACGATAAGACGTTTTGTTCTGGGGCAAAACCAAATGAGAAAGCAATATTTAATGAAGATTCGTATATTAAGTTCAGTTGAGTGCATACCACTGTTTCTTTAAAAATTTCTATTATCGACAACAAACATAAACAAATATAAGAACACCCAATTGGTAAACGAGAAGATACCTCGATCTAATCTCCTTGCTAACCTTACTTTGGTGAAAACAAAGAGTAAAAAGGAAGAGGAAAAAACGCGGTTGGTCAGTTAGTTGGGAACTATTGTAATGAAATATTTGCTTGCAAAATGGTCTTAATACAATTTAACCAAAATTCACATTTCATTCTGATAAAGTGGCCAAATTTTCTCAAATAATATTCAAATCTGTTAGACGTTAAACGAAATTAATGTTTTAAACATGTTTTCCCTATGGATTCACAAATAATTTATGGAACTCTTTACACCCGCGGACGGATCTTCTCCATAGCGTATTTCTGTTTACCCAACTTAGGTTGGCAAGGAGTTTAGTATCGTAAAAGGAGAGCTGCGGTTTCAGTTTTTATTTCTTGATGATTTATTCCAGTTTTCTCACATTTTCGCTTGGAACGTGTCCAACATGAACGTTTATTTCCTTATCTGTGTTTCACTTATCTTTTCAGTTTCCTTTATTTTTGTACAACTCGTCTGCATTTCAGATAATTTATTGGGAAGTGAGTGAATATCTTTACTACTTGATTCCTAGCTAAGTGTTTAAGCTCGTGGAGAAATATAAACAGAGAATGTCTTGTTTTCATATTTAAAGAGCGTCTTTAAAGCTTAAATAAACCTGAAAACTTTTATTTCGTAATTAATACAGAATATTAATCAAAGTACAGAAGATAAATTTATTATAGTCTTATTCAAAACTAAATCTAATAAATGACTATTTTAAATATCCAAATAAACTAAAACAGCCCAAGGGATAAAATTTCATGAATTTTTATAAGTTTAATTTCTCCTCCTTATATTAAAATATTTAAAAATTCTTATATTTTTATGAACCAGGTAGGCCACAAACAGTTAATAACTTTTCTTTAATTTTTTTTTATGAAATAGCCCTTATTCTTGAGTACGTAAATTGCGTTTTACATATTGTGTTTCCTGCGCGTAAACACAAGGTAACAATAACAACTACAAACAATATTTTAACTATTAACTACCTAAAAACGCCTAGCAACTTTTACAGAATTTTGAAAAATTACTTTTTTACATTTTGATAAATTACTTCAAAGCTTTTTCGAATATAGCTATTTTGAATGCATAAAAAAGAAACTGTTTTCAAACTTTATCTGAAAATAGAAACGAAAAAATTGCGCAAAAAATATTATAGGCCATCTAATAAATGTTTTATCCATTTCTTTTGGTCGAATGCATTTTTCAAGAGCATGGTTCTTTTACTGGTTTTATGTATTTTGTATAAACAACGTAGGGTAGTCCAAATTTATGATAAACCATGAAATATAGAAATGTTTTCCGACAAACTTATTGTGAACTTTCGCATATTGGGTTAAGGGTTTTCTCGAGTTTCTTCTTCTTTGATATGTCAATGTAATTGTTATACAATGTATAGTAGGTTTTTCTTTTAGAATAGCTATGATTTCAAATTTATCGAAACCTTTTTTTGATTGTCGATGTTTAAAACTTAATATAAAATTATGTGAGTGTGAATAATAATAAATACGTAATAAAGTTGTTGAAAATTTCAACAAGATAGAAACACCATAAGTAAACCCTAAATGCATAAACAAACCCCAAAAATTAGTCAAATTATGTTAAAAAACATAATTCAGTGATTTCGCTAAAGCTGCAGATCATATAAAATATGTAGCAATATAGTAAGTGAAAAAAAGAAGCAACAAACACTAGGCGGTTGAATGGTTAGTGTGGTAGCCTTTGGAGCTGCTGGGTGCTGGTTCGAATCCAGGTCAGGCATGGATTTTTGTGTTTGTCAATAAATGTCGAAATTTGTCTATGTGTTATTCCTTTCTTTGTGACTGTAAATATTCTTTCTGTGTCGTCTTACTTGACGAAGGCTTAATAAGCGTATTTCTGATCAAGCACACAAGCCGGATATATATGTAGTAGTAGTTATTGCTACTTAATTAACTCATGCATAATATTACTTAACCTTCTGAAGGATAAGGGAGTTCTTATGACGTGTAATTTTTTTTTCACTCCATAAGTTTGAAATTTAAATTTTTGCTCGATTTTTTTCAATTATCTTATCCCCCTTTAAAAAAAAACATTTTTTTTTATTTTTAGCTGCCAAATGATTTTCATATTAGATTTATTATTAGTGGTAAGAAAGGCAATTGTAGTTAACACTTACCCATATAAGTAACAACGTGAAGAGCCAAATATTTATATTTTTATAGTTGTGAACCAAAGCGCACATTGGCCCTTGGTACACCCATCTTCTCATACTACGTTGTGTATTTCAATTATATTGAAAATATATTAGTAATTAAATTTCATTTTTTTTAATTACTTAAAAGTTAAGTTAGTTTAAACTTCGTTAAACCAAAGCAGTTTAATTAGATATATTAAAATGCAGGTTTTTATTTTATTACGCGATAAATCGCCCACTTAGTATAAAGTGAGATATTGGTGCACATTTTCTGTATGCACTAAATTTACTATTATCACAATATACAAGTTTTGTTGCGTCAATGTAGTGAAATATAAAGCAGAGATAAGATTGAGTAGGCTTAAAAGGGAGTCTACACCGTAAAAAAAACTATTGTTTTTACAGTTAAACACCATATTTTTTACAGTTAAAAACTGTTCTTTAGAAAAACAGTTTATAACTGTATTTTATCTTTGTTAACATGACGTCACGCTTACAACTCATCAAATGCAGCTGTCCCTCAATGAAATTTGAAAACGTGCATAGTGTCACGTGATTGAGATCATCGTTCAGCACAAATACCCAATACTAGCCTTCGTTACTGAGCAATTACTTTGTAGCAGACGGTTCACGCTCGGTATTGGGCTCGCTCGCAAGAGGTTCCTGGATCGAAACCGGGCCCGGTCCATAACTCTTCCACTAATCTCTTGCATGAGAGTACAATACTGAACAGGCTGCGTCAAAGTAATAACTCGGTCGTGAGGGCTAGTATAATGTATTTTATTTCAGCAGGGAGAAACAGTTGAATTAACAGCTTTTTCTTGCTAAAATAATAGTTTTTTCCTGTTAAAATTACAGTTTTAAACTGTAAAAAAACCAGTTATTAACTGGCTTCAAAGTTGACAGTTTTTAACCGTTAAAACGACAAGTGTTAAAAGGTGTTCTATAAAACTTAAAAACATGAAGTTTATTTTTTTTCTAACTAGGATTAGTGCTTCCATTAGAGTCGTTTTTCCGCTACGATTAGGCATTACCAACGGCAATCGATTCCCTTTATTTCCCAACTAATTAAGTGATCTCATTAGTCCGATGAACACAATGTGATTACTTATTTTCCTAATTTTTTAGATTTCCCTCAGTTAAAAAAGAAATCACGATTCATTAATTCGTAAATGTATAGAAATTTGTCGTTGCGCTTGACAGTTTCAGTTAAGTTGTTATTGATAAGAAAAGTGACGGCTCATGGTATATTTCTTTGTAGTTTTATGCATCATAAATTAATGAACTGCTTGAAGAGAAATTTGGGTGCAATGTTATACTTCTTTTTGTATTTTTATGGCTATTTAATAACCCTCTAATGCATGGATTTCTATTTTCATTTTTAAAAAAATACGATAATAAAATAACGATTCAAAATATCGAATTTTTACTTTAACTTTTAATCCCTCGATTGTGTCTAGGTAAAAATTGATACAATATGTATTTGAACATAAAAGGGGAGGTTGGCAGATAAGGTAGTTAATTTAAATATAATCTCAATATTTTAAGACAAAATATATTCGGCACTATGTTTTTTTATAACATAGTTTAAAGCTTGTAATCTTTTTTCTGGGTACATATTAGCCTATTTTGCACTATAAAACTCGAATTTTCCAAAATATGAAGAATTAAATATATTTCAAGGATATATCAAGGATTTTAAAACTTAATTGATGAGCCAATTTTAATTGAAACGTAAAAACTAATCAACAAACATTCTGATCGATAAATCGCATATCAAGGTATATTGTATTCAATGAAAAATTGTCTTTTTTATTAAGAAATATATTGTTTTCTGATTAAGGCAAATGTTGATTTAGAAAAATTACATATTGGCTTAAAAACAGAGTTTTGAAAGAAGAACATTTAAAAAAAAAAGTTATGTTATAACTCTGCAAATGCCAGCTCAATATTTAACAGTGCGAATTAAAAGATTCGCAGTTGCTTTAATAAGAAACATTTGTTTTAGCTTAAAATAATTCAGATAGAAAATTTATAAAAAAAAATATATGTACCTATTCCTAAAACAAATACAAAATGATATAATTGACGTTTGAAAAGAAAAGTTGTACGAATTCACTTTACAAACACTTTATTAATACAATATTACAGCAAAAAAAATCGTCATAAGGGGGTAAAACAAGAAGCCCGTATGTGTGACTAAAATAATCATAATTATAATTAATAAGACACATAAGTTAAAAACAAAAAACACAAAAAATTAAATTTAAATTCACAAATATACACAAAAGAAAGAACAATAATGAGGCAATGCTATATAATCAAAACAAATGTCCAACAATTCTGATCCAATTCCTCATTTTGTTGGCTAAATAATCACGATCGTCAAACAAAGATAATAATTTTTGATGTTGTCTCAAAAATTTCAATGATAAATCATCAGGTGCATGAAAAAAATGACATTTTACATATATTGTGTTCTCTTGATTCGTAGAAAATACTACAACACACAAAATTGTTAAGCCTTGCTCAAACATCACTAAATCAATTAGCATTTTTCTTTGCCTAACACCCCCCCCCCCCCCCCATACACACAAACGCCCTTTGCTTTACTTCCTCTCGCATTTATCTTGGAACACGACCAACAAAAAGTTCAGAAACAAATTGTCAACTACCGTTTCATAGTATCAGAGTTAAAATCATTTTATGTCTCGTGTTACTCTTAAAACAATTAAATGTTCTTTCAAAATAATCTCTAGGATAATAAGTATTTCTCACTTGTTTCTGAACATTTTTTAACACTTTTTTGTGGAGTAAAAGAGATTTTTTAATCCAAGCTGATTTTATATATACTATACTTAAAGTAAATAATTAATTTTCATTGTTTTGTCTTATTTATAAGCAGAAAGCTATGATATCGATTAAACCAAGTTCAGCAATATTTAAAAGAAAATAATAACTAAATTTCATATTTATTGAAAATATTTAATAACGTTAAAGAAAAATTTAAATTAACTTTCCCTTTGTGTTCAGCTAAAAAAATATGCAAAAGTAATTACATGTCAATAATTGTTTAAAGAAGAAAAATATACATTCACTATCCTATCACTACCAGATTTTTTATATATTTTTTTTATCATAGGAAGAAAAGAAACATTTAATTTTGTCTTTTGTATTTGTCACAAAAACCAACAGTACAATAGGCATTGATAACTTACAGTTAAACGGTTTCAATTGTTGTTTTTAAATTAAATGCATGAAATGTTTTTAAAGCTGCATTTTCCGAACAATTTAACTTTTTTTTTACAAAGATACGAAATGTTTTTTAAGCAAATCTTTTAATAATTATCTGTTCAGGGTACATTTTAGATACATTATTCCGGCTTATGTGCTTGACAATTATCTGCTACAGCATATAAATTGTACCTCATTCAAATGAAAATACTGAAAGATTATTTTTAGCTTGAAAGTGGTATTTATGTAGAGCAGTTATTGCAAATAATTGTTACATCACTTGGTTGGTTATTAATTACAGGGCAGATAAAAAAATTAAATAGGCATAAGTTATTTAAATTACGTACTGTTTTGTTGTTTTCTTTATCAACAAATATTTTCTGGCTTTCAAAAAAATTACAGCAAACAAATTTTTACTATATCACCAATTTGAAACTTTATTCCGCTTCTTAAAATAATAAAATGGGAAAGTTCGATTATATATGGAGCAAGAAATCTCAAATTCTTAAAATTATACAAAATTGCACATTATGCATCATATTTTGAAATCAAATAAATTAAATCGGCCAGAGGCCTAAAAGATTTTACATTGGTAATATTCAAATGTTTCATCGAAAAATGATTTTCCCCATAATATTGTTATGCTTAAGTTCGCTGTTTATGTTTCAATAATGAATATTTCCAACAAATAGTATTTTTTACGTGCCCAAAATAAACTTACTAAACTTTACATTCTCGTTTAAATTGAATAGACAGATAAAACATATTTTGGTTGATCTTGTTTTCTCAGGTGTTGGCAAATAAAATTTAGTGTGTAGTTTTTAATGTGTGAAAAATGCATTAAATATTTTGTGGATTTGCGTTAAACCGAAGTAGAAAAAAAATTATTAGAAAAGGTATGCGTATCAAAAGTATATGAAAATGGAAAGTAGAATGTGAATTTTGAAAAAGAATGCCCACTGAATTTTAAATATTTATTTACGACAAAAATTACTAATAGTGACAAATACTATAAAATTTATTGTGTTTACTTTATTGGTTACCATTCATTTAAATAGTCATTAACGATGAATTAGGTTCTTAAAAACAAACCATGGGCCAAGCCTTCCACACAATAGAAGGCTTTTTTTAAGGTATCTATGTTTAAACGTAAAATTCGTATCGTAACTTTCAAAAACATAAGAGTAACGGTTTATATTTAAACCAAACTTTATTTTTCTAAATATTAACTAACTACAACGTCTTATTTTTTAAAACTCTCACACTCACACGATATCGCGCGTTATTGCAATCATCGAAATTTGAGTGATGCCAACGTTTAAAAAACCTTTAAAAATCCTTAAATTTATAAAACAAAAAGGGTATAGTTTATATTATACCATTATAACCTTGTTTAAAATAAAATTTCCTTCAATATGAGCTATCATATGATTTGTTTAGTGTGATTTTTTTTTAAAATAAAATTTTGAAACTATGGACAATGATCCCAAGACTAAACTACTTTTTGTAAAAGTAGCAAGGCTAGTTTGTATATAACCAACTAAAGAAAGCAATTACATAGTGTTTTATTCAGAATAAATAGAAGTAAAGAATATGCAATCAAACAGAAGAAAACATGAAAAACTAGCCCCGGTCTCCCCTACTTTTTTTGTTTTATCGTTTTTACTACTACATATATATCCGGCTTGTATGCTTGATCAGAGACCCGCTTATTAATTCTTCGTCAAGTAAGACAGACTCGGAAAGAATATTTATAGTCACAAAGAAAGAATTAACACATCGACAAATAATGACATTTATTGACGGTCGCAAACATCCATGCCTGACCTGGATTGGAACCCGAACCCAGCAGCTCCAAAGGCTAGCACACTAACCATTCAGCCGTCGGTTCGGCTCATTTTTAATTACTTCTGATATTTAAGCATTATTGTCACGAATAAGATGTTTATTTAATGAATGAAATATTTTACATTTAAAATATTTTTTTGTGTGAAGAAAACAATTCAATGTATAAATAGTATAACCTCGATTTATTGCATCATGACTTATGACTTTCTTGTTGGGGGGCAAGTTCGCTGAACACTGCGACCTTAGGTCTAGTGTATTTAACCCCAGAAATGACACAAGCACAAGAGACACACAAAGAAAGAAACGACTTGAACACATGGACACATAACAACATTTATTGACGGACACAAGCATCCATGCCTTACCGGGATTTGAACCCGAACCCAGCAGCTCCAAAAGCTAGCATCCTAACCATTGCGCAGCCGGGGCGGCTTATTGCATCATAGTTTTAGGATTAGAAGTATCAAGAATAATAGAGTTTTATCTTTTCGTGATAGAACAGATAAATATACTGAGCTTTCCCTAATCTACCAGAAGTCAGGAAACGCACTGACATTTATGGGAAAAGGCCATCTCGAAAGAAGCTCTTTGTGGCCTGCTAATATCGAGGTACCACTTAGATGGGAGTTGTTCTCATGCTACCAATTACGCATTACAATTTGCGTGTACACAATATGTTACCCAATTAGAAGTTTCATTACCCCCAAACACAATAAGACGAATAGTTATGCTGTTAATTTTCTTGCTGCTTGTCTACGAAATAATTAAGTCACCGAATGGAATAATTTTTATCTTTATATATTCTAAAGAATGCATAAATATATTATACTTGATTGAAACAAAAGTAAACTTGACAGTAAATAAACTTTCTCATTTATTTAGTAAAATATATTCCCCAATGTATGGAAAAGAATTCGATTAGTATAAGCGTATTTCATAAAAAATTAAGTTTAGTTTTAAGTTTTACGTTTTTAAGATAAATATATTTAACTATTGTAAACCTGATACATAACTTATCTGCTGATCAGATTTGTTTCAGTAATTAAATTTTTGACAGTGAAATCATCATTAAATGTTCACTAAATTTTCATTAATTTTTATTTGTGAGGGTTTTGTGTAAAAAACTATAAAAAATAAACTGAGACTACTGATCAATTTTTATAACTACAATATTAAATAAAAAACTAAACTGGTATATAATACCAAACGTCACGAATCTACTAATATTAATGTTGATAATGGTTTCAAAAGATTTTCTTTGATACCTGCTAATCTCGACTTAGTATTTCCATTTTTTGCTAAATTTGAGTTACTTCGTCGTTTTCCGTTACCGTTTACTATTTATCACTTGCGTTTGGGGCAATTTCTAGATAATAGTGTTCATTAGCCCAGAAAAAGTTACAATGTTATCTCATTCCGTCTGCAAAGAAAAAAAATACCGTTCAGTGATTCTTAATTGTTTATAAGCTCATTGTTGCATTTCGATAAAAGTTAATAGTTAATGATAGGATAAAGGGAGAAAAAATTCAACCATTAGCATTTGATTTTTCTAATAAAATACCTCTTAAGGGGGGATCATAGTTAACAAAAACCAAAAAATCGAATTTTTGAAAACAGTATTTTCTGATAGATGGAATCCTAATCTATCGAATAAGACCAATTTTGTATCGATCGGTTAATTATTTCTTATAAAAAATTAAAATTATAAAAATAAACAAATATGCCACGCCTCCTTTGAATTACTAATTGTATCGTTGTATTATTTATGTATTACATTATAAAATATGATTTTTTTGTGTTGATATTTGAAAACTATTCACTGGCTCAATTTAAAAAAAAATCCTGACGATTTACATGAAATTCGGCTAGCAAGAAATGTTTCGGTGATCATTTCAAATTCGTGTTAACGGGATCGACTGTATTTGTTTTTCGCGTTTTTCTCAAAACTATAATTTTCAACACTTAGGTACACTTTTCTCCAAATCTATTGAATATTTTTTAATAATTTTTTTTGTGTGTTATAAAACCATTTTAGATCTATTTAAGTCACCTAATTTAGTTTTACAAATTTAAAAAAATATTTTATTATTCTACACTTTTCTTCGTTGAAAATCAGAATTTTTATGAATGTAGAATATAATGCTTTTAAAATAAAATTTAAAAATTATTTTAGTCAAAAAAAAAATAGGTGACTTAATTAGATCTAAAATGGTTTTATAACACACAAAAGAAATTATTACGAAATATTTAATAGATTTGGAGAAAAGTGTACCGAAAAAATACTTGTATTTTTGAAAATTCGTAATTGTATGTTTCAAAAGATGTCTTTTTTCAAAAATAATAATTTTTAAAAATAAGATTCTTAGGTGTAAATATAATAATAAAAGTACAATTTATAATTTGGTAAAAATTTTTTTATTGTAACATAATTTTTAAATGATTTAGAGCCTTTCGAAATCAATACTAAGAATCGGTCATTTTTGCTGTCTCTAACTATGATCCCCCCTTAAAGTGTTTCAATGAAGAAGAGTTTCTGTTTAAAAAAAACAGCGTTCCAGTTATTCTTCATTGTTTACAAGCTAATTGTTGCATTTCGATAAAAGTTAATAGTTATAATAAGATAAAGGTAACAATTTTCTACAACCATTAGCATTTGATTTTTGTAATTCAATACCCCAAAGTGTTTTAATTAAGAAGAGTTTCTATTTAAAAAAACAGCATTTCAGTGATTCTTAATTGTTTATAAGCTCATTGTTGCATTTAGATAAAAGTTAATAACATGATAAAGGGAAAAATTTCTACAACCATTAGCATTTGATTTTTTAATTCAATACCTTAAAGTGTTTTAATGAAGAAGAGTTTCTTTAAAAAAAACAGCGTTTCAGTGAATATTCATTGTTTATAAGCTCATTGGTGCATTTCGATAAAAGTTAATAGTTAATAATAAGATAAATGAAAATTTTTCTACTACTATTAGATTTTTATTTTCTTAATTCAATACCTTAAAGTGTTTTAATTAAGAAGAGTTTCTATATAAAAAAACAGCATAAAAAATAAGCTCACAGTTACATTACTATAAAAGTTAATAAATTATAATAAAATAAAGGGAAAATTTTCTACAAATATTAGCATTTGAATCTTTAATTCATTACATTTCATACCTTAAAGTGCTTTAATTAAGAAAAGTTTCTGTTTAAAAAAAACAGCGTTGAAGTGATTCTTAATTGTTTATAAGCTCATTGTTGCATTACTATAAAAGTTAATAGTTAATAATAAGATAAAGGGAAAAAATTCTACAGCCATTAGCATTTGATTTTTTAATTCAATACCTTAAATTGTTTTAATTAAGAAGAGTTTCTATTTAAAAAACAGCGTTTCAGTGATTCTTAATTGTTTATAAGCTCATTGTTGCGTTTAGATAAAGGTTAATAGTTAATAATAAGATAAAGGGAAAAATTTCTACAACCATTAGCATTTGATTTTTGTAATTCAATACCTTAAAGTGTTAAAATAAGAAGAGTTTCTATTAAAAAAAACAGCTTTTCAGTGATTCTTAATTGTTTATAATCTCACTGTTGCATTTCTATAAAAGTTAATAGTTAATTATAAGATAAAGGGAAAAAAATTCTACAACCATTAGCATTTGATTTTTGTATTTCATTACTTTAAAGTGTTTTAATTAAGAAGAGTTTCTATTTAAAAAAAGCGTTTCAGTTATTCTTACATGTGTAAAAGCTTAGAATTGTATTCGGCTGTTTAGTTTCTAGAATTCGCTTTAGAAAGCTAGTAATTAAATTTAGGATAACCCTTTTAGTCATTGTATAAATCAAAAAAGGTTTCCAATATCATTTATATAGCAGTTCAAAATTTTCTAAAAATTAAAAATATGTCTATTCATCATGATGCAATGTTATGAGTGGAATTGCTAAATACTTTATCATTCCATTCCACGTATTTTGACTTATTTTTCATCTAGTTAAAATTTGTGGCTCAGACGGAAATAGAATACAGAAAGACAAACAAACAGTAACACAGTTATAAGTTTAAATATAGAAATGTTTATTTTTACATGTGCAAACAAATATTTTAATATTAATGTTGAAGATGATGATCTCAGAAATGATGAGAGTTTAATTGCATAAAAGTATAATCTGATTGTATACTGAGGATAAATTAGTGAATTATTATACAATTAAATTGTCGTTAGTTTTGGTTAGGAAGCAGCTTAAGAAGTAGTAATTATATTTTAATGAACCATGGAGTTACTAAATTTTCCATTCAATTTACCAGATGATTCACGAGCAATTTATTTATAATTAGATGTTTAATTTTAATTATTTAGTTACAGATAATAAATTTCTTTTACCCACTAACGAAGACCTTTTAAATACTATAACACCTTTATTTAAGTATAAAAACGTTCAGTTTAAGTTTTTAATTCTTTTTTTTTTGTATAATTTAATTTGTTCTAAATACATTTTTCAGGTCTAAATTCTTCATATATATTTCGTATTAGAATCAATTATTTGGTTATAGATAATAAATTTCTTGAACCCATTCACGACGACTTTCTAAATGCCATTTACACCTTTATTTAAGTATAAAAACGTTCAGTTTAAGACTTTTAAATTCTTTTTTTTTTTGTAATTTAATTTGTCTCAAATACATTTTTAGGTCTAAGGTCCTAATTTGTCTTATATTTCGTTTAATTAGATAAACTTAAGGCGGTCCTTATCTTTGCGTGGAAATTTTGGCAATTGAAAATTTATTTTATTTGGATTTAACAACCATAAAGTTTATAGTTTACGGTAAAAAGATAAAAAAAATATTTCTTGTTCATTAAAATATACCGGCAGAAATCATCAATTATTTTGAACGATTACACACACAAAATTCGAAACAAAGCGAAAGTTTTTGTAATATAAGAAAAACTTAACATTTGTATCTATAACCCTCTAATGCATACTGTTACCGTTTGGCAACAAGTAACAAAATCCACTTTATAATATTAAAGTAGTGCTCCCTCTCGGCAAATTTGTGTTTTTTTTTCATCTATTACATTCCATTTTGAAGTTTTAGTTACTAATAATTCTCATAGATGACAGTAGTAAAAGTGTATTCAAAATTAAAGAGTGAGGCTATTAACTGTTGTGAAATTACGTTTTTGACAGTATTCAAAGTACCAACAATATTAGTACTATATAAGTTGTTATGAAAAATTAATTATAGTTAAAGAAGGTTATTTCGAAATATATTTAGTAGTTTTCTAGTCATTTTTATTAAAATTGGAATTTTGTAGTTGGTTTTTATCAGATGGAAAAAAAATTGAAAATTGAAATCATTTAATTTCCAAAGCAATTAAATTTTTTTCAGTATTTTTCCTATAATGTATGAGCATTAAATGTACATATATATTTTTTCGGAAGAAAAAAAATCATGCATTAGAGGGTTAAACTGGGTAATTTGTCACCGATGTGAATTAAAGCGGATAGCGATTTTTCTTGTAAAACAACCGTGACTAAGCCTTAATGAATGAAGTTATCCATAAAACTCTATTGTGTTAGCTTTTGTTTCTTCATATTTCATGTTATTGATGATACGCAAGTATTCAAAACATGTCAAGTGTTGGATACCATGGTCTACATCACACGATCAGAAGTTTCTTATTTCCTTCACGGTTTATTCTGTTTCTCTGACATAATAATTTGGAAAATGTCCCAAAAAAACTACTTTCATGTAAGTGGAGCTTTCATGTAACTTTATTTCATGTAAGTGGAGTTTAAATTATATTTATTCTTGAGTTATTTTATACCAAAGGTATTAATTTCAATTATTGAACAATGGAAATATATCTTAAGGCAGGTTGGTACCTTATATACGGCTTATGTTAAATTGACCTTTTTCATATTCCTTTTTCTTTGAAACTAACATACAAAACAACAACAAAAAAATTATGTGCATTGTATTTACTTTGAACAGTACACTGAAATGATATTTTATCAATGTATAAAGTAGTTTTTTTTTATATTATTTAAGGTAATGTGTTATTTTTTAAGCATTTTTACTTCACAAAATTACTCATATTTTATTCCCTTCAAATTTTGAGAAATGCTCCCTTCACTAAGCAAAACACCCTGAAACAGTTTTCCTGTAAAAATGTTAGGTCCATACATGAAATAGTTTTGAAGAAAAAGGTACATAAACCTTTAAAAAAAACATTCTGAGAAAAATGAGATTTAAAGTTGAAAACTTACTTTATGAAAATACTGCTGATCCATATCCAAATTAAAATTTAACTAGGTTAAACTTGTCTAAATGAGATAAACGAGCATCGTTGGAAAATCTTGTAACGTATTTTACATAAATACTAAAATCAAGAAATATATTTTTTAAAAATTACATTTTACTGATCTACCTTAATGCCCCTTAGAAACATATATGGCATTTTCTTAATTTAAAAATATATACAAGTTGATCCTTATATACTAAGTTTAATTATAATTTATTCAAAATGAATATCTTTTAATAGAAAACTACATAATCTATGCACTTAATGTATAACAAATTTAAAAATATATAAAATGGAAACCAAGAATAGAAATGAGACAAATAATTACATTTTTTTATTTTAAAAAAAGTATAAAATGAAATTTTAGTATATATGGAAAACAAATGGTTCACTAATTTGATGTTACAAAACATCATACAAATAAAATTCACCAGCAAATAAAAATGCAGCAATATATAAATGCGGTTAGTACTTAATTATTTATTTCCCTTTTAGAAAAGCGAAAGAGTCCTTTTGAAGCATAGTATGGCGCAAGTAGCGACTGGTCCCTAACAATAAAATTACATTACTACACACGAGAAATAAATTTTAGGTCTAGACATAGTAATTAGGCAAAAAATATATATAGCACAAACACTTACATGGCTTTTAACATTTGGAGAAAAACATAAATCTTATTTTATGTATAGTAGAATCGTGTTATTTTTATAACGTAATAAGTTGAATAAATTTTTATTTAAGTAACTAAGGAGAAAATACATTCAAATAAAAATTCGCCTGAATTTTATAAACCAACCTAAAATTTTGATTTATAAGTAGATCCAAAGGAATATAAGTTATTTTTTGTGTTCATTACATTCAACAGTTATTTGGAAAGAAATAGATTTTTTATTATAATGCCTATTTACTTCTATTTTGTATATAACATAAAAATATTCTTATTTTAACTGCATATAACATCACACTATAGGAATAGTTAAATTAAAATCATCAAATCAACAAAAAGATTGAGCCTTAAAATTTAAAATGTGATAATATATGTGAAGTTATTGTTTAAGGCAAGTAGTAAAGTGTACATTCTGCGATATTAGGTTTATATTATTCTCACTAACAGATAATATTCCAAAAACGATATCTTAAATAATTTCAGTACAAAATACATTGTATGGTTGAACTAATGTATCTCCTTGTAAAAACAACAGAATTTTCTTTGAAAATATAGAGGAACTCATAGCCGAACGATATACCAAGTTAAAAATATGTTTAAAAATGCAAAAGTTGTCATTTTCTATGGACATCTTATAAATGAATAATTCAAAAATACAATAATGTTACAAAAAAAAAGAAAAAAAATGTTTTTGTCAAAGGATTATAACATTGCAATTTTCATCGCTTAGGTTTACCTTGTTTTTAAAATAATTGGGAAAAACTATGAAGTAAAAGAATAAAATTTCACATTTATTTTCCCCATTAGAAAAAAGAAAATGACGATAAAAGTTTACCTGTCGAAACATTTCGTGGTTAAATTATGAAACTACACATTTCAATAGAAAAATAGAATTTTGTATATATAAGCAATCCACTCAGGCGCTACTGCGTAAATTGAAAATATGGTCTGTTGAAATGTAAATTTTGCTTTAGTCTTCTATACAGAAATCCCACGGCACTCTAAAATAATTTTTTCACTGTCTGGAAGCTCGAGACGATAAACTATAAACCGTTTATCATATTTCAGACGTTACCAAACTACATAATACGATTTTTGCATATAAATAATCGATATTTTTATTCGCTTAGGTAAGCACACGCAAGCTAATATGTGCGGTACTAAATTTACAAATAATTTATTAAAAATTACCCCAATTTCTATGCTTTATTTTGAACTAAAAACATTTCATTTATTTACATATTAATTTAATTTCAAAACAATTTGATAAATTTAACTACCCAATAAAAGAAATTGTATTCACTAATTAGTATAATCTGTTGTCCCAATTTTACAATCATTTTTCAATCAGAACTAGATATAAAACTTCTCCAAATACTCGTACCTGAATGGATGTTCTGTAATCTATATAAAAACTTTAAGTATTGAATGACCTAGGAAGTCATTTGGTAAATAATTTCATTATTATACTCATTTATTCAAATATTATACTATTTATTAATTTATTATACACACTTATTCAATTATTATACTCCTATTATATTATTATACTCATTTGTTCAATTATTATAGTTATTTCAATTATTATACATTTATTCAATTTTTATGCTCATCTTTAACAAAAAAAATCTGACAACACATTAACAGTACGGTTGCATTCTCATGTAAACTCAATTGACTTACAAACACAATATACTCTACGGTATTCTTTCAGCTAAAGATTTATGTTTTCCAATCTGTTGCCCAGAAGAATCACCTTTGCGACCAAGCACCATTTCTCCCACGAAGGAAATAATATTTCTTTTCAGTGTTTTCCTTTAAGTTTAAATTTTCACTTAGTAAATGTTGTATAGAACTAGATATATCCTGTCCTCACAAAACATTTTATGTTTATTCACATGACGCGTTTACACGACAACACGTTTGTACACATTATACACAGACATGTTTATACACATTTATGTTTATGCACGTGACATGATTAAAGAAAAAATTTTAGAATCAAGGTAGGATTTTGGTTTGAAGGGTTTTGTTTCCCTTAATTTATTCATATATATAACAAAGCATATTTTAATATTAAGTGAATGCGTATTTCTTTAAAATTTTTGTTCAAAATACCCATTTTACTATAATCTCATTTGTCTTGCTTGTTTTAACTATACTTGTTAACCTATTTCATAATACATAATATTTTAAAGAATTTTTTTTTCCAGTTCAGAGTTCAGTTTAGAGTTTTTAACTTTAAAATTTGTGGTTTATCAGCTTTTAATTAGTATAATGATTAAAAATATAAGTACAACTTCAAATTATTCTATGGTTTAAAATTAAGGATTTTATAAATTCTTATGTTACAATTTTTTTAATAATAATAATGATTTAACTAAAAATATCTTTTTCCCAATACAAGGAAAGTATTGATGAGTTTAAAGAATAATAAAGTAGGCTTTAAACATTCTACATCACCGAAAGTATCAGAAATGACACTAACGAACCAAAGTTTTCGCTTGAAATATTAATAAGCAATAAACGGGATTGGGAAAATCAATCCTGAAAAGTAGGAAATTTTCGCACTTGTCACTTAACTTCTCGCTTTCAATAACTCACTTTTAAACATGCTTCTCTTTCCGCAAGACTTAAACAAGGTTTATCGACGCAGCTAAATCTAGCGAAAAATATCAACCCGTCGCATTCTTTTAGTGGGAATCAATATTTTAGAACTTGGCAGACAGTTCATGCCTCCCGCAAAGTGATTGAGGGGAAGTAAATTGAACAGATTGGGGGTTTTAAAGTCTATAAAGGTAGCACAAAACGTAAGCCTTTTCGGAATTTTATCATAGACTTTGATTAAGGTAGATGAGGATTGGAGAATTGAGAAGGGTATAAGCATGACTACGGCCAATTTCCTGAAACCTAAGTCACGTTACGTGGGGATAAATGCTTTATAATTTTGCAGACTAGACATAAAATTTAAACAAGCTAGAGCAAAAGCTGGGCAAAAATGTACAATTCTAGCTTATTTATTATTTGAGAATATGTATGATTCAGGGTCTTACACAGTAACAGAATGAAAATAAATTCTTTATCGAAATTCTATTGGTGAATCGATATTTTAGAACTTTGCAGACAGTTCATGCCTCCCGCAAAGTGATTAAGGGGAAGTAAATTGAACAGATTGGGGTTCAAAGCCCGTAAAGGTAGCATAAAACGAAAGCCTTTTAGGAATTTTATCCAAGACTTTGGTAAAAGTGGAAGAACTTTAGGAGACAGAAATTGGTATAAGCTTGACTACCCTCACCAAAGTCACGTTACTTGGGAAAATATTTATTTTTTTTTAGAACAGACAAAATTCAGCAATGGGGTTGTTTCACGGAGAATCTGGCAACAGCTTTCGTTCATGTTTTCCTACTTTAGAATTTTTGAAAACTTTAGAATTTCTTTTGTTTTGGTTAAATTGGCTGGTTGGTTGGTTGCTAGAGATAATCAGGTTTGTGTGCTGAACAAGCACACTAACCTGAACATAGGTCTACCAACCAACCAATTTTACCAAAACAAAAGTAATTCTAAAGCAGTGTCCTGGCTACGACATCAACGACACCTCCTGCGAGCGCAGGCACATACTTTGATGCTCGCGCAGGTGTGGTCGCTGATGTCGTAGTCAGGACATCGCATTAGAACTTCTACAGTTTCTAAAGTAGGAAAACAAGAACCTCAAATCTGTTGCCAGATTCCCCGTGAAACAACCCCATTCTCTCTAAAACAAATTTATCTAGAAATAGGTATGTTTCAGGTCTTAAGCGGCAGCAGAAATGCTGAAAATGAAAAAAAAAATATTTGACCAAATTCTATTGGTGAATCTATGTCATGTGGGAACAAAACACCAATCGAAAGAAGTCGGGAATGAAACCTAGAACGAACAACAAATTGACTATTTTTGTAAATGAATTTAGTATGGTAGATGAGTATAGGAAAATTCAAAAGTGAGTATAAGCGTGACTACAGCCAACTACCTGAAATCCAAGTCATGTTACTTGGAGAAAATATTTTATAAGTTTCTAGTCTAGACGTAAAAATCGACCAGGCTAGAATATAAGCTGGACAAAATTGTACAAATCTAGATTATTTATTATTTAAGAATACGTATGTTTCAAGTCAGAATCAGCCACAGAAATGCTGAGTGAGAATAAATTCTTTCTTGAAATTCTATTGCTGAATCAATATCACGTTGGAACAAAACACCAATCAAAAGAAGTCAAGAATGAAACCTAGAATGATCAACTAATTGAATATAATATTTTTGTAAATGAAATTAGGATAGTAGCTGAGTATAGGAAAATTTAAAAGTGTGTATAACTATGACTACAGCCAACTACTTGAAACCCAAGTCGTGCTACTTGGAGAAAATATTTTATAAGTTTTTAGACTAGACGTAAAAAATCGACCAGGCTAGAATATAAGCTGGACAAAATTGAGCAAATCTAGATTATTTATTATTTAAGAATACGTATGTTTCAAGTCAGAATCAGCCACAGAAATGCGGAGTGAAAATAAATTCTTTCTTGAAATTCTATTGCTGAATCAATATCACGTTGGAACAGAGCACTTATAGGAGGAGCTCAGGAAGGAAAGCTGGAATGAACAACTAATTGAATATTTGTGCATATAAATTTTTGTATTATAATATCTAATATATATCTAATATATCTGATTACTAGTTGTATATTTAATGACAATTCCTTTATAAGTGTTGAACTAAAACTTTAGGATGTTACAATTACTCTACATAGCATTTAAATTAACGGTTTAAAAACTTGAATATAATTTCCTAAAATTATTTAATGGTTTTATTTGAAAATGTTTTCCTATATATTTCCATGGAATTCATAGAATAAAGAAAATAACGGAACAGCTAGATTGTATCTAGAAAACGATTTAAACTTTCAAGATAAGAAGGCAAACTTTGTTTTCTTGATTCGAAAATAAAAAATAGAGCAACCCTTTAAGACAAATGATGTCCAAAATCAACTAACTCCAGCAGTGGTCGGTGATAAATCATTCTCTGTCACGACTATTTAAACTATTGCCATTTTCAAAAATATAAATGGCATTTATTATTATGCGACGTGTGTTTAAAATTAAATTTCAACTTACAATAGCAGTGAAATTGTAATTTTTGTTGAGGGAAATTTTAAAGTTTCAGGAGAGACTTTGCACTGGGATTATACTTGGAAAGATTGATGTAAGGATAATAAAAAGTTTTCTAAAGGTAATTGAATCAGAAAAATAATGTAGTTTTAGAGCTATAAAGCAAAAGCACCTGCTGGAAAATCCATAAATCAGTTAGAAAAAAAAAGTATTAAATGCCTATCGGAATTTTTCCAATCTTTTTTTATTGATTAGTTTAGTCAAAGAAGCCAAATCGATTCACTATGACTGCTGCTATCAAATCCGCAACATTTTTTAGTAGTCCAGTTTAATTGTCCTTACATTTTCATCTACTTAAAACTTCTACGTCAAAGTAAAAAAGTATTAAGGCGGCCCGCCGGCTCAATGGCTAGAGTGCTAGCCTTTGGAGCTGCTCGGCTCGGGTTTGAATCCCGGTCATGGTTTGGATGTTAGTGTTTGTCAATAAATGTTATTTGTCTATGTGTTTGTGTGGCGCCCTTCTTTGTGTTCTCAAAACTGTCGTCTGACGAGCGGGGTAATGGGCTAAAACGCCTACACTCTTCCCTTCTTGAGGGCGCAATCACTGTCATTTGTCAACTAAGTATTAATTTCTTATAATAAAATGCTCAATTAAATGACTGATCTTTTTACTTGGTAATAATTGAAAGTTAACTGCAAAATTACAGAGAATTGAAACTAATTATACCGAAAACACTTGTAATAGTTTTAATACAGTCAAATTTATATATACTTATATAAACTTAATAAATTATCAATAGCAAAGAGTTTTATTTTGGTATTGCTGAAATTCCTTATTCAATGTTATAACACATCTTTTGAATGTAAAAGAAATCTATTCTTACGCATTTTAGTTTACGAAAACTAAAGAAAGATTTTATAAGTTAATAAATTTTGGAGTTTCATATTTATCAAGATTATTTTTAAATTGACTGGAAGCGAGCTATTTTTAAAATTGTGTGTCAAATTTATTTGTATGATTTCCTTCACAGGCAACGGCAGTATTATACATTTACTGTAACGTAAGCCGTTGAGCAAATTTACTTTAGTAAATTTGATTTACTTACAATCCGGGAACTTTTTCAGCTGTAAAACTTAGAACAAAGAGAGGTATGTGCATACCAATTTTTAGTTCCATAACTTGTTTTTTTTTATTTTATTTCAAACAACCCTGTAAAATCCCTCTAAAAAAGGGCAGAAAGACGTTTTGTCAAACTTTTACAATGTTATTCAGCTCATCCAACAGATCAGATATGCTGATTTTTTTTATCTCAATATCAGTGTTTTAATGGTTCAGACCATTTTTTCTGCCGAACTTGCCTGAACTATTAAAATTATTGCTGTGCACATGAAACAATTAGATAAACCATACGATGAAGTTTTTTAAGCGGTAAATGTTTAAACTGTTCTAAAACGAAGTTTAACAGAATATAAATAAACCTATTTAGGTTTTACTAAATGAAAAATCTATTCTGGAATCTATGGGGATTCCATGAAATACTATAAAAATTACAAACATTAATAGTTTATTCGTGGTAAGTAATAAATTTAGTGCCAAGGGCATCTAACAAAGATTTAATGCTAAGCAAACTCTGCAAAGCCACTAAAAATCACCCCATGATATTCCGATATTTTTAGCTTCCAATCCAATTCCTAATCACCCTGCCCGCGATTACCTTATGACTTTAATTAAATATTTTGAGCTTATACTCTCTTTATCTTAATATTAAAATCTGTCACTGTTTCATTTTTGAAATATAGGACATTGGCCCTTTTACAACAATGTAGAGATATCATGATTGATGTAATTAGCTAACTTACCATATAAAATATTGATTATAGTTAACCGTGTCTAAGATGCGGCAGCTGTCTTTGGATAAAGCTAAGCTGTGTTTGGTGCCGTAGCATCAATGTCACGTTTGAAATAATTTGCATTAACGCTACATTTTAATGTTATTTATACAAAGTAACCCATATTTGAACAATTAAAATGTAAAAAAAAAGGTACTAAATTATGACTGTATTTAGTGTCCTGAATACGAATGTTTTTTTCCCACATTAGTGAAAAGATATTCACATTTTTTGCGTTAAAAACGTTATTGAAACAATTCTAACGCAAAAGAAACTATAGAATGTTTTGACAGTTGACAAAAAAGAAGATTTTATAGTTTTTTATGCCGAACAATAATGAGGAGTTTTTTTCCAGGTCCAGCTGTTGTATAACAATATATTTCTTCGAAGAGTTGTTAATTCACGTGTTTCTTTGTCATATAATGTAATAATATTTATAAACGGAACATAAAAATAAAGATAGGATATAAAAACACTAACAAACTTTTTTTCAAACTTTACTCTTCTCGACACATATTTATCTGTTCTAACTGCACCAAGGGGGACTTTGTTTATCATGTCGGTTGGTTGGTAGACATATATTTTCAGGCTTGTGTGCTTGGTCAGAGACCCGTTTATAAACCTTCGTCGAGTAAGACAAGACAGACAAAACACACACTCATACACGACAGATGCTGCCATCTATCGCGCGCCACTTCCACAATTTAGACATGTCCCTGAAAGGGAGGGAAATAGTCTCCAGGGACCCGCACCCGTTGGAAACTGCGCAATGACCACCCCCTGGACTTTTAGACACAATGAATTTTCAAACTCATTATGTTAGATACTGCAGCTCCCTTATGACAGAATTTAAAATTTAATTCATTATTATTAACTTTGGCAATGAATAAAAACATATTGAAATCTACGTGTTCTAAGCTGAAATAAATGTTTTCGATGCGTCGAAATACAAAAAGAAAGTTTAAAACTGAAGAATGGAGATTTCAGAAACGCCTCCGGAGATCCTGGGCTGGCTAGACACACTGATGAGAAGGTCAGACGGGATCCCATTTTTTATTTTCTCTTTGTATTTCTATTCAAATTATTTTGTACAATTAAGCAGCTTTTAGTGCTATTGTCATTGTAATTTTGTTTTGTTTTTTTATTTCATTTAATTTTTAATTGTTTGTATTTTCTATGCGTATTTCACTTAAAGAGCTGCCTACTTTTCTTGTACAATTTTAAAACTGTATGTCAAATGTCATACTCAGAAGTTAATAACAAAGACTTATTCAAACAATGTCACTTAAAACTTGTTTTATTTATACAATCATTGCTTGGTAAAATCACTTAATTACACACACAGCTACTTCATTAGACTCGAATCGAGAAGCGATAAATTAGTTATTGCTATTTTCAACGAGTCTATACTTCCGGCCACCCTTATTTGAAACACTTTAGGGATAGACCGCCGTTGTAAAACACCGCTTTTTCTGAAAAACCGCCATCCCTTACGTTTCTTATTTCGTTGGCGGCGAGGCCTCAATTTCAGGTCATTTGTTCACTAATTTGATGTTATTAATTACGCATA
Organism: Hylyphantes graminicola; assembly: GCA_023701765.1. Lineage (NCBI taxonomy): Eukaryota > Metazoa > Arthropoda > Arachnida > Araneae > Linyphiidae > Hylyphantes > Hylyphantes graminicola. Next base: position 62,318,638 of record CM043114.1, on the reverse strand, counting down.
GCATTGAATTAATGGGACGTTATTTAGGAGCCTGAAAAGTTCTGTTAATTATGTTGTGTTTAATCATAATCTGGAAGGGCCAAATCGAATACGTTTTTATTTTAACTTTTAATTATCTTTAAATTAGTATTTATTTCTGCTAGATAATTGTCTAAAACGTTTTAACAAAGTTAATTGTTAAATGCTGTGTTTTTTAAAATTTATAATAAGAACAAAATTAAATTATAAATATATATTAAAAACTTCAATAAAAAAATCCGTTTAAGTGAACAAGTAATTGAAATAAGACTATAATACTTAAGTTTTAAATGAACAATTAAGTTTGTTACTATAACTGTCATTTAGATAAAACCACACAGGATAATTTATAAATATATATCTAACCAAAATCATTATAAACAAAGTATGAGCACACAAAACCTCCTCAACACAATATTTTCCTTCCTTTGACCATAATGCAGCAATAAATAAAATCCCCTTCGATACAATTTTTATTTTCTTCTAAGAAAAGTAAGTAAAATAGTCCTTACTATATACGGCAAGTTGTGACTGATTTCCAGTTAAAATTCCGTTGAGTGAGCTCTACCGATTTTTGATATAAACTGCTCCACTGTCTATCATATCATGACTCATTTCCCAGGGATATTGGGCAATGAAGTGGCTGATGAGATGAATGACTAGTGATGAGATGAATTGGCTAGATTGAATTCCAATACCCCTTTGCTAGTCCAAAACCAGCCCTCGGCATCTCCTGTGAGAGCATTAGAGGGACTGTCTATTCGATCTTTAGAGATATTCAGTTCAACGAGTGGCTCAACTCGACTAATCAACGACAGGCGAGAGAGCTTAATTCTGGGTGTCCAAGCTCTCGCCATAAGGAGCTTCTTGGGCTTAATCGCAATGGTATTCGTAGAGCTGTTGGCCTTCTTACGGGCCATTGTACTCTCAGAAGGCATCTTTCTATTATGAGAGTTTCGGATGATCTTTTTTATGCAGGGGCTGCAGTTTCAAGGAAGAAACTGCCGCTCATATTCTTTGCTAGTGTGAAAACTTCTCTGCTTATAAATTTGAACACCTCGGTCGTCATTTACTTGAACCCTGAGAACTTCAAGACATTCCAATTCGGTCCTTGCTGAACTTTGCTTCAGCTACAGGCCTATTTTCTTAAAGAGGCCGGGATTTATTCTTATTTTCAGGGAATAGTACAATAGAACCCTGGTCGCAGTTCTAGGCTTATTGAGCCCCCCTACAAATGTCATAAGTCATCATATCATGAGCATGGCTCTATGCTTAAAAGGTACTGTCAGTCCCATGGCACAAGTGCATTAGTTTTAAAATCACAACTTTTGCAAAATAAATTGCTTTGACATGTTATCCTATTCTCACCAGGTATGTTAATCATCTTAGCATCAATTTAAAACAAAAGTTTAAAAGAAAATAATGTCCAGTTATCTAATTATTGAGTGACAAAGTTTTAAAATAGTGCCGCCATATGCTGTATATTTTTGGCATTTTAAAACTTTTAAAAACATATAATTGAATAGCTAGATAACATTTTTGATTCAAATTTGTTTCATTTCGATGTTGTGTTGATTCCCATACCTGGGGAAAAAGGGCTAACATGGCAAAGCAATACTTCTGCGGAAGTTGTGATTCCAAAATAATATATTATCTCCAAGGGACTGACAATCCCCAATTAATAGTTTTTCAACGAGTTTTAATTAATTATACGTTAAATAGTTTTTGATGAAGAGGCTGAAGAAAGTAAATAAGAAACTTGGTTCGCATAAAACTAAGCGGGGAGCTAGTGATTAAATGGTAGAACCGAAAGTTCAGGAGTCGATAAATATGCTGTATTTAGATTTGCCATACATATTAAGTGTACTAATGTTTACTATTTAATATTTGATTCTAAAATAAAGTTAATCATTTTCAAATGATTAAAAGTAAATAAAATGAAGTTCAAAATAATTTTAAGTAATAAACTAAGTTATTTTTTTAAGTCAACAAAACTTCATCTTTTCCCATCTGGTGGAAAGCAGAATCTTTATTAGAAGAAATAAATTCAGATAAGTTAACTAAAAATCGAGCAAATAAAAAATGGCCCGTTTAAATAAAAAAAACACCATTAAAAGCAAAAATGAAACCAACCATGTAAAATAAATAGTAGATGGAATATTGTCGGAAAAAATTAATGAGAAAAACTTTAGAAACGAGCTGAAACGTTTTTCGTTTTTTAACGAAATAAGTCAAAATGTAAAGATGTTTCTCTCTCAATTTCATCATAAAAAGTAGCTATTATTGATCACAATATATATTAAAAAAATTAAAAATAATGTTTTTTTTCATAAAAAATATTGCTTTTGGAATTAAGATTGATGCAACACGACTTATGATGGATGTTCGCATTAATTTATTTACAGAATCACTGGATCACTATATAGAAAATAAATTTTAAGATATAGTTATTTGGTAAAAAAAACTATCTTGGGGAAAAAACTTCCAAGACTTTAGTTATTGTATTATCGTTTGGAGTAGAATCATATTACTCTCATTTTTCGCATTTTGATTTTCTTTGTTAGGTTAGCATAATTTTACTTTTAATCACTGAATTATTATAACTAATTATAATTTAAATAATCAAAAGAAAACTCTATAGAATCTCACCTAAATTTCATAGAAATTACCAAAGATTTTTATTTTATGAACAAACGAAAATTGATTATTTTTTATATTGAATCCATAGTTATGGTGTCATGAGCAAATAAAAAATGTGTGTGCATGTGATTCATCACTTTAATAAATATATTTACTTATACTACTATCTACGATACATCCAAAAACTAAGTTAACCTTAAATTCATATACAAGCAGACGCTAGGAAGAGTTAAAATAAACGTAATGGCCGATGGTGTGGTTCTACAAACTTAAGAAAAAAACACTTATTTCCTTTTCCTAGCTACTTTATTTCAAAGAACAGGCTTCTCTTTTTCAAAACACCAATTCGAAACTTAACCATTTCCATTTTTTTCTTCTAAAATAAAACTCTTATGACCCCGCACGTATGCTTTTACACAATCGTCTGCATGTTTTCGATTATTTATTTAACCCTTTCAGTCCCAGTGATGCCATTTTGAATCATCACTTTCAATATATTTTTTTCCAAATGTTTATGGCCCGTTATGATATCCAAACACGCATCATTCGATTCTTCATACTTTGTTATATTAGAAAACATTTTACATTAATCTCAATAGAAGTCACAACTACTATTTTTTTTTATTTAGAAAATAGCTAACAAGCGTTTCACCTGATTTTTGAAAAGTTCACTTCAGTTCCACATATTTAAAACACAATTTAGACTATTTCGATTAAAATAATTACTTTTTTTAATAATATGGTCAGATACCTTAAAATATATAACTCCAAGTGTTTTTAGGTAATATATATTTTTTATTTTGTTGTTTTCCAAAGTTAAAAAAAATTGGCATTACTTCAAAAACCATATAAAAAATTAAAAAAAAATTTTTCTTATGGAACTCTTTTTTTGTGAATATCAGATGTTTCTGTAGTATAGTAAATTTTTGGGACTGAAAGAGTTAATCTGAGCGTGACCCTTACAGTTAGTATTGCGAAATATTGTACAAAATCTACGGAAAAGTACCTCTGGAGCGAAAAGGTTAAAAGTCTTACTGCACTTCCCAAGTTCATTTACATTCTTATATAGGCTAAATTTACTTGCAAACACAATATATACTATTCGGTATCTTTTCTTCAGCTAAAGATTTATGTTGTCCAATCTGTTGCCCCGAAGAATCACATTTGCTGCCCTAACACCCTTATTCTCTAGAGGGAAATAAAATTTCTTTCCAGTGTTTTCCTAAATTTTCTTTTTCAACTTTCCCTTAACTTGTAAATGGTATACCAACCGAGATATATCGGGATTTACACAAAGCATTTCATGTTTATTGAATCCTCAAATACGTTTTGTTTCATAGTTTGAATTATGGGATGCTCAAATGAAAATAAAATCTCATTCTAAAAAAATTCCTCTTTTTATGGTACGGATGTATCTTTTTGAGTTAGGAATGTTTATTGTTTTGATTTTTTTTTCAACAATTCTTTTTCAGATAGTGATTTTTTTTCGAATAATATTTTTTAATTTCCTTGTAAAAGCTTTATTTAAATATATATTTTTATTAGCAGAAGTAGAGTCAAGCATCAAGGTAGGATTATGATTTGATATATTTTTGATTCTTTAGCTTGATTCCTAAGTATAACAGGATATGTTTCAAACGTATCTAAATCAGTATTTTTTAACTTCTGTTTAAATACTAATTTAAAGTAGTAATAAAGTGTAATTATACTTTTTAACAATGTTATAGTAATCCTCCTTTTTTACCAAATGAGTTTTTTTCATTAATAAATTCAGTTCAGGTCTAGGATTTGTACTGTTTAATTTACGGTTGACTTATTATCCCTGCATTGCATTTAAAACTTATATTTTATTAGCTTTCAAATCATATTACGGATTAATTGTAAAGTTGATTAAGGTTCAAATTACATCCGTAAAAATCAATTCTCCAAAAGACTAACTCCATTTTACATTTAGGATTTCGTATATAAACTGAACTGTTCGCTAGATATATTAATAAGTATTAAATGACATTTTTAATTGAAGAACTTGATTGCAAATTTTCACTTGTCACTGAACACTTCACGCTTTGAATAATTCCCATTGATTCTCATTTCGCGACAAAGTTTACTGACGCAACTAAATCTAGCGAAATAAACGATTAATCCGCCATATTCTTAGATTGGAAGTCGATATTTTAGAACTTTTCAGGCAGTGTCTCCTGCAAAGTGATATGGGTGGAGTAAATTGAGAAGATTGGTATTAAGAGTAAATAAATTTTACATAAAAATTCAATCCCTTCGAGACTTCACTCAAAAACGTTTGATAAGTGTGGACTGATGCATGAGAAGTAGACTGATGATGAAAGGAAGCATTATTAGACCAATGGGCATATTTCACAAGAAGGAAAATAAAGTCTGTATTGGTTAATAAACAAAGTGGCTCACCACCAATGAAATGCTGGAATGAAATCAGAAAGGATTGGCGTCACGTGAAACTTGCCAATTACCCAAAACATCAGACGCACATTGTAAGTTAGGAACAAATTTCTTATACTTCTGCAAACTACACACAGAAACAAGTTACAGATTTATATTGTTCATTGTGCATAAGTAATTGGTATATTTGTGTATAATAATAATCATATTAATAAGTCAAAATATAAATCTGTAATTTGTTTTATTAGCACACTAAAACAAATTGCAGTTATGTATTGTTTATTATATAAGAAATTAATGTGATTATGTGCGTTGGTATTGATATTAATAATGCTAATAATTTTATCACAAATAATTTATTAATAAATTGATAATGTTAGTACAAGTAGTAGTCAAAGTACACAAGTAGTCAAAAATTACATACCTTCTTCTCAATTTAGCTAGTTTTTTTGGATACAAACAATCTTTTATATTAATTATGATCTGTATATCTTATTAAGGTTTTAACTAGAACAAGAGAGCAATGTTCAAATGAAATCATGCTATTTTAATTTGGTTTGTTCAAAATAAAGTGGCATTTCTCAACACACAATAAGCTGCGAAAATTATACACATCTTTTAATTTTATTAAGCTACCATTTTAATCAAAACAAAATATTGTTCTCAGAACCGTGTTCATATACTAATATTCCAAGGAAATATTGCTTGCAACACAAAATGGCATTCCTGTTGTGAAGGAGTTACAATATTTAAAAATGCAAGTCGTGTACATTATCTGTGACTTTTACTGAATTTCAGAAAGTAATATTTATTCTTTACCTGTTTCAGCTTCCTGTCAAATGATATCATCGGTCCGATTAACAAAACCAGACAGTGCTAAATAATATTCAATAGCCGTTTTCGAAAAAAGTGTGCTCAAAAGTTTCCAGGTATATAATTTTCAAAATTCATGCTTCTGTTATTAGATGTCTTTATAAGTTTTACAGTATTTTTAACAGTATTTGCGAAGATTTAGATGTTTTTAACATGGCCTTTCAAATGTTTTAAAACAAGATGTTCAGTTCTTTTACATCGTTAGTGTTCCCTTGATTTTCTTCCAACACCTGTTATTGGAATTTTTAATCTGTTGTGTGTTATGTAATTAATTAAATAAATAAATTAGACTGATAAATCAAAATAACAAAATTGTCTTTGATAACTTTGAAACTGATTTAAACATATCTTCTCTAATTACTGAAACAATTACATTGCAAAAAAATATAAAAGTTTTAAGATTACTCTAAGCATATTCAAAGGATCAAAATCAAACTTCTGAATGCAGCAATATCACAGCACTGCAAAGGAATCAAATATTCCCAAATTTTAAATACTTTTCTAAATTTTTCAAAAATTATTTCTTTATAAAATATTTTTCTATATATTTTGGCTGAATGTAAAGAATATCAGGAAAATAACATAACAACTAGGTCTTATCCGGAAAACGATTTAAACTTATTATTGAAGATAAGAAGGCAAGCTTTATTTTCTTAAGGGGGTTCAGTACCCCAAAATCGGTGAAAAAATCAAAAAAGAATTTATTTGCTTAAAATACTATTACAACCTTTATTAATAATGTCACAAAGTATCAAGACGATTTTAAAAATATTTTTGACATTAAAAGCCATTTAATTTAACCCTTTCCTTACTGAAATGGGTTAACAATAAAAACTTTAAACGTGTTTTTCTCAGAACTTGATTTTTTGAACTTCGATGTACCTTTTCTCAAAAACTATGCTATGTTTTCTCGTAAACTTTTTTTATATGATATAATACATAGTATAGATTAATCTAAAGGCCTTAAATTTTAATAAAACTGAAGTGAAAAAAATTTTATGGGGCAAAAAAGTGAAAAATTTTATGATTTTTTGGGTACTTTAAAACTTATTTTATTTAAAAAAATCTAACAGTTATTTAACAAAAACTTTTAACCTCACATTAATATATAAGCTTGGTATAACACATACAGAAAATTTTAAGATGATCTGATCAGTAGTTATTGTGAAAAGGCACATTGCAATTGGCTAATTTAACATTACCGATATACAACATACTGAACCTCCTTAAGGAAAATAAAAATAGTCCACCCCTCAAAGACAAATGAAGTCCGAAATGAACTAACTCTGAAGAGATAGCAATCGATGATATTCATTATCTGTCATGACTCTTAAAACTTTTACGATTTTGAAGATATAAAAATGCTTTTATTGTACTAGGTGGTTACATCAAAATATCAACTAAATATGATAATAAAATGAGAATTTATGATGAGAATAATGTAAAAGTTTCAATTTAAGCATTACAAAAGATTACTTGGAAAAGGTCGTTGTACAAATTATAAATAATTTGTCAAAACTTGTAGAACTGAAAGAAAAGGATTTTGGGGCTAACAGCACCTGGTCAAATATCGAAAAATTTCTGAAAAATAGTGTCATAATACCTTCGGAGTTTAATTAACCTTATTTATATTTTATATATATATTTGAAGAGATTAGTAGAAGAACGTGCTATATGAAATTTTTGAAAAATGGATATTTTTGTGTCAATGAATGTATTATTCATCCTTTAAAGGTAACAAGTTTTCCCCTTTTTCATAAATTTAAAGTTAATTTAGGCGAATACCCAAAATTCTAAAATTTTTACAATTACTTTAATCTCTTCCAAATTTGGCATAGTGATTTCAAATATAATGAGCAATGCATTTTAGGCGATTTTTTTAATTTAAATATAATTGATTTAGTTTAAACGGTGTTTTTCAACTAAAAAAATAGTTTTACGCCAACACTTCCAGCATAAAAAGTTTTACATTAATTTACCTGAAATTTTTCACAGATGCTATTTCAATATATATCTGTGCCATGAACCTCTAACATCTGGTGTAAGTATACAAGTTTTTTTTTAAATGTCCAAGTGTAAGTTAATCGGGAAAAAAATCCTTTTTTTTTGTGGTTAATAAATAACATTCTTCTTAATAACTTTTTTTCTTGTAATTTGAGTATAACTCTAGAGGGTCTTGCATGTATCAGTTCAAAACGAAGAATTTAACACATAATAAATGTTCATAGGATGAAAATTCAATGTGGTAGACTTGTTGGCGTAAACCTCTTTTTTTAAGAAGAAAAACACCATTTAAAATAAATAAATTATATTTAAATAAAAACAAAATCCTAAATAGTATTATTCATTATATTTGGAAAAGATTAAAGCAATAGTAAAAATTTTAGAATTTTGGGAAATTTTGGGTATTCGCCTACCTTAAGTGGTTCCCGATTGAATCGGATTTAAGTGTGAGATAAAAACTTTAATGCTCATTTTCTTGTCTTCACCTTTTTATCACTTAGCGCGTTCTTAAGTTAATCTATTCATGTCTTCATTTTAAAAAAAATTCCAATTGCTTCATTTTACAAGTGCTGCTATAACAATCTTTTTAAACATTACATTTAGTGGTTCTTATCTTACAGCATCTTAACAACGCTATTCAATTAAAACTGGTGATTAAAAGCATTATCCCAATGCTTAATGTGTACATTTAACCAGTTTAAGAATGTCAGAAAAGTTATAACATTCAGACAATTAACTAAGAAAATTTTTCTTCTTGAATGTACTTGTTCTTATCTTACAGCTACTTAATTAAAACTTAATATTTTTAATCCAGTACTTAATGTTTACATTTAAACAAATAAAGGATATGAGCATAACAGTCAGAATAATAACTAGGAACAGTTTTATTCGAGACATTTTTTTTCCGAGCTTACCGAATGTCCATATAGGAGTTTTGTTTTAACTTTTCTAAAATTTTCTATTGAGCTTGGTTACTACAAATTTTTAATTACAACTGTAAATATTACTAAATATAATCGATGTTATAAAACAAAGACTGCATATTGAGGTATATTACATCCTGTGTGCTTGATCAGAGACCCGCTAATATAAGCCTTCGTCAAATAAGACGGACACAGAAAGAATATTTACTATCATGGAGAAAGGAAGTACACCCAGGACGAAGACGGGAATCGATCCCGATTTACGTGAAAATTAAAACTTTTCTTATGCATAAAAAATTGACGCCTTGACTACATGAGAATTCATTTTAAAGTGGCAAGTTGGATTTATTTAAGAAACAATTAGATTTTACCTTTAAAATATAATGGATGGACTCGCGGGTTACTTTACTAAATCAAATTTGACGGAGATAAAAAATAATTTCATTCTATTCTAGTTCTTAAAACCGTAGTAGATAGTACCATTGCACTTATATCGTAATATTTCGTACACTTAAAAGTACTTATCTACTACACTTAAAATAAACTGCATGTTGATATTAACGATTTGAATTTTTTTATATGACCTTTGAATGCTCATGTAAAATTTTTGGCAGAAAAGATTTTACTATCAAAAATGTTCATTGTTGGCCGCTTAAAGTTTTTTAAAAATTTGTTTATTTAATTAATTTTTATTAATTATTTTTCTTGTAAATTTATAGTAAAAATGTTATTATTAATGGATATAAAAACAAATACGCCTAAAAACTTTAACTAAAAAGTTTGTTGAAATTCAATAATCCGATCGTGTACTTATTAACTCGTTGGGTAAAATAGTGAAATTTCCAAATCACAGTAAAATAAATTTCTTAGAACATGAATAAAACCATTTAAAAGTTCCTTAATTGGAATTTCATGAGAATACTGTCTAATAAAACTTCTTCATTAAAGCTAAAATTCGAAATTTATGACCTCAATATCCGCAGTTAATGCTTTCATCGAAGATTTAATATAATGTAAACTCTACAGAGTCGCTATAAATCACTTTGTAGTAATAAATATATATTTTTAGCTTCCATCGTCTTCATTATCACCAGTTCCTCGACTGTTTATGTCTATAAGTAATTATTAAAGCTCATAATATCTCAATTTTACGAATGACAAGCGTTTAATTTTGGAAGATGGGACATAAGCCATTTTCTAATATGTTAGGGACATCATGAATGACATAATTAGCTAACTTTCGTGAAATATTGATTATAGAGACCGTGTAAGTTGAGGCAGCTGTCTTGTAAAATCTCTAAGCTGAAGAATCTCTTTGCACCGTTAAATCAAAGTCACATTTCCTCTATGCTACGATGGTTTGACAGAATCTATATTAACACACATCTATTGTTTAATGGTTTGGGTTGAGCGCTACGGCTGTGTGAATTTTGATATGATGTAAATTCACATATGATGTGAATTCACAACACAGAAGCCAAAATTGGTGCTTTACTGACAGTGATTAGATGCACCGATCTTTGTTCAAACACAATACTGGTGTAGGGTGTCCAAGTGAGCCGATACCCGGCGGCGCAACGGTTAGGATGCTAGGCTTTGGAGCTGATGGGTTCGGGCTCGAATCCCGGTAATGCATGGATGTTTGTGTTTGTCCATAAATGTCCTCGAGTTAATGTCAACTGACGAGGCCGGCACTGATTTGGTACCAACCCAACAAAACTTCAAGGGATATTGTACGCTACACGATGTCTTTCGACTTCACTTATTGAAACTACTTATGTCATTGTGTGCTCGATCAAACACCCGCTTGCAAGCCTTCGTCAAGTAAGACAGACACAGAAAGAGTTCTTACTGTCACAGAGAATGGAAATACACCCCGGGCGAAGGCGGGAATCGAACCCGTACCCGATACAGCACGCAGACTGCTGGCATGCGATGTAGCCACTCGGCCATCCGGGCCTTTTTTGTCACAGTGGGCTTTTCAACAGTAGCTGGTTTACTGTTGAAAGTGGTACCCACCTATTGTCTTAATTAACAATTTCGCTTCTATGCATGTATCTACCAAACAATACTGATTTGAAATTTTTTAAATTAATATTTTTTCATGCAAATATTGAACACGTTTTCAAAGGCATTTTAATTGTTGTCTTTTCAAACCAGTAATCTTTCCTTTGGTTGAAAACTGCATTTAGTTTCATTTCATTATTTATAAAATTTTCCTTTTCAAATATAACGAATTTCTTTGAAATAGGATTATAAATAAGACCGAAACTAATAACATCAAATTTAATTTAAAACGCAAACTTTTAGTTTCATCTTTTAAGCCTTCGTAGTGCCCTTTTAAGCCTCTTCCTCTAGGTAAACATGAAGTTATAAAAGATGGATTTAAAGTTTTCTGAAAGTTTACAAGAAATTTGACTTCGAACTGTTTCAATGAGGTAAATAAAAGTTTTTTTTCCTATGTTTATTTTCATTTTTACAGTCTTTTATTGCTTATTTAACATGAGTTGCCAAGTGAGTGAACTTTATTTTGCAAATTTAAACGAATAAGAAAATAATAATAAAGTTTAAAAGAATTTAAAACCTAATAAATATAATGAGTCCAAGTCATTTTTTACGTTCTATTTCAGAAGACATCGCTGAAATGTGCATGTTTATAAATACTATCTGCAATTTAAAAATAATTATTGTAGCTTATTTTCCCTTAATCAGACATACAAAAGTCTATCTAGTTTTAAACTATAATAAAGCATAAACGATTAACAATTACTCGAACATAACTTGAAAAATGAATGAATAAAGTAAATTGTCCGGTTTCTAAATCCTTCAGAAATGTTAAGAAAACTTTGTTATCTTTGGAACAAATCTAAAAAAAAAAAAGAAAAATTTCAGAGGAGGAAAAAAATAATCATCATCACTCACTTGGCAACTCAAGAGAAAAGTTAACTTTGAAGAAAAAAATAAAGTAAGAATAAAATCAAGTGTTTTCAAATACTATTAAAAATTGAGAGTTGTTGCTATTAAAAAGGACACCAGAAGTTAAATCTGCCGTGGGCAGGTAAACTACAGTAATCGCAACAATGAGTTGTACCGTTTTTGATCTGAAATATATAAAAAAAAACCTGTATATTTTCTTAATTGTTAGAGTAATTGAATGCTTGCAACAACGGTCCAAGTCATTAAAGAAGTTACTGCAGTTTACCTGCACACGGCAGAAATGTTTATTTAAGTTGATTTCCAAAATACATAACTTGTGGTACAAAAAAATATTGAGAAATAGTGTTAGTTCTTGATAACCTAACCTAAAGATATGCAACTGTTGGAAACTTATACTTTTCAGGCAAAAAACAAACAGTTAAAAACAAGATATCCTCATAAGTAACGAATTCAAATTTAAATTTCAAAACAATATGAAAACGAAAGATAAAATGTAAAAGATTATTTGATACCCAGATGATACTTTCAATTGTAGTTCAAGTAATTTAACTGAATTATGTGAGAGTAATATCAAACAGTTAAAAAAAACTAAATAATTTACACTAAGTGAATCTGTGAAAGTTTAAAAATATTTTCGTTACAAAAAGAAAAGCAATAAAATTATATTCATAACTATCATGCAATATTCAAAAACACTTGCAAATATTTATCTATATTTTAGCTGGTGTTTAATTAATCAAAATATGCCTCAAATAATTATAAATAAACTGTTATTTTGTTTCAAAACCCCTTTTGCATTAAAAATCAAGTATGTACTCATAGATTCGGAACAAAATAATTTGTTAATGACATTAAGCGATTCCTCCAAATCAGAAAGTTTCATTGATGCACTTTTCTCATCTCCTCTACTCTGGCGAGCGTTCTGTTCAAAGAGTGTTACGTAATAACTATTCCAAAGAGAATTAATACTTTTACGAACTCTTCTTGTAGGAATAAGAAGAGAAGAAGGGTATTCTCTGGCGATGGATCCGTTCGAAGAGTGAAAGTAATTCTTCTAAAATAGAGAATACCTTTCAGGCACTCTTCGCCTCTTTTCTATAGCAAAGCTACCTTTGAAAGTGAGTGTAAAAGTATAGCCTCAAAAGGAAAAATTTATTTATTTATTTATTTATTTATTTATTTATTTATTTATTTATTTATTTATTTATTTATTTATTTATTTATTTATTTATTTATTTATTTATTTATTTATTTATTTATTTATTTATTTATTTATTTATTTATTTATTTATTTATTTATTTATTTATTTATTTATTTATTTATTTATTTATTTATTTATTTATCTATCTATCTATCTATCTATCTATCTATCTATCTATCTATCTATCTATCTATCTATCTATCTATCTATCTATCTATCTATCTATCTATTTATTTATTTGTTTGTTTGTTTGTATATTTATTTATTTATTTGTTTATTTATTTATTTATTTATTTATTTATTTATTTATTTATTTATTTATTTATTTATTTATTTATTTATTTATTTATTTATTTATTTATTTATTTATTTATTTATTTATTTATTTATTTATTTATTTATTTATTTATTTATTTATTTATTTATTTATTTATTTATTTATTTATTTATTTATTTATTTATTTATTTATTTATTTATTTATTTATTTATTTATTTATTTATTTATTTATTTATTTATTTATTATTTATTTATTTATTTATTTATTTATTTATTTATTTATTTATTTATTTAACTGGGCTTACTTACTTTACCTACTTATTTTACTTACTAACTAGCTAACTCACTTGAGTACTTACTTGGTTACTTTACTTACTTAATTCCAAATTACTTACTTTGCTTACTTACAGTTACTTACTTGAAGTTTAGAACAAATATAATCCCATAGCTTCAACATATTTTAGTCAGACAACAGTGGTTCTAGTTATAAAACTATAAAACGTTGTTGTAGTGACTAAAATAAAACATTTACCAACTACAACAAAAAGTCACTGGGTTAAAAAAAAACTGACAAAGACAAAACTAAATTTTGTTTCTGGTTATCATTTTGATCCTGTATTTCCCTCGATGAAGAAGTCAGCTACTTACACGAAGATTAGTAGATTTGAAGAGTTTTCTATCTTACAACTTAAATCTTGTTTTAATGTCTGAAAAGTTGCGGAAAGTAAAGGAGTAAGCAGAAAGCGATTAAATTTTAGCATTTGATTCGTAAAAGAATGTGCCATGTACGCTGCAGCAAGTTTTCCAACCTACTAAATGTTGCACAAAAATATTTTAGAGTTCAGTTGGGTTTACTGTCACTGCAACACTGCCTGACTCTAAACTAGTGAAGCATTTATTATTTAAATGTAAGAGTTTCAAAACAGTGTTGGAGTACTCTCCCCAAAAGCATTATGGAAATTTCGAACCGGTCAACATATTGGGGATTTCAACAAGTAGATGTAGAAGTAATTTGCATAATAAATGCATCAAATACACATTGGAAGAACCTTAACTATAGTACATAGCACGCTGGAAACGTATATTTAATGCTGGTAAGTACATTTTATTTCAAATTAAGAACTGGAATTTAATCATAGTTGAAAATAAAAGAAAATCCGATATTTTCACAGCAGGACAGATTCGATTGAATTGATTATTTCGTCAGTGATTCGTATATGCCGTTTTTCTACGTATGCCAGCTTTATTTCTAGCATAGCATGATAAAAATTTTAAAATAAAGATGGGTGGAATACCTTCTCATTGGAAAACTTACCCCTGGCTGCCCGTTTTTTAAAACACTAATTATATCTTTTTTAAATTATAATTTCCTTAATTGCAAGTAAAGCTATATATGAATGTCATTTTTTATGCTGTGTAGGATGGTCATATCAAATTGAAAAAATTGTAAGCTAAGAATGTTGAATTATTTTGCTGTTTTTGTTTATTAATGCTTAACTGTACTCAGTTTGTTTTAAGTTTTTTTTTAAGTTCCCAATTCTAAATCGATGAGAAATATTTTGAAAAGACATCCTGCCCAGTCAAATGAATAAAAAAGTAAAATAATCTTTCTGTTTTTTTTTAAATGACTCAAGATATCCCAGATCTTTTGTTCGCAAAATTTAAAAAATGGTTTTTAGGGTTTCAAACCAATTTTTTTTAGATATTTAAGTTTATCTTTTACCATGACTCCGAAAGAAGATTAGGACAAAGCTAATATATAACAATTTAAAAGCCATTTGAAAACAATTTTTAAGAATGTTTTACATTTAAGCACAAATCTAGTAATACTCCCTTACCCCTCCCTTTTTTTAGGGGTAGTAAGAATTTGTTTCTTTTTAACTTGTTTTACTTGACTGGCTTTGCACCATTAACAAAAAAAGACAACCAAAGTGTACGAGAATTGATTTTTTTTAAAGAAAACGATGAATTTATCTTTCTATTGTTTTGATTGCAAGCTATGATTGTTCTACAAAAATATACACATGATTGCTGCACAGTAGTTAAAATACAATCTGTACACCATACATTTTATTGTTATGCGTTTCTCTAAAATAATTGTGCTATAAAATAGTTTTTCTGTACAATAGTTGTGCTGCAAACAATTGTGATGTAAAATAATGTTTCCTTTGAATTTAATCACTTGTACGGCATGACGAGTTCTTATAGGTGGTCACCCTAGAAGTATGAACTTAGCCCTGATTGATTCTTATCTTCACTAATAAAACAACAACCGATATTTCGAATAATTTATGACAGTCGAATTTTTGTACAATTACTGCATATATTATGAAGTAATATTAAATAAATAGTATAAACTACATATAGAATAAAAAGAATTTAACTATCAAAGAGCAAGTTTTAAAAATAGTTATTGATACAAAAGCGTATATTTTTCAACCAGCAGTTATTTTGGTTCAATTGCCCGATGGAATTTCTAGAGAATGAAAAATCTGCCTGAGTGAAACAGTTTATTTATAATTAAACAATTTTAATCATGAAATGGATTCTTACTTGAAATTTTTTTTAATGTTTTTGCACAATGTTCAAAAGTTTTGATCTATAAACTTTTCATGATTACAAAATTATTAATAAAAAATATTAATCAATTAAAAGTATTTTAATAAAAAAAAAATATTTCCATAATTTCTTAGATTGCTTAGTATAAAAACCGTTAGAAGCAATAATTGCTTATTAGTAATTGGAAAAAGACTAAATATAACCTTAATCTTTTCTAACGAAAACAAGTTTTTTTAAGAAAAATTCCACCCATTAAATCATTTTATGCATTGTATTTATAATTAAAAAAATATTTTCAGTTTTTAATGTAGCCCTTAATATTCAAATTTCTAATTTAAAAGCTAGTACGTAAATAAAGTTTACGTTTGTGCTTTTTTATAGTTTTTTGTAATTTGTCTCATAAAAATTCTTAATGCTGCAAATACAATTTTAACAAAAATAACTTTTAATCTAAAAAATTAGTTCCTTCTTTATTGAAAAAAATTAGTTCGTTTTTTATTTATGGATTCAGTCAAATAAATTTCACCGCATCTGATCAAGAAATCTTTTATTTGTGTTTTTATGGCACTTTCTTTGGAAAACGCTAATTTACAAAGTATATTTTCTTAAAACCCAGAGAAATTTAATTTCCCTAAAACCTAAATTTATATTCCTCGGTTAAATATCTTTTTTTAATTGTTTTTCAGAATCAGATGCTAAATAAATTTATCTCTTCTCCATTTTAAGGATTTAGTCATATTCATTTATTTTGAGGTGCTTTATAAAAAACTAATTTAAAATTATTTTGGATAAAAGTGTTTCGTATCTCAAACGGGAAAATTAAATGTTTACTATTTAGTTCCATTATTTCAGTCATAAATTCTTTAAACCAATAAATATTTTTTAATTTTGAAATTAGAACAATATATTTTCTGCCTGATTATGATCGTTTCGCTTTACTTCCCTTTTATTAATAAAGTACATATTTAAGTCCTCGAAAATTTATTTTATGTATAAAAAAGATTACTTTTGTAATCAAACTTTATTATTTGGTAATATTTAACTTAGAAGATTTGAGTTATGTTTTACAGTAAATAGCGATAAATGTAGAAAGAATTAATCACTGAAAACAACAACTTACAACTAAGAAAAAATTAAATTATTTGTTTCGAGTTTATGGAATTAGTTATATTTTCATTTGATTTTTTTTTCATATAACTCCCATTATATGTAATTATTTTTAATACAAATTATTATTGATTATTAAC
The DNA here is from genome assembly GCA_023701765.1 of Hylyphantes graminicola. Lineage (NCBI taxonomy): Eukaryota > Metazoa > Arthropoda > Arachnida > Araneae > Linyphiidae > Hylyphantes > Hylyphantes graminicola. The sequence continues at coordinate 62,301,542 of CM043114.1, read as the reverse complement.
TATTCATATTTTTAATTAAAAGTTGGTGATTTATGGTGGTCGATGGTGGTGATTCGTGGTGATTTATTTTTACTTTCGACTAACATTGGCGCGTGTGTGAAGTTCGTTTGTTGTATGAAAAAAATTACAAAACATTGTATAAAATAGTTTTGAAGGTGATATTTTCAATTTTGTATATTGATATGAATTGTGTATTCTTCGAAATACATATAAAGTTAGCAATCTATGCGTAACACTTATTGAATTCTCGTTTAAAATATTTTGTTCAATTTTGACGTTAACACGTTTAATATAAAATGTAAATAAATTTCCCGATATCCCCATGAAAAAAGGTACTGTTATTCAGCTACTATCTATATTTTCATTAATTCCCTGCCAAAATACGCATTTTTCAACAACAAAAGTTAGAATTGTTTCTTTCACAGTCAAATGTAATCAATCCATGAAATGGAATTTCAGAAGAAAATATTGTATGTTGTGAATTTGCTGAATATCTTTCAAACACACAACAATAAATGACAACATATAACACAAATGGTAACCGAAATACAATACAACACATTTATACCCGAAATAATATATTTATAGAGATAAAATAATACATGGTATATAGAGCATGCAGAAGTTTTTTTTCCTACCTTCCTCTCACATTCCCTATAACATAAAATAAAAACATTGTTATTTTTCAATTTTTGAAATAAATTGCCATGCGTCTACTATTCTAACCATCCTTATTTTGATTTATTCCACAATAAAAACCGATTTATATGAATCGATTTTTGTGTTTTTTACCCCGATTGTGTTTCCCTATAACACTAGAGGAACTTCTTCCAAAGACAGTAACAGTAATTTATATTTATAGTTAGGGCATGGGGCAGAAAATTGAATTTCTTCTGTTTCCCCAAGTTCCTATGCACTGGGATGTGTCTAAGTCGGGTAGAAAAATAAAAAATGGACATCGCTTGGTTTAATAGGTTTCCATGAAATGCATTTATTGTGATATTCTACCTATAACTACTTTCAAATTAAAATGCTATTCTTTATTTTACCTTATACAGCCTTGCAAATTAAGTAGCGTTATAAATTATGCAGATTTGTAATTTATATAAACTTTGTAAATTATGTAAACTACCTATTTCTAAACTTTGTAAACGATTTATTAATAACCATGTATTTGTAAACTATATATCGGTATACTACGTATTTGTAAACTATGTATCGGTAAACTATTTATTTGTAAACTATGTATTGGTAAACTATTTATTTATAAACTATATATATATATGTAAATACGTAAGTTAATAGTAACAAAATCAATACAAAACTATATACACTTACAAAACTATAAAAGATATTTAAAAAAGTAATTTTTTTATTTTAAATTTGCTTATTTAGAAAATATTTTTTTCACTTGGGATTGACCACCTTCCCGGGACATATGCCTATCCCCCCCAGATCTCTTGGTCAAGTAAACTGAAATGGGCAGAGCAGGCCCAGGCCTATTAACGAGTTGGTGCGCCGAGGAGTTTAGTTCAGTTTTATATTTAGAAAATACGATTTTTATTATTGAATAAGTTATAAAAGCTTCACTATCTAAGGAAAAGTCAGTTATAAATAAAATAAAATCTTCTTGAGTTGACTAACAGCGTTAATAATATGTACACAAAACAAATTCATACAAGTTCATTAAACAATGCACTTCGCTTCAAAATAATTAGGACAACCTTATTTAAGCTTTGCAGCACTAAAACGAGATTCGAAATCTCAATTCATTGACTCATCTTTGAAGTAACAGCCTTCATAAATATGTATTACTGTATCTTGATATAAATTTATTGCTGCAGAGTTTCTAATAGCTTTGAGGCTACACTATTCTGAGGTGATTATACCATTTTGTGGGTGTCATATACGCATATCGTCCTCAAGTTTGTTCGAACATCAACACGGCACGCCTATACGAATAATTTGGAACAGGTCCCCATGCGAAAACTCTAAAATATAGAGAACAACGGATTTGCTGAGTGCCGAGTTTTAATGTGTTGTGCGCTGTAACAGGTCGGGTTCGAATCCCGCCTTCGCCCTGGGTGTATATTCCTTTCTCTGTGACAGTAAAAATTTCTTTCTGTGTCTGTCTAACTTGACGAAGGCTTCATTAGCGGGTCTCTGATCAAGCACACTAGCCGGAATACATAAGTGCTAGCAATGTTTTATAGTTTACTTGTTGTACTTTCATTTGTTTTATCAGTAACTTTAATAATCATCTCATTTTGTATATATATCATCATGCTATCGATAAACTTTAGATTATTCTTGCCCATGATGACTGTTTCTTGACAATATGTACTTACCCCTACCCTACCCTACCTACTGTGTTATATTTAATTGGCAGTAATTGTCAGTCTGGTCGCACCCAACTGTAGTAAGATGATAATGTATGAAAATTAACACTTCAATTATCCGAATCTATTGAGACTGGTTCCCATACGAAAAATCTGAAGTACAGATTATCGGAATTTTTTTCTGAAAGAGGTTCATATATCACATATCTTCCGTGAGTTACAGAACTTCAATTATACGAATCAAATGGGACAGGTATTCATACCGAAAATCTAAAATACAGATAATGGATTTTTTCTTCTGAAAAGTACAGATTTTAAAAGCGTTGTGTTTAATTGTTTATAATTGTTAGGGTGGTCCACACACCGACTGAAACATTTTGTTGATGTAAGTATCCTTAACAGTAACAATATCAATACCCTTAAAAAACAATAAAAGATATTAAAAAGTAGTTTTTTATTTTAAATTTACTTATTTAGAAAATATTTTTTTCACTTGAGATTGACCACCTTCCCGTGACATATGCCTAGCACCCCAGAGCCCAAATTGTTGCTTGAGTCAAAGGTGGTGTTGCAAGCAGTGAAACCTCTAAGAGCGACCAACCTCCCGTTCCCTAATAAGTCGGTCGTAAGTGGAGGTTGGTTGCTCCTAATTAGCTAAAAAGAATTAAGCTAAAAAGTTGAAATATTTTACAACGCATTATTTACCATTAACATATTTGTAAAAATCTATTTATCATGACATTTATTTATTAATTCGTAAATACATATACACAAAATTATGCAAACTTATTTTTGAACAAATTGTAATATGTAATTATTACTACATTAAGTTTTTTTTAACAAACTAGTATTTACTAATAAAGCCTTTTTAAAGTAAGAAGAAATGTCTGACTGTTTAATTTTTCGATTCTTCGCAAATCACCGCTTTTTTAATTTTTTTTAATCGTAATTTTTAATGTCCATTTACATTGTCATCTTTTGTGCTATTGTGTAAGTTGACATAGTAAAGATAATTTTATTTATGAAATGGGATTTGAAACTGGTCGTTTGGGGAATGAGATCTGGTCCCTCCCCCCAGAGTGTCTTTTACATTAAACACATTGGGGGGAAAATCGGTGACATGAAAAATTGGTCGTAAGACGAGGTGGTAGTTTAATGGAGGTGGTCGGTCGTAAAGTTTTTACTGTATAATAAACATCATGTTAGAAACAGGGGCTAGTTCACTCCAGGGGAAATATGCATAACGATGTTTGGAATGCAGCTTTTGCAACACACAGTCTTAAGAGCGATTGAAATATGGTGAGATTTTTTTAGAATACTGGTTATTGGACAGTATCACGAACAGCAATTTGTATTGCGAGCTAAATAAAGCATAAAGCTAAATAATTCCTAGCAATACTACTTAACTCTTCGGCGCAACAACCCATTAGTGGGCCAAGGCCTGCCGTGCCATACCCATTTCAGCTTACGCCACCAAGGACTTTGGGGTGCTAGGCATATGGCATGGTTAGATGGTCAATCTCATCCCCTCCTAACCCCCAGTGTTTAGTTCTCATTCATACTTGGTCCTCATTCCATAGTCCCACTAAGGGGTGAAAGTAAGAGTCAACCTCGCCCAAACCAGGACTATTTATTTCTCTCTTTTTTTTCAGTTCCAATTTTAAAAAATTATTAAAATACTTGTAAATATGGCTCTGGCAAAATATACCCGCTACATCAGTAAAACACAAATGAGCTTATTATCAGCAATTGAGAGTCGTAAATAATTTTTAATAATGTTCTCAAAATGATTTTTAAAGCCAATTACTTTCATAAATTTGGCACCCGGATGGCTGAGTGGTTTGGACGACTACGCTAGCAGTCTGCGCGCTGTAACGGGTGCGGTTCGATTCCCGCCTTTGCCCTAGGTGTATATTCCTTTCTCTGTGAAAGTAAAAATTCTTTCTGTGTCTGTCTTACTTGACGAAGGCTTCATAAGCGGGTCTCTGATTAAACACACAAGCCGGAATATATATGTACCTACCCCTCAATATTTTTTTACCTTTTGTTTATTTAAACTATTCAGTAGTACTTTTCTTGTATTCAATATTAATTTTCTTCATTATTATTCCATTATTCAATATTAATTTTCTTCATTATTATTCTATTATTCAATATCAATTTTCTTCATTACTATTCTAGTATTCAATATTACTTTTCTTCGATGCGAAAATCAGCATGATTCCAATTCTGGGAACTTTTCCAATATTTAATTACTTCAATTGCGATTATTACACACTTTTATTTATACATTTATTTCCAACATTTTTCCAGCCAAACTGCATAAAAGGGCAGCGCTAAATCTGAGAAACATCATTATATTTGATTGCAACAAAAGAATATTTGCTCTCTATCCCTTATGGGCCTCAGGGTAAGTAAATAACTGACTAGTCTGTCTTCTAGTTAATTGCAATTGGGTCGTCCAATGTGCACATACTCACACAATTAAGCACTAAGCAAAAGGGGTAAAATATTTTATTGTTCTAATTAAAAATCTGTTCAAACAATAAACTCTAAATATAAAAAGTTATACAGTGTCAGAAAAATGAAATACGATAATGAAACACTAATTTAAAACTGTTTTTTTGTGTCCAGACACAAATACATTAATAATAAATGCGTTTACGAATGAGTTCATCGCCATTTATCAAATTGGATAAGGTTCTAGCTATTTACAGCCCTGAATAATACTTGATAATGTTTAAAATAATTCTTAAAGCCAATATCCTTCACCTAAGGCTATGGTTCTCGATTTTAAATGTCCTATTTATAAACAAATAATTTATTTTAAATTCTTACAATTAAAGAGTAAATCACAAATTTGTATACTGTTTAGAGTTGAACTAATTTGATTTTCTTTTTTCAATGAATCTAATGAATATTTTTTTATTAATATTATATATAATGTACTCTATTTATAACATTTAGCGCGCTTATATTAAAAAGTTTTTCTTGATTGAAAAATTATGAATAAAATAAAGTTTTATTATATTGTTTATGAAATTATTCAAACCATGGAAATGTATAGAAGATTTATAGATGAAAAGTGCTCTATGCTAGAAAAAGTGGAATGTCTGACAAAGGTGACTTTCTAGTTTAAATTGCTAAAATATTCGAAATATGAAGATCTAGACATCAAAGCAAATCTTAAAGTCGCCCCGGTGGCTCAATCGTTAGGATGCTAGCCTTTGGAGTTGCTGGGGTCGGGTTCGAATCCAAATCAGGCATGGATGTTTGTGATCGTCAATAAATATTGTTATTTGTCTATGTATTTGTGTTGTAATTTCTTTGTGTGTCTCTTGTGCTTGTAAAAACTCTTTCTGTGCCTGTCCCACTTGACGAAAGCTTATAAGCGGTCTGAACAAGCACACAAAAGCTGGAATATATATGTACCTACCATACAATAGCAAATCTTAAATTGATATATACAACATATGGACTACCATACATTCCCCTTTTTTCATTCAATTACCCATGAACCTCTTAACGTATTAATATAAAATATAGGGTATAAGGAATGTATTGTGAAGGGGTCGAAAATCTGAAATTGATCTTTAGGGTTTGGCTACACGTTTTGGAGGGAGTCGATATTAAAAAGTGCACTCTTAAAACAAAAGAGTGAAATCCACTCCAGTAGGAGAAGTGCATTTTAGACACTTCAAAGGAGTGAATATTAACTCAGAGTGAGTTAAAAATCACCCGTTTGGAGTGACTCTGTCTTAGGTTTAACAACACAGGATCCACTCCCATAGGAGAAGTGCATTTTCTAGACTGGAGGAGTGAAAATTAACTCGGACTGAGTAAAAATCGCGCTCGTTCGTTTTAAGAGTGTGGGTGGTTCTACATTACGACGCTTGTACACGATAGCTCTCGTGTAGCTCTGTAGCGACGATAATTAAAACTAACCTAGCCCAAAAAGTGGTCGAAAAAGCGAATAGATATAATACTGACTTCAAATTTGGCATATGATTTACCAGTTCTTGTCTAACGTCCTATCTGGCGCGTTTACATGAGCCATCCAATCCATGGAATGCCGAAATCCCCATTAGGAGGAAATGTGGTCGAGCAGGATTTCTAACCCAAATGAAAGTCTGTGGCCGAATCCATGGAATGAAAAATCAAACCCTCCTTAATTGGAGAGTTTGTGAAACCCCAAACGAACCCTGCAATTCCGGTTCTGCCTGAACGAAAATCCCCAAGAGGGAAAAATTGCGGAGTTTGCTCTTCATTCCATGGATTCGATGGCTCATGTAAACGCGTCCATCGAGGTTTTCGATCTAATCGCATATTAGCTTTTAAAGTTCATATTAGGTTTTAAAGTTATTGAAATCACCTTTGAAGGATGCATTATTAGCTTTAAGTGCACTGATTTATCGAATGGTAATTGAAAGGTAGTGTTACACTCCCTAGTTTTCTATAAAGAAATGCAAAGGAAAAATTAAACTTCAAGTTATCCTCCTGGAATAAGATATACAGGGCGGTTATAAAATAACGATCGCTATTCGGAGTGGTCAGTAGCTTGAATGAATAATCCAAATGCATAAAAAATTGAGACACTTACTAATCAAGAAGGAGGGAAAAGAATGGAATCATAAAAAAGATAGAATTCTAAAAAATAATCATAAAAAAGAATAATCATAAAAGAGAAACTCGTCTCTTGACCAAGGTTCTAAATTACGAGGCATATGCAATTATGGCTAATTACGGCAAACACATCCAATTACGCCTCGTAATTTAGAACCCTGGTCAAGTGATGAGTTTGTTTTTTATGATTCCATTCTTTTCCTCCCTTCTTGATTAGTGTCTCAAAGTTTTTTGCATTTGGATTATTCATTAAAGCTACAGACCTCTCCGAATAGCGAGCGTTATTTTATAACCACCCTGTATTTGCCGAAACGCCACTATTCCACATAAGACGCGACATTTTGTAGGCATTAGATTATGTATCTCATATACGAATGAAATATCATCTACCTCAAAATATATTCGGATACAACATTAGTATTGAAATGCATGGTGGTGGAATATCTCAAATATATGCTAATAATTCTAAATTGGAGTCCTCAATAACTTTAGAATACACAAATCTTGCTTAAGTGAAATTATACATATAATGCTTGCATCGAGACGCACTACGCAGGGACAAATCAATTTGCCGCCGCATCATATACACTGGTGGCCAATTGCTAAGGACGATGCGGATTTTTCGATATAACTTTGTACAAAAGCTTTCCAAATCAACACATTTAATACCGTAAGATTCCCAATACGTAAGGACATGAGTAATAAAAGGAACACTTACTAAAAGAGAAATCAGAGGGATAAAAAGAAGCTTTATTGAAAGAGAAATGGAATTCCATTCCATTTATCTCCGAGGAAGAGAGGAATTTTGGATTTTCAATTGAAGAGTACACGGGAAATACCGATTGATTTTGTAGAGAAGTTTCCTTAGCAGGCCACTTTGGCGATGATTGCGAGTGATCGCCTAAACTTCTGTAAGGAAACCAGTTCCTACCACAGAGACCATAGATAAAGTAATAGAGTGATAGATCACGTGACCTCCAATGCTAACGACGGGACGCGCAGTTAATGAAACCCCAATGAAGCCAGTGTTATAGGACACGTGATCTTCCACTCTAATACTTTAACTACTATCTCCGTGGTTCCTAGCTACCAAGATTCAGGCGATTGACGATCCCGGCGCTTGGACCAAGCGAAGAAGAAAGAGAGAAACCGGTTTTCTGCCGCCAATGTCTGCCAAGTAGACAATTCCGGGCGTCCGTCTAATTAATCATTCAGTTCTTCCCGTGTACTCTTCAATTACGAAAGCCGGGTCCATTGAATACTGATTATTAAATGTGAGAAACGTCTATGTCGATTCTATGTCGTACAAGTGTCGTCTTGTTAACCATTCAATGAATATTCACCGATATTGGCTTCTGGAGCCATATGTATCGCGTATCCACAATATATCATGCTTAATGAATTTCCTCCGTCGTCGGTGATCCTTTTTTGCATGGTCTTTTTTGGCCACAGCTGTGTCGTAGTTAATGTTTTACTGGATTATCGATATTCATTACACACTCATGAAATTATCGTAAGTGAAAGTCCAAAATTCATCTCCACTACGGAGATGCATGGAATGGAACTCCATTTCTCTTTCAGTAAAGCTTCTTTTTATCCCTCTGATTTCTCTTAAAGTAAGTGTAGCTTACATTACTAGTGTCCTTACGTATTGGGGATCTTACGGTATTAAATGTGTTGATTTGGAAAGCTTTTGTGTAAAGTTATATTGAAAAAACCGTCTCGTCCTTAGCAATTGACCACCAGTGTAATACTGTATTTTCTAGATCTTACTGTAAATTCCTTTATTTGAGCATTACAGACACTCTCTAAAAGTGTCTGGCCTATTTTAAAAGTAGGGAGTAATAAAAAGGTTTATAGGCAATTTTACGGTCTAGGTGGCAATAGCTAATGGAGGCACTCTCATTTTAGGCTCGATTTGTTTTCTCATTAATGACTCAGATGCAATGGATTAAATTTTTTTTAAAATCTTAATAGCTCTTCCACCATACATACTATGTGGTCCCTATAGATTATTTTCTATTATCTCTCTATACCCGAGATACTTTTCAGAAATACTCTTCAAAATGGCATGGAGCCAATCACATTTCAAAAATAAATCTAAATGTAATACTTCGCTAGAAGCAAGGATTCAAGCAGGATAGCACAATAAAAGATATCTTCACAATATCATATGATATTCTTTCAATCTTATCCACCTTATTCTTACATTGCGAAATTGAGTTGACAATATAGGTTATAGTAGGATAATTCGAGCCATAACTGACATTACATACCAAAATTGCGGTACATTTTTTTCACATATTTTTACTTGAAAACTTGTATTATTTCTTCAGTTTTAGCTAATATCTCGTGAAGCAAAACTTCGTGTGTAGAACACACAAGTTAACATGTTCAGATACCAAAAGATAGTAGACCACAAAGACCGATCAAATTCTTCTTTATTAAAAATTAGTGATTCAAAAATGACTTGTAATATAACCACACACATTAAAACTTAACATCTCCAGAAAAGCCAATATAAACTTCGATACTCTTTCGCAGAACAAGAGGATCTACTGTAGGTGCTGCTATAGCGCCTAGCACTCTTGAGAGACAGGCTTCTTCTATTTGCTTCTAAACCTAGTCATGCTGCGAAAATACTTGCACCATAACCCTGCCTTTTCTGAAGCCGTGGGAGCACTTGAATTCCTGAGACCAGTTTCTTTTCAGTTACAATATTATGCGCTGTACACTGATTCAAATCGCTGACTTCATTGATGCTTGAGGCGTGTACTCAATTTTTCACAGGCGAAGCATTAACGCAGTTTTTCATCAAGAATTTAACTATCTCTAGATATGGCATATGGCGTCAACAACATTAAATCTTCAGTCTTTCAAAAACAGACATGAACCTTCTATGCCCTTGGGACAATAAGAGGTGCGAATGTAGGGATAGGAGTAGTAGGCCTCTCTTGAGGCTTCTTCTTCCTCCTTCTGAACCTTGACCGGGTCTGTTCAGAAGCGGCTTTCGCTATATCTTTGGTGAACTTCTCGAACGTGTACAGCTCGCTCAAACCAACCATTAAAACGAAAGGGGGCGAAAATATGTCACTAGATTGAGTGGAAATGCCGTTTCTAAAGATGTGTCCCTACTTGAATTCATGAGACCAGTTTATGCGCTATACACTGATTCAAATCACTGACACGATGCTTGATGATGCTTGAGGAGTTGTCTCAATGTTGCACAGGCGAAGCATTAACGCAGTTTTTCATCGAGAATCGAACTATCTCCAGATATGACGTATGGCTTCAACACCATTAAATCTTCAATCTTTCAAAAACAGACATAAACCTTCTATGTCCTCCCCCTGGGATAATAAGAGGTGCGAATGTAGGGATAGGAGTAGTAGGCCCCTCGTGAGGCTTCTTCTTCCTCCTTTTGAACCTGGACCGGGTCTGTTCAGAAGCGGCTTTCACCATATCTTTGGTGAACTTCTCGAACGTGTACAGCAGGCCGCTCAAGCCAACCAGTACCACGAAAGGGGGTGAAAATATGTCACTACATTGAGTGGAAATGCTTTTTCTAAAAATGTGTCCCTACTTGAATTCATGCGACCAGTTTCTTTTCAGTTACATTATTATGCGCTATACACTGATTCAAATCACTGACTTTATGCTTGATGATGCATTGATGCTTGAGGCGTGTACTGATTGTTGCACAGGCGAAGTATTAACGGAGTTTTTCATCAAGGAATCGAACTATTTCCAGATATGGCATATGGATGCAACACCATTAAATCTTCAATCTTTCAAAAACAGACATAAACCTTCTATGTCCTCCCCCTGGGATAATAAGAGGTGCGAATGTAGGGATAGGAGTAGTAGGCCCCTCTTGAGGCTTCTTCTTCCTCCTTCTGAACCTGGACCGGGTCTGTTCAGAAGCGGCTTTCACCATATCTTTGGTGAACTTCTCGAACGTGTATAGCAGCCCGCTCAAGCCAACCAGTACCACGAAGGGGGGCGAAAACAACCCCACTAGGGCTGCGTTGAGCGGTGCTGATGCTGCAGATGCGGCTGCTGATGCAGCCTGGCGACTGGCTAATTCTGTGCCGCGCTTGGGCGGTAGGCTGATACCATGGCATCTGGTGAGCAGAGAGATGATAATCAGTGTGTTTAGCATTCTGGAATAAAATAGGAAAATGTAAATAGAAAATAAAATGTATTAGGATGCCGCATATATTTATATACCTATCTGAGGCATACATTGTCAGGACCCGTACCATGGTACAAACCCTTCACCAGACTTTCATGTTTTTCAGAAAAAAATTATAAAAAATAGCATTTTATAATTTCATTATATTTAAACTTTTGAAGTATAGAGGGGTCATTTATAATTATTTGCTGCAGAAATAACTTAAATAAGAAATTAAATTTCTTTTGTTAAAGATTTTATTTAATGGCCTGCAGTAAAAACGAATTACTTTTCAGTGAATTTGCCTATACCTCACAGGGATAATCGGCTTGGCATCTAAATGTTGAGGTATTGGTCTCGCCAAACAAAACTTAATATTTCAAGTTTGAGATAATCTCTAAAACACACATTAACGCACACGAGGGGTCAAAATACATTTTCTTTCTCGTTATAAAATGTGTTTATGTTTTTACAGTGTAAAATAAACTGTTTATGCTCTTCGTTTCGATACAGGTTAAATCTAATGGCAATCTAAAGGACGCATTCGCGCATGCATAAGTTTATTTTTATTATTCCTATAACACACATAACTCAATAATTTACTTAATAATCCTGATGATTAAGTTTTAAAAAGCTATAAGTTTAAATTCTTGAGAGTTATTTCCATTTGTCATTGTTTAGTTGAAAATTAACACCATAGCTTAGTTTTAACCTTCTGAGGCATATGCTGAAGTGTAAACTGAATTTCTCTGCATAAGTTTAAAATTTAAATTTTCAACTAAAATATTTAATTTCTCTAAATTTTTTAATTTGTATTTCTGTAGTAGATGATTATTAATGACTAAAACATATTTAGATTTTAAGTTATATTAAAATTTTAAAAATGAAATTTTTTTTCAAAAAATATGTATATTGCTGGAAAACCTGACAGTCAGGCTCAAACTATCTTTTTTAATTAATTAAATTTTTAGAAAAATATCCCCCGTTTCTTTCTTCTTCTATTTAAAACCAGAAGGGCTGGGGAGCCCAGTCGGTTAAGCACTCGCTTAGCATGCGGAAGGTCCCAGGTTCGGGTCCGGGCATCGCCAAAATAGCTGCCGACCTATAAACGGTCCGTGCAGCCAAAAATGTCCGACGAATAATACCCCGTGTAAGGGAGTGCACGTTAAATATCCTTCAAAGTCATAACGCTGCGTACGATGTCGCTCTTAACGGTTGCGTTGGGTGCCTATTCAGGTGTGGTTCGTCACCTGACTGTGGTTCTAAAATACGACGCCCGTCGCCAATAGCCCTCGTGTAGCTCCAGTGCGACGATAATCCAAACCAAACCAAACCTATTTAAAACCAGCTTTTCACTAACCTTGCAATAAACCTTTAAAAAATTAACAGAAGAGTTAAAATCTTATCACACTATTACAGTATGTACAGAGAGTTATTGAGTGATATCATGTATTTCAATATCAGTAAATGAGTATTGATGGCAGTGGTATATCAGTTGTTAGTAAGTAATAGTAGCTTTGGAATATCTTTGCTAGATGCAATAGATTCCAGTCTTGTATATGGATTTCTGATAAGTATAACTGGAAATACACAATATACGCGAATGGCAGTTTAGGACTGTTTAGTGGCGCATTCAGAGGATTAATACAGACATAGTTTTTTTTCTTTTTTACAAAGGCAGATTTCATTTTATATTGGTTATACTTTTAAATGAAATGTATTAAAATAATTCAATTAAAGTATGTTAATATACAGGGTGTACGTAAAAGAATGTCCGAGTTTCAAATGGTGATGGTACCAGCTGTAATCGTTCGTGGTTGAAGGTGACGAATAAAGAATAACTCCAGCAGTTCCAAATAAGCGCATTCGCTTGTACCGCCGCCACATCGTTTTCACAGTAGCAGTGTCATTTATTCCATTACTCCGGACTTGCTGCAGGCAGTATGGGAAGAATTGCATTTTCGTTTGGATGTGTGCCGTGTCACTAAAATCCCACACATTGATCACTTATATTAAAAACTAGATTAGTTTTCCTTCAATTTTATGTATGATTTGTTATATTTAATTTTAGATAAACTCCTGTAATATACATTTAAAATTCGGACATTCTTTTACGGACACCCTGTATAAGTAGTAATTTATTCCAAAATTTTATTATCTATGCTAATTTTTCCGAAAAGTTTGGAGTGACAAAGTCGAAATTTGTGATGACAGTTGAATCAAGTAAATTCAAATTTCTCTTTTATCAAATGTCATTCCAGTTAATTCTTTTTTATTCAATGGCTTCTCTCGATGCAGTTATGATATTATGTCAAAACTGTAAATCAGATTCAGTTTTAAAAAAAACTAAAGTTGATATGTTTCGTGAAAAAATATTTTATTTTGTAAAGAAAAATCTAAATGAATTATTTTCTTTGTATCCAAAAATAGTCTCCAAACTCTTGGCTTTTTTAATAATTTAATAAAATTATTCAATAGTTTTAGACAAATTGAAACGTGTTGAATAAACAGTTTACTGTAAAAATAAATAAAAATGTTTCTTTAAATTAAGTTGGAAATACTTTGTACATCAAATGTAAGAGATTTCCAAATTTTTTTCGATGGCTTAAATATTACTATGATGTTGATGAAATAAAAAAGATTTGAAAAATTATTTATATTCCATTTCATTGTCTTAAATAAATTTCTAAAAATTAAGTTTATTAAGTTGGATCGTATTAACATTTTATATCAAATCGAAGATATGCCAAATATTTTTCGATGAGTTAAATGCAATTAGGATATTTAATACATAAAAAATTGTAAAACATTTTAATTTCCATTTTTTCGTTTCAAATATCTTGCAAAAAACATCTTAAACGCAATTATTGTTTACAGACATTATACCTGCATTATCACGTATCCACCATTCTCTACTGACTTAAATATCTGTATTATGGGGATTATGAATACTTAGGCATTATTCCTAATGCCCATAATTTTTTAATGAAATTTTTATATATACTTTTTAGGATAATTTTATTTATTTAAGAAGGATTTTTAATTATAGTTTTATTTTAAAAAATGCTCAGAGAAATGTGACAAAGTGATAAATTCGCATTGCCCTGGTATTAAGAATAATGCTGAAAGCAGAGCAAATAAATTAATATATTTTTATTCGTATTTCTCTAGAAGCAAAAAAAAAGGATATATTACGTTGAAACACATTTTTAAATAATTAACAAACTTACTAAAGAAGAAAAATCTGAAGCATGTAATGAAAATTTATCTAATTAATATGTTATATAAATAAAAAAAATACTTGCCATATTATCAAAATTCTCGGGGGGGGGGGGGGGGGGGGGGGTAGCAATATTCGTAATGACCGGGGAATAAATTGCTAAGTTATCGTACAAAAAAAATTTAAATGCCCAATTTTATAAGGCATTGTGAATAATTCTCGGATTAATCAGATTGCTCGCAATACATGCCTTGATCGAGTATACAAATACAAAACAAATTTGACCAACAACAGGCCAGAGGCTCGTACCTCCTTTCTTAATTAGGATTTATTTAAAAAAATTTAAAGTTATAGCCCTTTCAGTCCCAGTGATGCTATTTGCCATGATCATGTTTCTGATCATAATTTTAAAATAATAATAATAGGACTAACATCTATTGGGATTTTTTTTAAAAAAAATCTAATAGAAAAAGTTTGAAGAATCGAATGATGTGCTTATTTATATCATCAATGGGGCTATAGACGATCAGGAAAAAATTTCTAAAATGACGATGCCAAACTGTCATTGGGACTGAAACGGTTAAAAAGTAAGCCCTATATGTATGCCCTCTCCATATCCTTTCACTTATGAATAATGCTCAAATCAATCAAATCGCCCGTAACAAATGCATCAAAATTTTAATATTAAATTTTAAAAAATATTTACCCTTAAATTCACCTATCCAACTTGCAGTAGTCGGTTCGACGGAATGTACGGAACTGATGGCGAGTGACACGGAAACCAAGTGACCTGCCCTTGAAAGAAAACGCAATTTCAGGGAGGAAAGATGAGACGATTTCGTACCCCTTAGGGACAATTTGAAATCCGGTAGAGGATTAAACTAGATCTGTGATATTACCATGCAAATCAGTAGAAGTGTGGTTTCTCCCTTTATAAACCGAAATGATTCAACCTGTTTTATCTTCACTGTTCGAACACACTAATGACATCGAATGAGGGACCAGGGTTGAAAATCTGTGATTTCCTCATAAATCATCAGCCGGTCTAGGAGGTCAAATGGCGTATATGGTTAAATTTACTATCGAATTCTCTATAATAATAAATGAATAATATAGCTAAACGGCCAACAATTTGGTGTGTGCTATTTGTATTTGCAAAAGTGCGCACATGGCATTGCTTTTTCGAACAGACTTTGCAATGACTTGGAATGTAAATAAAACTACGACATTAATTTAATTAAAATGTTCTACTATTTGTATTTCAACTTCCAGGGAAGAGTCTAATTGCCCTCGCAAATACAATGTTTAGTACTAAATATTAATGCTATATATACGTTTACGATTTACACGTTAATGTAAACTATTTGTTTCTTTCTTAAAAATATTATTATCTTTATAATAATTTTCTATGTAGAATACCACTATATTTGTTCGTAACATTTGCCGCCCCCCAAAAATTTGCCGCTCTAGGCTACAGCCTACTTAGCCTTTTTAGAAATACAGCCCTGTCTAGGTCCGATTTTTTGAAGCCTTACATTTTAGTAGTTTTTATTAAGCATTGGATTATAGAATCAAGTAGAACTTTTATAATCAGAGTATTGTTCGTTTTCTTTTCACTGAAATTTTATGGTTTGGGATTTTTGTATGGGATATAAAATATCATCGCGAACAAACTAAGTTATTTAAATCATGTGCTCGTATACTGAATGGGACTTTTTAAAGTTTCATGTGCATTTTTTCCCAATTTCAAAATATAAAAGTTCGAGACACGCACCTTGTTCAATTATAATGTAAAATATCGAGACATATTTTTTATTTGATTGAGAAAAAATTTTAACATGCCGTATGTAAAGAGATTTTACGAAGTATAATTTTATAATAAACTTTTAATTTTTCGGAAAGGTTTTAAAAATTTCGAGAATCACAAGTAAGTTCCAATTTAAATATTGTTCGAAAAAACTTATTAGAGTTGAGTATTAAAATAGACTTTGAAGCAAAAGCTTTTTATAATCTGTAACTTACAGAAATTTCAACTTTGGTAAGTGAATATTTTTTATGATGTCACGCTCTCCATACTGCGATTTCATCGGTTGTTTTGTTTTCTTTCCCTACTACACTTGAAACAAGCCCAGACAATTTTATTTTTCCAAAATTAATAAAAATTAAGATCTAGGGCGAAACTCAAATAATATTGACTAAGTGACATAAGTAAGGATTGGTCTTTTCACGTTGTCATAAGAATTCTATACTGGGGGTTGTTTAAAATAATTTAATTTGAAACAAAATATTAGCACTTTTTGCAGAACAGCAGTTATAGAAACGGTAGTTCACTTTCCGTTCGTTCTCGACATAGAGTAGGAATGAGAATAGAGCGCTCTATGTATGTGCGCAGTAACGCACAAAAGAAGCAGGCTAGAGCGGTGCATCTTGGGATACCTCAGTGACAGTTTCCATACTTTTGGCTACTATGTTATGCGCAGTAGCTGAAAAAACTGCTAAAGTGGTGCATCTTGGAATACCTCAGTGCCGGTTTGTTATGAGCAGTAACTCGAAAAACCTGACAGCCCTGCTTCGATCCACTTAAACTGATAGCCCCTCTGCTCCTCCTTCCTAACTCTATGGTTCTTGACCCTTCGATACTCGTTCTCTCTATTTTCTCTTAATAAAAAAATTAATAAAAGATTACTTACACTGCACACAAAACAAGTTTGCAGCCCAGTGTGTGCAGAGTAATGCTCAAAAACTAAATCAAACTTTCCAATATATTTTCAAAATTACAAAGCGTTACTTGTATACGCTGAAACACAAAAAGTTATGGTTAGAAATAGGCCTATACTTAAATTATGAACTAAAATAAATGCTAATGCTGCTCTAGCATTTACATATTTTAATATTTCCCATTAAAAAGTTGTATCAAAATGGTAATCTCAAGAATTTTACAACTTAAAAATATAAATTATGCTAAACTTATGTGTCCTGTTTTGTTTGCGATGCGGCAGAACGTTCGACAACTTTCGATTTCTTCTGTGAAATTCCTAAGAGAAGGTTGGTATTACTCCACACTTTAAATTGGTTAATTTACTCCACACTTTAAATTGGTTAATTTATTAATTTACATCTGTTAACATTGCAATTTACATTTAAGACTCATTCTACTTACATTATTCATTAATTATCTTCTTACCCTTTTCAAGTTCCGTTTCATTTTACCCTTCAAAGTTCTATTTTGAAGCTTTAGCTGATTTCTACCATAAGTTGTAAAACTTTTAAAATCTAGTTTTAGTTTATTTTTAATCAATATAATGCTTAATTTAAATTTTTCGGTTATAGGCTTATATTATCCTCTTCTTTCTAAATCAGCACTGGTGCAAAAATTAATTATATCAGTTTATGCCAGTAGTTCCCCAACCTTTTTTTGGACCATCGCCTCGTTCTTTAGGTTGATTCAAATCAATCGCCCCCTTTTAATTTTCATGTTGTGTATAATGTATAATCACAATTCGAGTTAAAAAGAATTATAAAACAGTTTTAAAAAACTTTCTACATTTTATAAAAACAACCAAAAAACTTTTAAATAAAATGAAAAAAAAACATATACACACATTTTTAAAGAACGAAAATGAAATAATTAACTAAGTTTTACTGGTTTCTAGAAAAAATTAGAGAGTGTGAAAATTGGCTGGTTTAGTTATGGTTGGAGTTTACTGTATAAAGGTACAACATTATTTTAAAATATGAATTGAATGCTCCTTTGAATATTTGAATACTCATCGCCCCTCAAGTATTTTTTGCCCCCTTGAAAACACAATTCGCCCACTTGGGGGTGATCGCCCCTGGATTGGGAACAACTGGTTTATGCTGTAAGAATTCTTACTTCCGTTAAAATTTCAGAAGTTTATGTTACACCTAAATCAAACGTTTAAATGTTGTTGTTCCTGTGTCCATGAATATTGAATAATGAATACAGTAGATCATTGAAAAAGATGTCATTGCCTCAAGATGGTTGGACTTTCGCTCATTAAATACTAATATGTTCTGTATAATTCATTATATAAAATAACCATTAATACTATTATTCCACATTTCCAAAAAAAAAAAAGATTGTCATTTTAATGTGCTTATCCAGCAATCAAAATGAAAACTAACATTTGAACAACAACAGTTGAAAGACAACTCGACAAAGTTGAAGAAAAAGTTGTGTGGTTAGTGAAGTACAATTCAGCAAGATTGATTCACGGTCGGAGTTTCATTACAGCAACAAAGCATGCTAAACAATCAAAGAAGCCTAGGGCTGGGCAGCTCAGTTGGTTAGGCACTCGCCTAGCATGTCAAAGGTCCCAGGTCCGGGCATCGCCAAAATAACTGCCGACCTATAAACACCCCGTGCAGCCAAAAATGTCCAACAAATAATAACCCGTGTAAGGGAGTGCACATTAAATATCCTTTACAGTCCTAAGGTTGTGTACAATGTCGCCCTCAACGGTTGTGTTGGTTGCCTATTCAGGTGTCGGCTCGTCACTTGACTGTGGTTCTAAATACAACACCCATCAGCAATAGCACTCGTAAAGCTCTAGTGCGATGATAATTCAAACCTATCAAAGAAGCCTATTGTTCCAATCGCTACTGAACTAAATCATTGGATTTCATTTGTAAAGATATTTTTCTACTTCATATACCACACCTTCATATTTGGTTATGCTTAAATAGTTCATCTATTCTGTTTAAATTAACCATCTATATAATATTAACTACAAATATTACCACTTGAAAGGCCACTGATTTACAAAAATGTGTTTGCTTTTTTATTTAATTCCGGATTTCAGTACTCTCAAATGTTTCCTAATTTTGTCACATACGTTTTCCTACTTTTCATAGGGTATACAATTTCCATTTTGTGGGTACAAATATCGCCAAGCGGACTCTTTGGCAACAAATAAAATTGAATGTTATTGGAAATATTATGTCTGATACCAATTGTATATTTTTGGCTACTTTATCGCTTGTGCCTTCAAAATCGAAAATGACAAACAACAGTGAGTGTGCCCTCTAGAAGGGAAGAGCATAGGCTTTATAGCCTGTTACCCCACTCGCCAGGAGAGACAGTCACAGGAGGCACACAAAGAAGGTCGACACAAACACATCGACAAATAACATTTTTTGACAATAACAAACATCCATGCCTTACCGGGATTCAAGCCCAAACCCAGCAGCTCCAAAGGCTAGCACCGTAACCATTGTGCCGCCGAGTCGACAAGAAAAATGGAAAAGCAATGTTCATAGTTTAATTAAAAAATAATAGAAACTTAAAATTTCTTATGAATTTTGTTTTATCTTTAGTTCGTGTGACAGAAACGGAGAAGCAGATTGTCATTGAAGGTGTCGAAGTAAAATCCGAGAGAGAAGGAAAAGTTGTTGATCTGGCGAAAAGGGGTGGTTGTCCACTTTGCAGGCTTGGTCTAAAACATTTGAAACACACAGTATGTATGAAACTCATTGTTGCTTTATCTAAGTTTGCAATGAAAAAAGTTTTATACAGTCCTTATATGTTCTTATGTGTGTATGAATATCTTATTAACTTCATAAAGAGCTTCACACATAGTCCTTAAAAATCTGCTTTGAGAAAACAGGTTTGATTTTCAAAAGGGATTTCGAAGATTCAAAACTGCTTACTTTATTAAACTTAAGGTCTTTAAATGTTCTTATACACTTTTGCAAAAGTATAATTGGGCTAAAACATGTTACAGAGAAAAAGGATTATGTTGTGTGAACTAACTAATATCAAACTATTAAAACATTGTATATTTTATTTTCATCTTTTATTTAATTTACTTCATAAATGTTTATTTTAAATTGTCTCTTTGCATATTATTTAAAAGCATCGCCAGTGCAAAAATACATGCAAACCCTCTTTTGGAAAATCAATATACCATATATACTTGTGCATGAACCAAAAAATTTTGAACAAATTTAGTGACATAAAAATCATGGTCGACTTACACACGAGACATAAAATTTCCACCATAAAAAAAACCAATCCTTAAACTAAAACAAAATTTCAAGCAAACGTAAGTTTTAAATGCTACCCATTAAAAATAATGACACAAGAGCAGTTAAATTCTCAAGATTACTTGAATGAATAAAATCTTGCTTGAAAAAAAAACCCTCCCGTCTCTTTTGTTTCTTCAGAAGGCTCTAGCCTTATTTCCTAGCCCGACTAATACACGGGGTACAGATTTTAGAAGGATATTTGGTTTAAAAGTGGTGGGTCAACTATACACAGAGTTGATTTATACTTGAGTATATATGGTAGTATTTGTAAGCCTTTATTGGCTTTTCAAATTAAGATCTTCAGTTTTAATAAAAAGAAATGTAAATGTACCCTGATAAATCAAGCTAGAAAAATACAAAAAAAAAATCACACCTCAAAAATTCATATAAAATATATAATGTTTATTGATAGAAAATCCATATAAGTTGGTCTTCTTTTAGTCAGAGCATCAACTTAATATATATAGTTTTGAATGCTTTCTGTGCATAGACAAAGTAGTAGGTACAATTAATTTATCTATTCCTTCTAAGGAAAATAAACAGTTTAAAGGTCTCCATATTTTAGGATGTTTTTTTTATTTGTAACAGTAAAGATCATTTTATAGTGGCAAGCTTAAATGTTTAAATTTAAATTACAGTGGTGGCCAAAAGTGTGGACACTTTTTAAAAGTTTTATGTGTATCAACTGTTACCTGTGATTACATCTATCAAATTTCGCTTAAATACGAACATTTAAATAATAAGTTGAAGGTAATTTAATGTAGAATTTCATTAAAGAAACAGAATTAAAGTATCTGTATTACAAATAAAGTTATGCTCATTTTAGTTGAACAAACAAGCACAATCAATAAATTCTCTTATGCTGAAATTGCAATGCAAGTTGGTGGTTCAATGGCTTGCAAAACTAAGAAAGATCATAATATTAGTTGCATAACTTATTTGTAATACAGATATTGTATTACTGTATTTATTTTTATTTCTACATTAAATTACTTTGATGACGATAATGTTGTATTTATGGAAATAGATTATATGGGACCAAAGGTCTCATAGACTGCTTCAGCGATCTGCAGACAGTGGTCCTCATAAAGATTAAGTTACTTTTAATTAAATATACAATTGTTTAATTTGATATACAATTAATATATTCTGTAATCACACAAAGTTGAAAAATATGAAACTTTAAAAAAGTGTCCACACTTTTGGCCACCACTGTATATTTCTATTGAAAACGCTTGACTTAATTAGAATGTAGTTATTGTCTGCAGTAAGAGATGAGTGTCTTCAATAATTTTTATTTGATTTACAGGATATTTTAATTTTACAACAATTTATAAACTCAGATGGCACCGTTATCCCCCAGCATATCACTGGGATCTGCAATAGACAGCACTTTCGTGTTAGGAGGGCAGTTGCCTTAGCCCAAAGAGCAGGTAAACGTTATGTTCCTTTATTAACCGTACTTGCCTATGGTTATATATATGCACACAAACACGATCATTTATATGAATTTTAATACTTTTATAAAATATCTTATACTTAATTCATTATACTTTTTTTAAAATTAAATATTCATGTTCCTTTATTAATTACACATGTCTATGGTTGGTTATGTATATAGTTGAAGTACTTGATCATTTGTATGAATTTTAATAATTTTATAAAATATATTACTTTTTTTGATTATATTATTTACTTCTATCAAATTTAAAATATATTTTATGTCGCGTTATTAGATTAAATAATTCACAGAAATAGTGGTTTTAAAAAATTTTATTAGTTAGATCCTTTCAGCTTTGTTACTTATGGACAACTTGTTTGCTGTACTTTAAAAGCTATTCTGATATTGTTTTTGAAAATATGTAATTAAATTTATTAGTACAGATTTTGCTTTGTGCAAAATAAATTTTGGTAACCAAGTTTTAACCCTTTCAGTCCCAGTGATGCCATTTGGCATCATCATGTTTCTGATCATGATTTAAAAAAAAAAAAGGGCTTTCATCTATTGGGATTAATAAAAAATATTTTCTAATATAAAATAGTTTGAAGAATCAAATGATGTGCTTTTTGATATCATATGGCTATAGATGATCAGTAAAAAAATTCTAAAATGATGCCAAATTGTCATTGGGACTGAATGGGTTAAAATGTTTTATACTGCTTGAATCAGCTTAATGTGACTGATATTGGCCTCTCTTTTTTTTAGGTTTAATACCCAAAAAGCCAGGAACTCCACTATTTGGAGATTGGGAGAAATACAATACCTATTTTAAAAAGTTTTAAATGTTTCTTTAAATATGGCTTAACTTTGTAAAATATAGATAATTTGAATGAGATATTTTGTTGCTTCTTTTATTCATTTTTCAAACCATATTCAGTAGATTACCAGATATAGACACAAATCAGGAATTTTTTTCTAAAAAATCAAATATGGAAGCCTAAAAACTACTTTTAAGTTACTCACTGTAACTAAAATATAATATTAACAAACTATATTTATTAAACTATTAAAATCCGCTTGCAATCAAATCGGGTATTCTAAAATTAAAAAGATAAATCTTGTAGACTTGTGTTTTGCAGATTTCTGGTAATGTATTGCATTTTAGTGCTATAATTTTCTTTTAAACATCAATAAATGTCATCAAACATTAAATCAAGATTTTTATAAAAGTTAACACGAATTGTATCTGAACAAAACATTTCGTGCGGGGAAATTATCTATAATAGAATTTTTTTGAATTAGTGTTGCTGAAATATGTGTTTAGTAGTAACATAGATTAATTACTCTAAAACAGGTATTTTGATACACCATTTTATTTTATAAGAAAAAGTCACTGCATATGCACAAAATGATTATGGAAAGCATAAATGTATAATAAATATACAAATAAAATGGGTATTTGCATTAATACTTTTTCAATCACAAAAAAATACATCCAACCACCTGCATGAGAAAATACGTAGTTTACCAGGGAGTGGAGTAACGCGTTACTTGTAATAGTAACTTATTAAGGTAACACCATTACATTTAGTAACTGTAACTCAGTTACTTTAAGCGGTAACAAAGCAACAAAAAACTTCATTACTTCTCATGCTGCTCTTACGGATAATTTAAACCAGTTGTACTTAAAATTTAATTGTTCAATATTTAACTTGTACCACACTGAATTTTCGTTCTTAACTTTTTCAATTTTGTCCCTATTCCCTTAAACTTGGTTATCTTTGATAAAACTGTAAGATGGCTAAATTTTAATTTTTCTTTTTACTTGAAATTTCTAAAAGTAACTGTGATTAGTTACTTTTTTGATTCAGTAACTGTGATCGGTTACTTTCTGGATTAGGTAACTGTGATTAGTTACTATTTTGATTAAGTAGCTGTGATTAGTTACTATTTTGATTAAGTAATTGTGATTAGTCACTTTTTTGATAAAGTAACTATGGTTAGTTACTTTTTTGATTAAGTAACTGTGATTAGTTACTTTTTTAATTAAGTAACCTTGATATCAGTTACTATTATGAATAAGTAACTGTAACTTTTTAAACGTAACATTCCAATCCCTGGTTTTTACAATATAAACACAAACATTATCAACTGAGGACGAAAGAACTAACACTATTATGCTACATGAAAATTTTATGGTTATATTATTTCTTGAAGGTGATACAAGATATAAATAAGATGATAAAAATGATTCCAATGTGTATGGGAATGTTCTTGAATGATGAAGGGTTCATGAAAAACTGAGGCACATGAACATAATCTCTGTTTCACAATGGAAATATCTATAATGTTTTTGCTCTCTGAAGCAATTCACTGATGAATTTCTAAAAAAATAAAACTTAATTAGAAATTTCCACATTATTTTATGATCGGTTTAAATATTTTAATTACAGTAAAAAATTGTTTTCTAATATAATATTAAAATAATTTTTTTAAACCATCGGTATTGAAAACCTTTAATTGGATATCTTATAAATGAATTTTAGTGAGTGATATAATAAACAATTATTCTAAAAACTTCTCATATAAAATTGGAAATTAAAGTATTCTTACAACATAATAAATAGTTGCATTCATGCAGGTGCTTTAAAAAGCATCTGTTTTAGAATTTGTCAAAAACTGATTGGTTGAACAGAACATTCTTTGACATTAATTTTAAATGAAATACTAAACAAATAATTTAACTTATGACACTTCAATTTTTAAAACAGTTAAGCAGTTCCTTTACATTTTCAGGTGAAAATTATAATTTTAATTGCTAATATAAAATAAAAACATATACCTCAACGTTTTCTTGAGATTTCTTTGCACCAATGACTTTTCCCTGTAAGGAAAATATTAAAATTATTCATGTTTGGATCTATCAAGAAGAATTATTTATAAAACAGCAGCATTATTTAAGTTTGATTATAATTGAACTATTACATAGCTTAAGTTTTAAAATAACATCCAAGTTCATCAGTGAAGGGTTATAAACATACATATTTAGAAAAGCCAATTTTTACAAACGATGCACAAATGCTCTGACAAATAATTTTTTAATTTCATTTAATTTAAAGCATTGATAAATCTTTCAAGACCATTTACTTTTATATATTATTTTAAAACTTTTAATGTCATTTATTGGTTGAAATGGTAAGCCTCATAAAGGTAAAAACAAGTTTCCACTTTTGCTAATAGCCAGAAGATAAATATTTCATTATTTAAAAAGAATTTTTAATTAATCTCACAATCAGCAACATTATTGACTAGGCAACAGTTTAATACTATTCAGTGCCATTCTATGCAAGATTAAAGTACTCACGCATTTACTTTGTGCTAGTACTTTTGAACCATATTCAAATGAGGAGGATGATGGTAAAATCACTTATTAAATATTGTATATATAGATTGACAATGTGGAAATTGATTTTTTTCAAAATGAAGATCAGAAACTGGAAGGGTTTTGCGTGAAGGCTGCAACGCCAGTTAAGAACAACTACAGTAATGTCCTTCTTAACTGAACTCTGTTTGAATGGTTCTCCACTTTATCCACTTTTTAAAAAAAAATTATCCTTAAATTGAACTGTTTATTTCAGAAACCACTTAAGTGACAAGTCACTTGACTGGTTTCTGAAATAAACAATTCAATTTGACACACTTTTGGATGGGAACTAAGCAAACTAAAAAGATCACATCTCTACGCCAATATTGCTCTATGTGTTGTCCTAACACGAGTAATCCACTCACAATCAAAAGTGTGTTAAATTGAATTGTTTATTTGAAAAACCAGTCGAGTGACTTATCACTTAGGTGATTTTCCAAAATAAATGATTCAATTGTACAAAATAGCTTAAAAAACATGGTGTTTTGTTTTGGATTCCTGCGTGATTCTGGTTTTAAAAAAACGGCAGTGCTGTGCGGCAAGTATCCAAACTTTAAAGAAAATTGTTTTTTTTTAATGGTATATAATTTATAATGTTGTAATACATTGTATAAAAAGATGTCTTATTTTTTATTGTGCAGCTTTACCAGCCAAATATTATCAATGCATAAATGTGCAATAAAATGTAAATCTAAACTTTAATTTATTCCCATTCTTCAGTTTAACCAAATTTTCGCTAAACATGTTTACCCTTGGTCCCATTTTAGCCTTTTAAGAAGGTGTCACACAACTGTACGTATTTTTAAAAACTGCAACATACACAATTTAGGATAGAAGTTTGATAATGAAATTTTATTCAAGAAACTAAAAAACTTACCCCCAACCAAGCTTTTCTGTTAAAATCGCCTTCAATATCCAAAAGCTCATCTAAATCAATTTCTATATCATATGATTTTGAATCTTCATCCTAAAAAAATAACGGCAAACCTTAAATCATCAGTTAGTACAAAACCAAATTACTTGGGATTAGTTTTATAAGAACAATAACACTATCTACTGATTTAATCTGTGTACACTCATTTCAGAGAATAACCTTAATAAAGCCATATCAAATCACACAACTTAATCCGAGAGAAACATATTGTTGGTGGCAACACTTTTGTTCAAGCCTGCAGCAAAAAAGGGCGTCTACCAGATCGACCGAAGCAGATCACCTGATGGCTTATTGAAAATACCGACACTTGACGTTTGGATAAAACTTTCTTTATGAACTGAAATGTTTGAACTTATTTAAAAACAAGATGTTTATTTATTTATTTTTTTGTAAACTTTACTTTGAAATGAAATAAGCTAAGAATTTTAAGCTTGATTGATATTTCTTTAAAAGTGCAATTACTAAAATCCTACAAGTTAATTGATCTTCAACAGCAGTTGTTGTGTCTTCTATCACAGCGTGAATTATCACAAACTTAACAACCTTCTATCACATATCTAATCAACAATACTGGACTTCTAATACTAGATACTTAGTACTGTGATATGAATAGAACTGAGCCAATTTAAATTGTCATTTACCACCTTTCATTTGTCCCATTAACAGTTGATTTATCAAACTTTATATTATAAAGGATCTAAATTTTACCTTAATATGTTGCAATTACTTGTTTGCATTAAACATAAAAGAACAAATAAACAAGTGTACAATGTTTGCTGCAGTAAGAGAAAGATTTGTAGTCTAATAGTGAAAACGTCCAAATCTGAAAAACTTTTCGCATGCAGCTCCTGTTTTCTTCAATGATTTATTTTTTAGCAACAAAACAAAAACAAAACACTTAGTCAAACAGAGTTGATAAAGGCTATTCCAGAATAAACGAAACTTAACACATTTACAACTTAATATTTATTCAACACTCAAGATTAACAAATAACCATCTACAAAATCCCAATAACTTCAATACTAAATACATAAATGGTGTGGCAACAAAACATATTTTATCAAGAAAGACAGAGAAGAGCAACAAGTACTCAGTTAAGTAAAGTATTCTTTACAAGCAAACTAAAATACACAAAATTGCTGTCTTAAACAATAACATAGTTTTCAATTATATTAGTTTAGAAATAAAAGTCTTCAGTCAAAATTATGTTGCTTTACCACTTAAACTATTTTACAAAGGTACATCCATAGTTTTTTTATTGTACAGTTAAAAGGCAAATTTTCACTGTTGTAGTCGTAGTAGACAAGAAGCAACGACTGCCAAATGCAAGGTTATTTTTTTTTACTGTCAATTTTATACATCTATTTGGTAGGTTAGGTTTGGTTTGAATTATCGTCGCACTAAAGCTACACGAGGGCTATTCATCTATTTGGTAGAAATTTACTGTACGGTAACCATTGGCAAACTTTCCGAAATCGCGCCTAAAGTCTGTATTCTGGCGACTTTCC
The DNA here is from genome assembly GCA_023701765.1 of Hylyphantes graminicola. NCBI lineage: Eukaryota > Metazoa > Arthropoda > Arachnida > Araneae > Linyphiidae > Hylyphantes > Hylyphantes graminicola. The sequence continues at coordinate 62,273,830 of CM043114.1, read as the reverse complement.
ATAACAGAAACCCAACCGAAATGAGCAAAATAACTGTCAGATAGGGTTGTCGGAATAATTAATCGTTACGAAGTCGAAGTGAGATAGGTTGCCACAAAAAACTATTTATCGCCAAATGTAAAAAATCGCGCCAATAGTTACCGTACAGTAAAGGCGATCCCATCTACTTTGCATGTCTAGGAATATTGAAATGCTTGAAAATGTAACAAATATTCCCTCAATGTCTATTATTAGTATACAGTCAATTTTCAATGCCAAGGTTAGTCAAAGGTCAATGCAGATCCGGCTGTCTAATGCGAGACTCTCTGTTTTCATTCTTGACGTGATTTTTTAGAAGTTCCATCATCGCATTCTCAAACTCGGGAGGAGTGTCTTTGACGCCAGTTGCCCAGTAATAGAGATCCCAGTCGTTGGACGGTATGTTTATCATGCGGTCATACATGTTCAGCTGATCCAGATCGAAGCGATTCAGATATCGTTCGGCAAAAGTGCTCAGGATCAGTCCGTTTTCGAGCATGCCCCTCTTGCGACTTTGGTACAAAAGTCGAGCTCTTTTGTCGGTTATGGATTCGTTTTCCCTCTCGATGTATGGACTCGGGCCATTTTCTGATAGTGGAACCATGGAATATTTCCTCTGTAGATGTTTCGGCTGTTGCAAGAAACGAGAGGTTCCTGAAATGTTCTTCAGGAAAGAATTCAAGGCAATAATTCGATTCATTTGACTGCAATTATGGGAAACCGTAACTAAAAACCCAACGCTAGCAAGATGTAAACAGTAAATATTTACTCTTTTGGGATTTGACGTCACACACTAAACGGTTACAGTTAAAAATTTTCAGTTTTTATTTATTTTACGTTTTGAGTGAAATATGTATTTTATTATGAAGAAAGAATCATTATTTCCAAAAACTATATAAAAACAAGTAAACAAATTAAAAGAAATTTAACAACCAATTTTAAATTTCAGTCTTTTAATTTTAGCAAAAAAAGCTAACAGAGGGCAGCACCAAAATATAAGTATCGGCCGTTGTTTTGTTAGTTTCGTTTTAAAATAGCTTACTGTAATAAAACTGCCCGTGTGGTTTACCTTTTTTTAAGGAGAGGGGGTTAATATAATTAAAACATTTAAATTTTTAAAATTCTAACCCCAGGTTAAGGAACAGATAAAACAATGTCCATTTTATAAAATACATTTTTATTATATTATACAAATCAGCTTGCTCGAGTTATCCCCGGAATTGATGTTATTAAATTTGGGTTTTAAAATAAATTCATAAGAAATTTCTATAATAATCTTACCCATTTATCTATTGAATAGTTGCAATTGGTGACTTAAAGAATATAGCTCCGTAAAACACATAAGTCCTTTTACATTGTTAATGATATATTTTTGAGGGGTGTAATTAAGAACAAATCGCACAGTATTTATCGCTATAAATTTCAAACAAAGTTATCCCTTAAATCTACAATCATAATAAAGTTTCTATTCAAAGTTTCTATTCAAAGTTTCCAGGTTACACCGAAACATAATCTTTTCCACAATTACTAAACATAATCTCACGGATGCTTCAATAAACAAGATCGTGCCTTTCGAATTAAACCCATGAAAAGCCTTTGTAAAACGGCTTTCAAAACGCGCATACAAAGCAATTGTCTTCTAATACATTCATTAAGCCCCATCCTGTAGCATGTCCACGTGACTTTGCAAATGGGTTGGTCAGAGCACCAATGGCATAAGTCCCAATTCTGTACTTCATAATAGGCGCGTTTTCATAAACCGTCGAATCCATGGAATTTCAAACCCTCCATTAGGAGAAAAAGTGGTCGAACATGATTTCTAACCCAAATGATAGTCTGTGGTTGAATTCATGGAATGAAACATCAAACCCTCCTTCATTGGAGGGTTTTCAAAACCCCCCAATGAACCTTGCAATTGCGGTTACTCTTAGAAATAACACTTTCATTTTTGGCGATTCATGAATCCTCAAGCCTCATTTCGTTAAAAAAAAAATTTTGAGGATTGTTTCGTCAAACTATCACTTGGCTTTTGAGTAAACGCGAATCCTCACTTTTACGATCGTGATTTGACGATTCTGTATCTTGATTTTGAGGAAACTGATTCTCATTGTTGTACTCACATGCTCAAAAATGACGAAATATTTATTTAGATTAGACGACATTCAAATCCTCATAAAAATGACGATTCAAATTTCCTCACTTTGAATAAACTAAAACTCGGAGCATTTGCCAGTAACGGAATCGTCAAAATTAAGAGAAATTTCGTCGTTTTTGAGCATTCATTTTTTAGAGTGTGCCGGGGCGAAAATCCCCACGAGGGAAAAATTGCGGAGTTTGCTGCTTCATTCCATGGATTTGTTAGTTCATGTAAGCGCGCCTAATATATGGCGTAAATCCAGAAGTGGACTTGGATCTCTGTTGCTCTGACATTTAAAATGAACCCACACTGACCAGTGAACCGCGTCAGCATCATAAAAGCCCTCATGTGCGACCACAGAGGAGGCTTTGGCCATTGAAAAGAACCCCCCGTCAGTGAAAGCACGTTTGTGAAGTTTGCCTTGGAGCTTTGTGCTATAAGAACGTTGAATGTAAGTCAGGAAAGCAATACACACATAACCTAACTGTTACACATCCTGCCTGCGCCAACAAGAATGATGCATAATAAGCTGCGATTTCACGCAACGTTTGATGAACGAAGATGATAGTGAAGAGAAGTAAAATCATGCTGCATGTAATTATTCCTTATTTTGAGAACTTTGATTTATTTTCACTGACATGAATCGTTTATGCAAAATAGGTTATTGCCTTTAAATATCTTTTTTTTTATATTATGTAAAAGAGGGATGGATTGTGATTGGAGTGACTGTGTTTTCGCTTAGAAATTTGTAAATTTAATGCTAAATTGTCCCTTGTTTAATTTTATATCATTTTCTAAGATATTTTTGATAGTGTAATAGAAACTTTCGGAGTAAATAAAAAAAAAGTGGTATACTTATAGGTGATCAATGGCATAAAACTTTGCTCCATGTGAGAAAACTTCAATTATATAGGGGAACTTCTACCTTTGATTTAGCGTACGTGAAAACTCTAATTTTGTGTATCCTCTACCCATAGTCATACCACCAACTTCTTGCCTCGGTTCCCAATTATGACTAGAAGCTGCACCAAAATGAGTTTTCACATGGAGCGCCATGTTTAATGAGATATGCGCACTATTTTCTGTAGCCGAAATATTGACTACGAATTTTGGTTCAACATAAGATAGTAAAACTGTTCAATTTATTGAACAAAAACATGTAACGAAGAATTAGGAGGGAATTTTGTGCTATTTTTACTCAACATGTCTTCGTTAGAAAGAGTACGTGAGCGCACTGTATTACTATCTCTCAATGATATGGTTCTTTTTTTATATATAGTTTTTCGTAACTATCAGGACCTGTTCTAGGAAATCTCAGACTATAGGCACAACCTATTTTAGGGGCCCCTTTGCGGACAATGTTATGTATGATTTCCAGTAATGACGGGTGCTATATGACCTATGTATCAAATTTGTGCTACAATTTTATAGGTTTCCTTATAAATCATCAAAAAATATCAATCAAAACAATCACGTTGGGCCAATTTCTCAGACAAAATCGAGCAAAAACCAAAGTGGAGTATCATAATTTTATTTAGTTTTAATATCATGGGGATTTTTACAGCATTTAGCATGATAGAAACTGAAATTTAGGGGCCCCTTAAATATGGGGGCCCTAGGCCTGGGCCTAACGGGCCTTATAGAGGAACAGGCTCTCAATTCCAATTTTATACTCACCCTGTGTCCATAGAGAGCCTGAAGTTGATCAAACATCCACATCTCGACCCTCAATCTCTTTCGGATGAGGTTCATCTGGTGCTGGCCGTACTTGGCTGTTAGGTACTTCTTCTTGCGTTCCTGCACCTCCCCCTTTTCGGGTTCGAAGTTGACGTGCAGAACAGTCTTGGTGGTGTCGGCCTTCATGTATTTCATGCGGGACACGGGCGGGGGGCCCGGACTGTAGGACGTGATAGTGCATTCCATTTCTATAGGGGAGAGAAATAAATGTGTTTACTTTGGCAGTGATTACACTCTTAAAACAAAGGAGTGAAATCCACTCCAGTTGGAGAAGTGCATTTTCGACACAGTAAAGGCATGCATATTAACTCAGACTGAGTTCAAATCACTCGTTTGGAGTAATCCTGTCGAAGGTTTAACACACAAAAGATCCACTCCAAAAGGAGAAGTGCATTTTCCAGACTGGACGAGTGAAAATTAATCAGACTGAGTTAAAATCCACTCTTCTGTTTTAAGAGTGTATACTTTTAAAAATAGCGGGTTTTTTAAATTTAGTTATCGACTGAAAAAAAAAATGCCTAATGTACAGTAAATTTCATTGAAAATACAGTGACTTGTAATTTAAATACAGTAAATTTCATTTAAAATACAGTAAATTTCATTTAAAATACAGTAAATTAAATTTACAATGCAGTAAATTTCATTTAAAATACAGTAAAATCCAATTACAATGCAGTAAATTTCATTTAAAATACAGTAAATTCCAATGAAAATACAGTAACCTGTAATTAAAATAGAGTAAATTTCATTTAAAATACAGTAAATTCTAATGAAAATACAGTAAATTCCAATGAAAATACAGTAAACTCCAATGAAACTGCAGTAAATTCTAATTAAAATACAGTACAGTGTCTTCTCGTAAAATATCCTTTCTACTCTTTTTTAAATTGAGAAAAGATTTTGCGTTAGGAGTAATCTCAAACAAGACACCATTACAAGTGAATCATCCTATCAACACGGCCATCGAATCTCTTGTCGAATTGAAACCAAAATAAGCTGTCCAGCAAGTAAAGTTATCAAATTAATTTTTTAAAAAAAATCTTAAAAAGCAGTCAAATTAATTTAAATAAATAACTGAAACAAACAATAGTAAAAAGCAATCAAATTAATTTTAATAAATAATTTAAACAAACAATCTAATTGAAATGCTAAGGTATATATTCAACGGTCGCACTGTGTTATTAAATAACCAGATGATATTTTCAATACTTGTTCGTTTGAATACATGCCGACCAACTGTGACTCAATCGTTTTCAATTAAAACTCCTCAACATTTTCAAATAATTATATTATAAGATTATTAATATTTTCAATAATTATATTATAAGAAAATATATTTTCAAAAAAATATAGCAATATTTCGACATTCGACCCAATTCATAAGTTTACCAATTCAACAATGTTTTCGAATACTTTTTTTGATTTGTGACGTCATAAATTGTTTTATCCCATTAAAAACACGATTATATCTCAACATCACAGGCAAACTTGTACTAAAACATTATTCAACTTATATTAATCCCAGTCAAACAATGTCCTTGTTATAGTGCCTATTTAAAGAAGATTGATGAATATTCTACAAATCAATTAATTCAAACGGACACTTCCATAGAAAAACATGTCCGTTTAACACTATTAGGACACCACAAGCATGAAAACATTGATTTATGTCCTGATATTATTAAAGCGTGAAGTGAACGTGTAACCATTTAAACAATGGATTATGTAGAGCAGCGAAATTACAGTTAAAAATCGAAGATGAAGAACTAATTCAATTGTTCATGTAGAGATTATTAATCATTGAAGTAGAAACCATTGTTAGTCTAGCATGCAATATGCAAATACGATTTTATTTTTATATATTATTTAGTAGGGTGCTGTAATTGACAGATTATATTCAGAAAGTTTAGTTATGTCTTATCATCTGTTTTTATTATTTATGGTGTTTTGTTATTAAATAATACTAAACGCATTTATAGCATGCTATCTGGAGAATCCAGTAAGTATTTTTGTCTCTTTGTTGTAACAGTGACCATCAAAATCTTTAAGTTTCTAAATTTAGACATAGAAAAGATTCCAGAGCAGATTTTAAAAAATGTAAGATTAGTGATTTTATTATTCTAGTAGCTTTCTTTATTTACAAAATGATTGTCCTTGAGTTTTGGACTATTTTCGGCCAGGGGCAAAAAATTTTGCATTGTTGCTATCGCTTATTTGCTTTGACAAAGATTAAAAAATAAGTAATAAATATTAATTTAATTCTATAAAAAATGTCTTTGTGTGGATTTATATTATAAGCTATTGGATTTAGAACCGATAATCAATACAAAATCAATTTGATTTTTACAGTCAATAATTGAAAGTAATTTCTGCTTGAAAATTATATATCACTATTGAAGATTTACAGCTTAAATAATAAAAAACAACACTCGGTTAATAAAAAGGCGTATTTTTTCCTCAGATTAAAATAAAAATTAAGTTATATTTCTTCTGAAACTCAGATCCTAAAGCGAAACTTAATTGTATGTAATAATATGTAAGTTTTTTCAAGTGATTTAGGGACTTAGTATAAGAAGCAAAAATTCATTTTCATACAATTTAATGAATATCGCATTTTCGATTTTTTTTTGCTCAATCGGTTTAAATCGACCGTATTTCATTGGTTGGATAGAGCTGTAACTGATTTCCGGCTGATTTTAAGTTGAAATGAAAGGAAGGGTTGGTAAATAAGGAATGGTTATTTGCGGATGGAAAAAATGTCATGAAGAAATGTATTGTATGTCATGGAGGAAAGAAAATTCCAGAAAATGTACACTCTTAAAACAAAAGAGTGAAATCCACTCCAGTTGGAGAAGTGCATTTTCGACACCGTAAAGGCATGCATATTTACTCAGACTGAGTTAAAATCACTCGTTTGGAGTGATCCTGTCGGAGGTTTAACACACAAAGGATCCACTCCAAAAGGAGAAGTGCATTTTTCAGTCTGGAGGAGTGAAATCCACTCAGACTGATTTAAATTAGGAGTGTTTGTTTTAAGAGTGTATACTATTGTGGTTTGTCAACACGTTCTTCTCTGGTTCTCATAAGTAAGAGAAGGTATGTGCACTCAAATATTAACATGCTGAAAATATCCAACCTGACTTTATCAATGGCCCCTTATTTACGCTTTTTGTTCTAGTGACGAGATTAGAAATCATACCATATTCCATATTTTCATTAACGCTCTTGCATAATATTGTTCACCATAAGACTGTTTATAATTGGAACATCAGATGGTTAGACCTGTGCTGGTAAAATACATACTATTTTTTGTTTACGTTCAATAGTTATGAAGTAAAAACATATATTGCGTAAAAAACCCAGATTATTAAGCGATGATGTTATAAAGATTTAAAAATGTACTTCAATCCCTAATGACTTCATATTTTTGTCTATCAGTGCTACTTAACTATAACCAGTGATGCGAATTTGTTTGTATAATTTTTGAATTTCAATTAAACAATTTAACCATTTTTTTTCTATTTGAACTAAACTTTCTTCAGACATAAAAAAAAATATAGTATCATAATGAAAATAAATATTGACCATCATACCATATTGTAAAAAACGTAAAAAACAAACTTATTTTACAAGTTAAACATTTTTCTGATAAATAAAAAAATTTTAATAAAAAGGTGAAGAGTGCACAAAGTGCTGCTACACGATAATTTACATCCCAATTAATCCCCTCTTTCTTCAAAAAGAAATATCAAAACGTATGATACAATTTTTCTAAACCACACCAGCGAGTTAAGGATTCCGCCAAACCATACAATTATCCCCATATTTCTTCTGCTGAAATAGAATTACCATTCATTGTCGGCAGGGGCTGGGGAGCCCAGTCGGTTAAGCACTCGCTTAGCATGCGGAAGGTCCCAGGTTCGGGTCCGGGTATAGCCAAAATAGCTGCCGACCTATAAACGGCCCGTGTAGCCAAAAAGTCCGACGAATAATACCCCGTGTAAGGGAGTGCACGTGAAATATCCTTCAAAGCCCTAACGCTGCGTACGATGTCGCCCTTAACGGTTGCGTTGGGTGCCTATTCAGGTGTTGGCTCGTCACTTGACTGTGGTTCTAAAAATACGACGCCCGTCGCCAATAGCCCTCGTGCAGCACTAGTGCGACGATAATTCAAACCAAACCAAACCATTGTCGGCGTGTTATAAATGTGCCGCTCGACATCCCTGTAAGCTGCACCGTAACATTCGACCGTTACATGTCACCGAAGACGCTCCATTGTCGCTTTCTACGCATTGCCGAAGACAATGGCCGACATATGTCGGTCTGTTTTGCACAGGGAGGCTAGAATAAGAAACCAATGTTTGGCGAAGGTAAAAAATATTAAGAGGGCTCCCCCCCCCCTTTGGAATTCCACATCTTGAAAATCGTAATGTTATTCCTATGGAAAACATTCGCAAGTCAATTACCGCCACAATTTTATTAAAAGGTGACCAGTTTCTTGTATCATTGTAAAGAACGAAATGAGCAGATTTTGTGAAATTAATTTGTTTTGTGAAAGTCACATATTTAGTATTTTTAATAATTTTTTGAAGTAAGTAAAAAATGGAGTACACATTAAGTTCTGACTTCAAAAAATTACTAAAAATACTAAATATGTGATTTTCACAAAACAAATTAATTTCGCAAAATCTGCTCATTTCGTTCTTTACAATGATACAAGAAACTGGTCACCTTTTAATAAAATTGTGGCGGTAATTGACTTGCGAATGTTTTCCATAGGAATAACATTACGATTTTCAAGATGTGGAATTCCAAGGGAGTCCTCTTAAGTGAAGCCGTTGAATAGACCTAGCGGAAGGTAATTTCGAACAGGACCTCGCATCTTGGGAAAAGCCAAATACTTGTAAATAATAATTAAAAAAAACTATTTATAAATTTAAATAGTTTTTTTATTCCATTATTTGGTTGAATGGTATTTTATTTTAAATTACACTCTTAAAAACAAACGAGTGATTTTAACTCAGGCTGAGTTAATTTTCGCGCCTCCAGTTCCGAAAATACACTTCTCCTATAGGAGTTGATCCCTTGCGTGTTAATCCTCTGACAGGATCACTCCAAACGAGAGATTTTAACTCAGTCTGAGTTAATATTCACTCCTTTCCAGTGTCGAAAATGCACCTCTCCTACAGGAGTGGATTTCACTCTTTTGTTTTAAGAGTGTATTTTACCGTTACGAAGTATAATCTTCACTCAAGAGGTTTACTTTGGTGGACATGTGTTGAATTCCCGTCACAATGTTATTGTACACAGTTTTCCTCGACAATGTAACCTCCATATTATAAGCTGCTAGTCGAATGTTCAATCCTGATTTTTCCGCATTTGATTACAGGAATCCGTCATTCATTCGCTTAAAAAAATGACATAGAACGAGGGGGCACGATTACGAAATCTTGCAAAAATGATTTCTACACTAAATGTTAACTCCGTTTTGCATAACAAAAAATAGCGTTAGAATGAATTATTGATTACAAAAATCTGATACACTTTGTAGTAGCCAAGGTTATACCCTTCTTAGAAGCTATTTAATTTGTTTTAAAAAAACTATTATTAAAGCAACTTTAGCTCCAAATAGTTAGCTAAGTTAGCTATTATAACATAAAACGTTTAATTTTTTAAAGTAAAAAACCTTTAAAGCCTTAAAAACTGTTCAACCTTATAATTAGAGTCGCAAACTTAGCTCCAAATTGCTAGCCAAGGGTTTGTTTGGGCACATCACAAAAGCTATCAACGACTTCACTACTTAACCATACTTCCCATTGTTTTTGTAAGCCAAGCACCATCTCCATTCAACTCTAACCTCTTCTTTTCTTCTCCTTGTGGAATGTTTTAAATGCCAGGAAAGAGGAGCCAAGGGTTTGTTTGGGCATATCACAAAAGCCATCAACGACTTCAGTCGCTAACCATACTTCCCATTGCTTTTGTAAACCAAGCACCATCTCCATTTAACTCTAACCTCGTCCTTTCTTCTCCTTGTGGAATGTTTTAAATGCCAGGAAAGAGGAGCCAAGGGTTTGTTTGGGCATATCACAAAAGCTATCAGCGACTTCACTCTCTAACCCTACTCCCCATTGTTTTTGTAAACCAAGCACCACCTCCATTTCATTCTAACCTCTCCTTTTCTTCTCCTTGTGGAATGTTTTAAATGCCAGGAAAGAGGAAGAGTCTCACGGATGATTCTGAGGCGTTGGTCGTAAAACCACTCTTCGAAACGCGGCTTCCGGGTGATCGCCATAACGGAGATCATTAAAGTGTTTCAATTTGGAATCTTTTATTCCATTAAACTGATGTTGTTGGATTGTAAACGCTTTGTCGAATGCACTGAGAAAAATGACATTTTCAAATCTGAGTAAACCTATTGTGTTTTTAATTTGAAATGAAACGTTTTGTTTCGAATCAAAAGAGTGAAATCCACTTCAGTAGGAGAAGTGCATTTTCGACATTGGAAAGGAGTGAATATTAACTCAGACTGAGTTAAAATCACTCGTTTGGAGTGATCCTTTTGGAGGTTTAGCATACAAAGGATCCACTCCAAAAGGAGAAGTGCATTTTCCAGACTGGAGGAGTGAAATCTACTCAGACTGAGTTAAATTCGGAGTGTTTGTTTTAAGAGTGCACACATACTCAGTTTCAGATAAAATTATTTTTGTTCGTTATTTTTTTAAGTTTATATCTTTGATCTTTGAAGAGATGGAATCTAATATTACGACACTATGCTTTCCATTAAGGATTAGCACACATATTCAGTTTCAAATAAAATTATTTTTGCTCGTTATTTTTTTAAGTTTAGATCTTTGATCTTTGAAGAGATGGAATCGTATCGAATGAATAGAGTAGGTTCGTATCCCACGTAGAACCTGCAAATTGCACTAGAAAAGAGAAACTAAGTCCACAAGTAAAACCGTATTATTTAATTTATAATCAATTTTAAAAGAAGTACAAACTCAGAAATAAATTACGTCTTTTTCATTTCATTTTTGAAACATGGACATGCTCAAAACTGAATACTGGATATTTAATTTTTTGTTTACATACCTATTTTCATTTATATGCACGTTTCAAATTTCAGTGATAGTAACTTGGAGACATTTTCTTTGCGACATTTTTTTTTTTTTTACTATTTTAGAAATGTCGTTTTTAGAGTGGATGAATTGATAGATTCGGATAGAGTGATGGATTTGAAAAAATGGATGAAAAACTGAGATGAGTGTGAAAACTTTGTGAGATGTTTGATTGACCACATGTGAACATTTTGAAAGTTAAAATTAAAACAACTTTTGTTTTCTGTAGAATAGTTCATATTTCCCTTATCGTAAGATCGCCCTAATCATTTCTATCCCATACACTCTCAACAAAGGAATGAATTTAACTCAGTCTGAGTTAATTTTCACTCTTTTCAGTGTCGAAAGTGCACTTATCCTATTGGAGTGGATTTCACTCTTTTGTTTAGTTAAAACTCCGACAGGATCACTCCAAAAGAGTGATTTTAACTCAGTCTCAGTTAATTTTCACTCATTTCCAGTGTCGAAAATGCATTTATCCTATATGCGTGGATTTCACTCTTTTGTTTTAAGAGTGTAGTTTTTCCGGGGAATCGTGAGTTACATGTGGTGGGATTTTCGAATAACTAGACCACGAGATGACATAATTCCCAAGCTCGATGGCCGTGCAGATAGAGCCGGAAAAGGCATGTTCAGGGCCGAGAGGTGGTTGTTTGTATTCACGCCCATGCATCCCACAACAATGGGTGTTATCGGAATGGGTGGCATTGAATGAAAGCAGACCCACCTCCTAGCTTGTTGTAACTAGCGAAACGTCCGCCGAATTACGAGGTATAAAAATAGCATTGGACGATTGAAGTTTTTTTTTTATATTTTGTCAAAAGCAAATGAGTTTATTTTTAATAATAATAATAATATATTTTATTAAAAATATTTAAATATCTTCTCGGAATATCGCTCGGATAATCGCTACTAAAATATTAAAAATCGGTATTTAGATATCTCTTAGCTTGTTATTACCAACAAAACGTCCCCGCCTGATTACGTAGTAAAAAAATAGCTTACGGCTATTCAACTGTTTGTTTTTCATGTTTTGTAAAAGGCAAATAAATTTACTTTTATTAATACCTATAAAAGTATTTTCAGTATGATTCAAAGTGTAAAGAATTGTGAGACAATGAGCTGGTTAGCAAAAAGCTAATTTACGCCTATGAATTTTCTTGCCAATCGTCGTTAATGGTTTAACCCTTTCGCTACGAAGGATTTTTTGCTTCCTCGTAATATTTAGTAGGAATAACATTATCGAATCCTTAGTTGTTCGAGCGTTTCGGGGCGCTTCAGTAACGAAAGGGTTAAGTAAGAAATGCATGGTTATTAATTTAGAATAAAAAAGTAAATTTTGCAAGATTTCTTTATAGAACTTTTAAAACCTATAGAAGTTAAAATAAGTTTTCTGTATTGCAAGATTGTGCAATAATTTTGCAAGATTTCTTTATAGAACTTTTAAAACCTATAGAAGTTAAAATAAGTTTTCTGTATTGCAAGATTGTGCAATAATTTTGCAAGATTTCTTTATAGAACTTTTAAAACCTATAGAAGTTAAAATAAGTTTTCTGTATTGCAAGATTGTGCAATAATTTTGCAAGAATTCTTTATAGAACTTTTAAAACCTATAGAAGTTAAAATAAGTTTTCTGTATTATTACGTTGTGAGGATGCAAAGATTTGTCGTTTTCATATAGTAGTCCCTGCATCAACAACATGATGTTTTAAAGTTAATGTGTTTTTGTTATACCGAAAGGTGGTATGAAATGCAATATTAAAAAAAAAATAATATTTATATTAGTTTTATAAATTAAAAAAATGCTTCTATAAAAAAGCATCATAATTTATCACATCGCCTTTAAACTTAAACTCCCTCTTGGTCATTCAAAATTACAATTAAGGTGAATGATTTCATGACACTATAAATCATTAAACAATAAAATGTCCAGATATATTTCCCATTGTAGGCCAAGGTTGCTACAGATGTGATCGTGCAGCAAGGTCAGAAGTAAGAAGACTTCGAGATTTCAACTCTTTCATTTAAGTGTATAAAAACAACAACAATAATCCAAGTCGGAGTCGACTTGCTCCAGTTTTTCTTTGAACTCAAGCATGCAAAAAGTGGAATATATATGAATGCTTTAGAATTAAAATGGCCCAACCATTAAAGGACTTGGGTCTTTCTACTCTGTCAGTCTAATATATTCGAAAGCAAACATCCGAGAAGCAAGGAGGCACGCAATTTCTTTGTTTGTTTTCCTTCTATCAACATCGCTTTGTTTTCTTTTAATGTTCCATTCAAGATTTTAATTATCCTCTTACTCAATGGTCATTTTTCATGTTTGTTGTTCTTGTGAGGGCAAGTCGTAATATGCATTCAGCCTTCCGGTCTTTCATATTCAGAAGGTATACTTGAGACAAGCACATTGTTGTTGGTTTAGAAAATATTTCGAAATGGTTTATTTGATTTTAATTTGAAATAAGATCAATGCCATTCTTTAAAAACAATACTTATTATGAATCGTTACGCATTTAATATTCATAATTATTGTCAATAAAATCAAATTCCGAATAAATTTTCTAAATATTCAAAAAGGGCTTTCATTAAAATTGATTTTTTTTTGCCGAATAATCACTCGAATAGCTTTTTGGTTATTATATAGATTTACTTGCCGTAAAATGAATTTACACCAGAGACACTGATATGATAAAAATGCTTGCCCTTTTCCTTTTGCTATCTAAATATTATTTCTTCGAATAAAAAAATGTATTGATATTTTTTTTCAACATAAAATACTTAAAATTCTGACTTTATAGTTATTACCATAACTATACAATAATGAATGAATTGATTTTAATTTTATGAATTTTTGATTAGTTTAGGTTTTTATGCTAACTAAAGGTATTAGAATAAAACATATGAGAGTCAGAAAAACTCTCTGCATAAATTATTATAAAATTGCGCCCCCTTTAGAAACTTTCAACATACTAATAAAAATAACCTGTCAATTTGCTGTTACCTTATGTCAAATTCACCAACTAGTAATTCTTAGCATAATCATGAAGTATAACTAGATTTTACATCTGAATTCGTAAAAACTGTCTTTATATAAAATGTAAAATGAAAACTAACAATTTTGCAAGATAATTCATTGATGGCATGATGGCTACATAATACAGGAAAATAAGCCCTAAGTCAAGAAGATTTTATTGTTTTTTCCTTAAAGAGTTCGTAAATTTACCAATGGGAACGCGTTTTAAAACTATTTCATTTTTGTTATGGTTGAAATTGAGTCGAAGTAGAGCTACACGGCAGCTATTGTATCTTTTCGGTGTGGAATATCCTAATAACAATTAACATTACTTTAACGCATATATTTTAATACTAAAATTGATATACTGAAACATTCATTCAGCAAGGACTTAACAGAATTTGACTTTATTTTTGCGATGGATAAAATAGTAAGCCATTAATTTCTAACAAAACAAGAAAAATTCAATTTTAATTTCAAATCAATAAAATACATAAAAGTAAGTAATTATGACGATATTTTCCTTTTAAAATAAAATTGTTACACATTTTTGATTCACCTAATAAACTTTTTTGTAATACATACAAATTACTTATTAATTTTCTGATTAATGATTAAACAAATTAAATATTTTTACTGTATTTAAATGTATATAAATTATGATATAAACACAGTTTATATGAATTATAATTTAAGGTGGACTTAGTTATCATTAGAAACTAGTTATTTTATTTAACCCTTTCAGTCCCAGTGATGCCATATGGCATCATCATGTTTCTGATCATATTTTTTAAAAAAAATTAGTTGTAAGGCTGACCTCTATTGGAACTAATAAAAAAATTTTAAAAAAAAGTTTGAAGAATCAAATGATGTGTTTTTTGATATTGACAGAAGATACGAAAAAAAATCTAAAATGATGATGCCAAATTGTCATTGGGACTAAAAGGGTTAAAAGTATACTAGATTCCATTAAAAGTCTTAATGATATTAATAATAAAACTTCAATATAAAAATTAATTAACAAAAACACTACACAGTTCTTAGTGAAAGTAATCGCCGTGATAACCTATTACTTTCTACAACAACTTAAATTTAATTTTCAGACATAATGCTTCATTAAACAGCAAATCGGCTACAAATCCTTGAAATAAATATCGTTAAAAAGCCCCGTGTCAGTCATCTTCAAGCTTCAACGATCTGGGAGAATGTTATCGTTACATGATGCCGGTTATTTCGATGCACTTTCATGCCTTTGATAATGCTGGTATTATCTTCAGAGAAGCATGAAAATGCCGAATTGAAGAAATGCAGGTTAAATCAACGGTCATTTTATTTGTTGAAAATTTCTTTATTTTTGTCAATGCTTATTTCGCTAACATCTTAATTGTCGATACTTTTTTTGTTATTTTAAATATATATAATTTGATGTTAGCTAAAGGCAGGCGAATACCCGAAATTCCCCAAAATTCTAAAAATTTCACTATCACTTTAATCTTTTCCAAATTTGGCATAGTGATTTCAAATGTAATGAACAATACTATTTAGGCATTTTTTTATTTAAATATAGTTTATTTATTTTAAACGGTGTTTTTCAACTAAAAAAAGAGGTTTACGCTAACAAGTCCACCACATTGAATTTTCATCCTATAAACATTAATTATGTGTTAAATTCTTCGTTTTGAACTGATACATGCAATGACCCTCCAGAGTTACATACAAATTACAGGAAAAGAAGTTATTAAGAAAAATGTTATGAATTAACTAAAAAAAGATTTTTTCGATTAACTTGCACTTGGACATTTTTTTAAAAGTTATATATTTACACCAGATGTTAGAGGTTTATAGCACAGATATAGTTTGAAATGGCATCTGCAAAAAATTTCAGGTAAATTAATGTAAAACTTTTTATAACTAGAAGTGTTAGCGTAAACCCCTTTTTTTTAGCTGAAAAACACAGTTTAAAATAAATCAATTATATTTAAATAAAAAAAATGCATAAAGAGCATTGTTCATTATATTTGAAATCACTATACCAATTTTGGAAAAGATTAAACTAATAAAATTTTTGGAAATAGGGGTATTCGCCTACCTTAAATAGTTAGTTTAATGAAAGTAGTCTTTCGAGTTATCTATTAGTTTTCATAATCCAATAAAGGGCCGGATTTCTAAACAGGCTAAGTAGGCTGTAGCCTATAGCAGCAAATTTTTGGGGGTGGCAAATTTTACGTCCAATAAAAGCAGCATAAAAAAGTTATTATAAAGATACTAATATGAGAATGTAATTTTTACAACTACACTTTCATGTGACATGTTATTCCGAATCTTGGTCAGAAAAAAATGTAAATAAGAAATAAAAGCGTTTAGTAATCATGCACAATATTTCCCTCATCCCATGAAAGATTAGAAATATATTTATAAATACTCATTAGTCCGAAAATAATAAAAATAATAATAAATTATCACTCATTAGTGTTACTCATTTGCATTTACTTATGAGTTTCATAAACATATTAATGTATTTATATAAACCTATTGTAGTATCATAATAAAGAAATTAAACACGCATTGTGTTTGACATGAATTCATAAAGGTACTAACAAACTATGTGCAAGAAAACTAGTTTTACCCTGCGTACATTCATATCATGGTTGTTTTTTAAATTTATAGATTAAAAACTGGTAGCTTTTTGGTCTTACGACCTTTATTTCAAAGAGTTATCTGGCTACTGTTTATTTTACCCACCCTTTTCAATTTGTTCATGAAAATACACTATAGTTAAGTTAAATCGAATTGTATTTACTTTTAAGTTCCATCGATATAACAATGGACTGGAGAAGAATGCTCATTTAAAATTCTTTACTTTCTTAGAAATGCAAGGTCAATGTAATGAGTTGTTTGGGTGGGGTGAAATTGTTATAATAACTCAATAAATGACTTTTAAAAACTACACAGAAAATATCGCCTGACGGAAATGCTTCCAGGAAAATAAGCGGCATTGATTTTTTTTTTAAAAATTAAAACGCACTGTAGATATTCACTTAAAAATAGATATTTAATGATAAATGCTAATTAAAAATTAATTTACAATCGGAAAGTAAGGTTCAGTTCGAATAAAAATCTCGTATATTTCTCTTTAAACTTTTTGAAATATGTTTAAACTTTTTAAAAAAAATATGTAAAATTTCGACTATAACAAAAAATGTTCATCCAAAATTCTACTTATTTTATTCTATATAATGAGAAAAGAGAGATTGTTAGTAAAATTGTGGCATGTTTTTTTTCTTTCATTAGTTAAATTTCTGTAATATCTTTGGAGACTTAGGCTAAATTAGAGAAGAATCAGTAAGAACTTCGTATTTTTTTTTCTCGAAATTCAGGCAAGGAATTTTTAAAAAAAAATAATACTCACTGTAGATATTAATTTAAAATATAGATATTGATTAAGATAGATACTAATTAAAAATTAATTAACTATTAGAAAGTAAGGTTTAGTTAGAGTAAAAATCTCGTATTTTTCTCTTTTAAACTTTTTGAAATAAGTATTAAATTTTTTTAAAAAAATTTAAATTTCGACTATAACAAAAAATATTTATCCAAAATTCTACTTATTTTAACATTTATAATGAAAAAAGAGAGATTGTTAGTAAAATTGTAGCATGTTTTTTTTTTCTTTCATTAGTTAAATTTCTGTAATATCTTTAGATATTTAGGCTAAATTAGAGAAGAATTAGTAATTCGTATTTTTTCCTCGAAATTCTACTTCTTATAAATATTCTTTACACTAAGCAAAGAGAGAAAGATCGTTAGGAATATTAGAGCTGTGAATGGAAAAATAATGTTCTCCACAAGAAAAATATTACGGTTTTCAAATCTTGAATTTCGAGAGAATCGGCCTCTTCACTTTCCCACACACTTTCATTTTACTAACAAAAGACATTAAAAAAAAGAGAGGAAGCCTTCAAACATAAAGATGACTAACTTTCCTTTTTATTAAACGTTGATCTTTCCGGATATAATTTCAGCAAATTTAACAAAATGGCTTTAGAATACATTATAAATTCGCGCTAATTTTTACGAAAACCGGTAATTTAAGAAAGTATAAATGTAATTATATTAAAAGTTATATATTATTGTTAGTTCAAATTCTATTTATATATTATGTTAGTACAAATTCTATTTATATATTATGTTAGTACAAATTCTATTTATATATTGTGTTAGTACAAATTGTATTTGAAAAATATGTTCATCTATCACAAGTTAAATTTCTGTTACATTTAAATTTGTAAAGAAAGTTAGTTTAAGGTTAGACTAAGAACTTAGTTGTTTTCTTTCTCAGAATTTTTAAATAAATATTTAAATATCAAATATACGATGTCAACAAACGATGTCAAATGTACGATGTCAACAAAAAAGAAAAAAGGTTGAAAAGAAAATAAGAAATTCCACTTCTTATATCTTTCTAATGATAAAAGAGCGGTCTTCATTAGAAGTGTAACTGCAATGGACGTGTTTCAGGTCTTCAGTGGCAACATAAATGCTGAACAAAAATAAATTTGTTAGGAGTCCGGATGGCCTAGTGGTTTGGATCGCAGACTATTACGCCAGCAGTTTGAGGCGCTGTAACGGGTGCGGGTTCGATTCCCGCCTTCGCCTTGGGTGTACTTGGTCAGTAAAAATTCTTTTTGTATATATCTCACTTGACGAAGGTTTATAAGTGGATCTCTCATCAATCACACAAGCTGGAATATATATGTACCTTCCCTACCCTTCCCTACAAGCCGATTGGCCCAAGGAATACCTCCATACGAAAAACAATACAACTTTCAAGTCTTCAATTTCTAGAGAATCAGCTTCTTCACTTTCCCACACACATTCATTTTACCAATAAAAAAGAAAGAAAACTAAGCATTAAAAAAAAAGGAAAGCCTTCAAACTTGAAGAACTAACTTTCCGTTTTATTAACCATTGACCTTTCCGGATGCGTTTGCAACAAAAGAGCGAAATGGCCACTAAAAGAAGCTGAATAAGAAATACCTTTAACGATGAATACATCTTATTACATAGAAACAACTGGAGGAAAAAAATCTTGAAAAAGTTATTGTGTAATATTCCCATCCTACACACCGAAACCCACGCAGGTTCACTGCACCGATGTTTCTCGTTCTTCAAGTTGTTCCAATCCCAATATCGTCTGACGGTCACTCATTGGACAGCGTTCGATACCCCCCTGTGACGCACCATCATTGGTCCCAACTTGAAACAATTGAATCAGAATATCTCTGAAATTACGTATGACTCAAATGTATAAGTTTTTGACAATGTTCTTGTCGCGCGTATTGTGGCATCTGTTTTCGATCGGGGGACGCAGGCTATTGTTTTTTTGGACATGATAAAGAAAATCTTAACATGATAAGAGAAGATATGGTAGCATTGAAATAGATTTTCTACAGAAAAAAAAGAATTAGGTTAGATGATTTAGAATATCAAGAACTGTGGGAACATGTCAATTTTTTTTTTATTTCCGTTACCATCAGTAGAAATTCAAGAAAAAACATTGCATTGTAGTTATTTTTATCGAAATCTAAACAAGGTGATCTTCTATTTTACCATTCTTTGTTGAATTCCGATACCAACTTCCTACCACTAGTTTTATGGAGTAAACTACTCTTTGTTTGCATAAAGTTCCTCCATAAAGCAGGAATAGTGATGCACCAAATTTTTAAGTCAGTGTGAAAGTAATTAGGAGTCTTAAAAATACATTTATTTTATAAATATAATGGCAAAATTATTTTTAAAAATAATAATTTATAACTTGGTAAATTTAATTAAAAACTCATGCGTAAAAACAAGTTTCACTTTTGCCAATTGCTTATCCACCAAAGGCTAAAGTAATATTTCACTTTAAATAATTTAAATGGTTTCATAAATTCTATGAAAAAATTACATTTAAATGAATTATTTATTTATACAGTCTTAAAGGTTACCAAACCACACAACAGTATATTAAAGGCAAAATTATTTTTAAAAATAATAATTGATAATTTGGTAAATTTAATTGAAAACTCATGCGGTAAAAGCAAGTTTCACTTTTGAAAATTGCTTATTCCCCAAGTGTCAAAATAATGTTTTGATAAATAATAATTTAAAGAGTCTCATAATTCTATAAAAATTTCATTTAAATGAATAATTTATTTATACAGTGTTAAAGGTTACCAAAGCACACAACAGTATATTAAAGGCAAAATTATTTTTAAAAATAATAATTGATAATTTGGTAAATTTAATTGAAAACTCATGCGTTAAAAACAAGTTTCACTTTTGAAAATTGCATATTCCCCAAATGTTAAAATAATGTTTTGATTTTAAGTAATTAATTAAATCATGAATTAATTAAAATCATAAATTCAATAAAATTTCATTTAAATGAATAATTTATTTATATCGTGCCAAAGGTTACCAAGTAACACAACAATTACATTAGTCAATATTGCACAAATAGATTGGCGTTTGAACAATTTTCGTAGCTTTCCAGTTGTTAGTCATTCAAACCAAACAAATCTACACGGACATCAAATGCATTTGAATAAATTCATATTCAACAGCAATGAATCAAAGTTGTGAAAGTATGGACAAATAGCTCTTGTCACGCGTCTCAAATTGATGGAGTGGATATATATTATGGCAATTGACAGTGTGATGAATGATAGATTTCAAAATTATTAATATTTCCGAAAGGAAAGGTGGTGAAACAGTTTATTTAACCCTCTAATGCATGAATTTTTATTTTCATCCCAAAAAAATATATATGTATCTTTAATACTCACACATTATGGAAAAATACTAAAAAAAAATTAACTGCATTATTATTTAAATAATTTCAATTTTTAAAATTTTTTCCACATGACAAAAACCAACTGCAAAATTCTAATTTTCATAATAATGACTAGAAAACCACTAAAAATATTTCAAAATAACCCTTTTTAATTATGATTAATTTTTCAAAACAATTTATTAGTAATTAGTACTAATATTATTATTCATTGAATACTGCCAAAAACGTAATTTCCAAAAAGTTAATAACCTGACTCTTTAATTTTGAATACACTTTTACTACTGTCATCTATGAGGATTATTAGTAACTAAAACTTTAAAATGAAACGTCATAGATGAAAAAAAAAACACAGATTTGTCTAGGAGGAGCTCTAATTTAATACAATAAAGTGGATTATGTTACTTGTTACCAAACGGTAACGGTATGCATTAGAGGGTTAAAATGTATGTAAAACAAGTTGACAGGGAAACTTAGACATCGGGAGATGATAGATTCGTCGTTTGAAGTCAACGGTAGAGGGGGACGGAATGATGCACAAAAATGGCGAGGAATGTCTAGCTCTCCTCCACTGACCAAACAAATTTAAGATCATTCGTGTGAAAGGGTGCAAAGACAAGATGGCTCAGCAAAAGTTTCTGTGGGAATTATTGATCTAGGCGATTGTTTGTCGCCGACAAGGTGTAGTTGGAATTTTTAAGTACTAAATGATATTAAGGATATGTGAAAAAGGTAATTTAAGTAATTAAGTTTTGAGGTTAAAAATATAAGATTTAGAGGGGGGGTTAGGTTATAATATGTCATGTATATTATGTTTGTTATTTAAAAATTTAAATGATATTATTAAAATTTCGAATCAGATCATTTTCTTGACAAATAAATTTAATAAGGTTGAAAGTACGAGTTATCTAATAGGTAATTGTTATTCGTTTTTGGAATTTCTCTATTTATTCTACAGTTGTTTTGTCGTTGTAGAAATTGTCGACATTTATTTTCTTTTAGTATTTTCAGTATAGCATTGATAATTTAAAGAAATGAATTTAACCATTACAAAAGTTGATGTAAAAGTATTTGGTAATTTTGAAATATTCGCGAAGAAGCAACATAACTGATAAGAAGCAACATAATGATTTTACCGTGCTAAAAATATTTAAGTACGCGCGATTTCATAATTAGTTAATATTGCATTGCTTTTATTACTTAAATTATTCAAAACATTATTTCTAGAAATAATAGCATAAACTTGTAAATTATAGTGGTTTAATATAATGGTCACTCTAAATAAACATTTTCTAGCAATAAAAACAAATATTTACAAGCAGTTTTTCATTAATTTAAAAAAGTCGAAATTTTGAACTTTTTAAAACGCTACCCCTTTTTCAATTTTGAGAATAACTCCACCAAACTTTTATAGTGGGTTTTTAGTACTATTTTTTTTAAGAATCATGCATGAATTTATTTAAAATGTGAGCTACTATTAAAAAGTATCATGTAATTGTACGTATACTGAAAATCACAAAAAAATTACAGATTATTGAATTCAACATTCTTTTAAAAACCACTATACATACTAGACCCTATTTCATGCACAATTTTGGGGACAACACATATAAGAACACAGGTTAAAAACTAAAAAAAATTAACTTAATCAGCAAAAAAGCCTTAGGGGGCCTTATTTGGGCCAAAGTTAAACCTTTCGACGGCATTTAAAGTATCATTTAATTTGAAGGTTTCTAGTAAGCACCGTAAAAATGCGGTGTAACTGTATTCCATAAAGCTGCTCCAACCAGGCTCCTACCAGCTTTATAAAGTAACATATATTACACATATATTACAATATATGGAGTAACATATATTACAGTACAAATTTCTCGTCATTTGAGGAGAGCTTATATACATAGAATTTTTTCGTGTAAAATGTAATGTAATTACATAGATTTTTTTTTGTATGTAATCCTCAAATCGCAGCTAAAAATAGAAAACTTCCCATTTATATGAGAGTCAACGTTAACCTTTTTAACAATGGGCGGAGGCGACTAATAACAAATTTAGATTACTATTTGTTATCAACTCTTCGAATATGCAAGTTGTAAGGATTACTAAGTGTAAAGCGATGATAATGTTTCACTTTGTTAATCAAGCAATAAATTACTTATTGGTCGAATCAGAGCGGCTTATTGATTTTGGAGAGAATAAAGAAACAAATAGAAGAAATGCTTTTGAGGTCAGAACAAATTAATCGGATGACCGAACCGAAGATTTCTGAATAACGAAAGCTTACTTTTAATAAGATATTGAATCGTAAGTTTTCTATTTATAAATACTGCGAGAGATTTACACTCCTTGCCAACCTAAAGTTGGGTAAATAGAAATATGCTACGGAGAAGATCCTTCCGCGGATGTAAAGAGTTAAATAAATTATTTGTGAATCCATCCAGAAAACATGTTTAAAACATTAGTTTCGTTTAAGGTCTAACAAATTAGAATATTATTTGAGAAAATTTGGCAATTTTATCGGAATGAATAGTGTATTTTATTTAAATTGTATTCAGATCATTTTGTATGTAAATATTACCTAACAAGAGTTGGATTGGATTGGTTGACATATATTTTCAGGCTTGTGTGCTTGGTCGCAAGGACCCGCTTATAAACCATCGTCAAGTAGGACAACACAAGACACACACAAACACATATGACAGATGTTGCCATCTGTCGCCACCTCCACAATTTAGACATGTCCTTGAAGGGGAGGGAAATTTTCTCCAGGAACCTGTACCCATTGTGAACTGCGCAATGACCGACCACAGGACTTTCGGACCCAACAGATTTTACGAGCACGTACTCCGCATATACTCGGTAAGTCTTCAGTGGCACCGGGTCTCGAACTCTCAACCTTCCGATCTCGAGTCCGAGATCGTGACCACTAGGCTCCTTACAGCCCCCTAACAAGAGTTTCCAGCTAACGAATAAATCGTGCTTTTCCTTCTGTCTTTTCACCCTTTGTTTTTACCCAAGTTAGGTTGGCACGGAGTGTAATATTTACTGGCTTTTAGGAGCTAAAAACAGTCGTAGGATAGAAATCGGGCGATGAAAGTACAGTAGAGTCCCATTTATCCGAAAGGTATGGGACCGCAGCACTTTCGGTTAATCGAGATTCCATAGGAATTTTCGGATAATCGGGAATCATCCACTTCATGTCTATAAAAAACACTGGCGAGGAGAAAATTTGACGTTCATTTGGCTACAACTTAGATTAGATTAGGCCATTAGATTTAGGCGATCTTAGATTTGGCCATTTGATAAATAGAAGCGCAAGATGAAAGCCACTACATCGGATATTCTCGTGTTTAAAAAAAATGGCAGGGCAGGTCTACTTATAAACGAACCAAAATTGAGCAGCAAAATAAATTACTGCATATTTTGAGAAATAAATCCAAGTTTGTAAGAACGTACTAATTATTTTTTGTGTATTTCTTTATTTATTGCATATTGATACTTGTACATTGCATATTGTAGCAAAAAAAATCCCGAGCCTTTCGGTTAAGTCGAATTTCGCATAACCAGGAATCTACTATACTTAAGTCTAGTTATTTCGTTTTGCATTTATGTTTCACTTGAATTGGTCGGTTTTAGGATAAGTTAAGTTTTGTCCTGTACCACTCAAAATTGCAATAATTACATATTTTGTTTCAGCGTGTTAAAATCAATAAATTCGTAGGAAAAATCACTGTACAAAACTTTTATCATCGCGTTTAAAAATAGTGTAAAACTATCTTAATGACAATTTAGTTGCACCTAGTCAAAAAAAATTCTGAGAAGTGAAATTTTTTGGCTAGGAGCATAAAAGTGACATAGCCAAAGTAATTAAACGAATTCCACAGCATATAGACAAACTATAGAAAAAAACATAATCAAATTCTACAAAATGGTAAAAATAAAGAAATGATTTTTTACCGGCATGCAAATTGCACGATTTCAGTTCATTTTGCTTCTTACGTCCCGTGGGAGGATTTCAAAACTTTTAACAAGTGTTTATAAGAAGTTCTAGTTTATCTTGGAATAATAAAGCTACACTCTCAGAAATAACACTTTCATTTTTGACGATTCATGAATCCTCAAGCCTCATTTCGTTAATTTTGAGGATTGTTTCGTCAAACTATCACGTGACTTTTGAGTAAACGCGAATCCTCATTTTTACGATCGTGATTTGACGATTCTGTATCTTGATTTTGAGGAAACTGAATCTCATTTTTGTACTCACATGCTCAAAAAGGACGAAATATTTCTTTAGATTAGACGACATTCAAATCCTCATAAAAATGACGATTCAAATTTCCTCACTTTGAGGAAACGAAAACTCGGAGCATTTGCCAGTAACGGAATCGTCAAAATTAAGGAAAATTTCGTCGTTTTTGAGCATTCATTTTTTAGAGTGTACGTGCAACTACGAATGAAAAAAATGTTTAATCAAGATAATTAGAAAAGCACGAAATCTCAAAAGAGACAAATCATAGAGTTGAAGATTGTGGAAACTTTTAAGAATCTTCACGTAATACAACCTAAAATGTATAAAAATAAAATATTATAATCTATCCCTGGATCGCCTTTAATAAATAAGAGGTACTGTGCGAACTTGATTCTGACTAGATATCCAGATTATTATTATTTTTTAAATTCAATTTTCTTAGAATTTTTTTTTTGTCATGTCTATGACGTTGCCGAAAAGTGAAAGTTAAGCTAAATAAAACCATGTGTTTTGATGACCGCGTCTGCAATTTTTTTTGGATATTACTGTCATAAAGATCTATTAATGATGACAGAACTAATGTCTCTCAAATTGGCACTCATTACTGGGCATTCAAAAATGTGATTTGGTGTTACCTGTGTATATCTGGGCAGTTGCAACAGTTTCCATACACCTTCCTGCCCTCTTTTTCTATCTTCATGCCTCTGTGGTGATTGTAGAAAAATAATATCGAGCTATAATAGCTAAAACTTGTTGACAAAAACTGATTTATTAGCAAACAATGAATTTTCTGAAGTAAAGTATATTTTTTATGCGTCACGTTTCCGTTTCGTTTTATATTGTTCAATCAAGTTTGGAAATACTGATTAAAAAAATTATAATTGCGTGAAAAAAATCCGACTTTTACATTATAATTTCAATATCAGACGCGTGAAAAAAGTTAGACTTTTTGAAACAGTGAAAAAAAGTACTTTTTTCACCCAAAATCAGTGAAAAAATACTTTTTTTCACTCTTTTCATAAGATGCAAACATTTCAAGTTAAAACTTCTATTTCATATTGCATAAATAAAATCCAGATATTTATCGATCTGCTTTTATTTAAAGACATAAATGTGAGTGAAATATTTTTGGACCAATGATATTTTTCACACAATTATAAAAAATAGTGTATGAACCACGTGCGAAAAGTAAACTTGTTAAAACACGTGTCATTAGATCACTCTCTCGTACCTCGCTCGTGAAATAAAATACACTAGTTTTAAAAAGTGTTACTTTTCACACTTGTTGCATAAATAACTATTAAAGAGTTGATCTATATTTTAATTGACGTTTTTTTTCTTTCTAAATGTTCTGTGCTTGGCACCTTATGTCTGAGCATGAATTCTTGTACAAAAGCAGCTTTCGCGGTTCTGAATATTGAAGCTTAAATAAAAATAAAACTATACTCCTTGCCAACGTAACTTGGGTAAAAACAAAGAGTAAAAAGGCAGAGGGAAAAGCGAGATTGGTCCGTTAGTTGGAAACTCTTATAAGGTAATATTTACATACAAAACGATCTAAATGCAATTTAACCAAAATATACTTTTCGTTCCGATAAAATTCTCAAATAATATTCATATATGTTAGACCTTAAACGAAATTAATGTTATAAACATGCTTTTTGGATGGATTCACAAATAATTTATGAAACTCTTTACATGCGCGGAAGGATCTTCTCCATGGCATATTTCTATTTACCCAACTTAGGTTGGCAAAGGAGTGTAAAAAGAAAAGAAAACAAAAATAAACATGCTTCCACGGATAATTCGTTCACCTGGCAAAGCATACATAATTAAGAATTAACGGCATAGATTTACACCGAACCAAAAACTGTGGAAAAAAACCAAACAAACACTCTAACAAGTTAATGAAGGTCACTCGCTACGCAAACTGACCTTACTCCTCGATGCGTCGAGTTAAAAAGAAGAAAAAAATTCGAATTTCACGAAGCATCCCGAGCTGACCCGGCGATCCTGTTTATTACGCTGGCGACTTTTTCAGTACTTCGCTGCTGAGGGCATAGACCTCTAAAAGTATCAGGTCATGGGGAAATCAGCTGTTTTCCCCATGTTCTCTGGTTTCAGCTGATTCAGGTAGATCCATAGAGTTTAGACGGGGCCTGATCAATACCACCTAGATTAGAAGGCCGAAGAACTAAGCAACACAACGTCAATACTAGTAGACTAATTTTGATTTGTTGACCAATAACGTCGTATCTTAAAATGACGTCGCATCTTGATTCATCTTATCTTAAAAATTTATTCAAATACAAGATCTAGTCACGAATGATCATTGGTCAAAACCACAGAATCGGTCCACTAATATGACGTCAAGCATTTAGTTCGCCAGCCTTCTAATCTAGGTGTTGTTGGCCTGATACACCAAACCCCCGAATTTTAAAAGGCCCTTAAATTATGAAGGGGCGAGCCCAGTAGGTTAGGCACTCGCCTAGCACGTGAAAGGTCCCAGGTTCGGGTCCGGGCATCGCCAAAATAACTGCCGACCTATAAACGGCCAGTGCAGTCAGAAATGTCTGACGAATAATACCCCGTGTAAGGGAGCAATGCACGTTAAATATCCTTCAAAGTCCTAACGCCGCGTACGACGTCGCCCTTAACGGTTGCGTTGGGTGCCATTTCTGGTCTCATCTCGTCACTTGAATGGGGTTCTAAAATACGACGCCCGTCGCCAATAGCCCTTGTGTAGCTCTAGTGCGAAGATAATTCAAACCAAACCTCACCTAAATTATGGATAACTTCAATAACTCGGATGTGGGACCCTCGAGATGCAGTGCGTATTTTAGTATATTTTCCAGACTTCATCACGTGATCATGGTTAGAGATACTAGATATTAGCTCGACGAATTACAAAAGAGTAGTGACAACCTTAGTGATACCCAACGTTCAACTTTATTGTGGGAGCACAGATCGGATTGCTATTGACATAGATGGCTCCATATTGAGCCCCTAAATATTTCAAAGCGCTTTTTATTAGTGAGATTTTTTTTTACAAAATTTGTTTATTAGATGGTTGGAGTGAAGACAGCACCTGCGAAGAAACCTTCATACACATCAGCTCACCAGGCAACGCCGAACATTGCAATTATACTTATCGTCTGATCTAATTTATCTTTAAATTTTGATCTTTACGAATGAATGTAAAATGTTTAAGGTTAAATTTTTTCAATAATACACATTTTTTAAAAATCGTTACATCGAAATATTTTATACATTACAAGACAATTTATATGACAACTGTGATTCGAAAATGTGATGAATAATATGTTGAATGTTTAAATGTGTTGTAAGTATAATGTACAAATACTTGTTTAAAAAAAATGTACTACTTTAGAAATTGCAAGCATAAAACAGTAAAATCTACGAATGTAAGAGCAAGAAATACCGTTAATTGTATGCGCTAGCAACGCATCTAAACTTATTTAAACCTGTTTTAAATGTTACAATTCTACTAACAAATCTACTAATTTTATACTAAAAATAAATCTTATAATCTCATCACTTCATCAACCATCGACATCAAAATTTGAACAGGATTTTTAGCAACCTTAAAAGCGTTTTTTATTTCGATAGTGCATCTTAAGAAACGTGAAGAAGTATAAACTAAAACAAAATTAATAGTTTAAAAAAAATTTATGAAAGTAAATTTTAAAAAATACATTTTTAAAAGTAATTACTTAAGTAATCATGTACTTTATAGATTTTATCGTAATTTAAACCTTTTCAACGATGAACTTGACTTATTTTCAACTTTTAATGATTTTGAAAAAAATAATGTCTACGGATTTTATGTAATTGTATGTGTGTCCTTTTTTTTCCACCACCATAATTGGGTTGTAACCTGTTGTGCGTTTTTCTAAATATACAAATTAAAACAAAAACTTATCACCAATTTAATGTTTATCTACGCCTGACACCGCACATTGAAAAGTTAACAAAGACGCCTTTAATTTTATTTTGTTTCTTCAAATGGTTTATGCCTGTAGCAAGTTTTAGTGTGTCTGCTGCTTTGAGGATATTTTATAAAAGTAATTAAAAATATATATATAACCAAATTTCTATTTATCTACTCTTGTGTGTGACACCGGTCATTGAAAAGTCAACATCAAGACAAAGATGTCTTTAATTTTATTTTCTTTCTTCAAATGTATGCCTGTAGCAAGTTTTAGTGTGTCTGCTGCCTTGAGGCCTAAGCTTTTTTCATTAAGCTACGTGACTAAAACTCTTCCGGAATAGAAAAAAAAAATCTTCAGATAAGAGGTCTACACAAGTTTTTTTTTTCTCGTGCATTTAATTGTTGGCCTTTGAGCACCCTTTTAAACCTCAATCGGGTAATTGTAAACATTTTACCGCTACTCATATTTTTTAAAAGGAAAACTTAGTAACTATAAAAAATATTAGAATTATTTAAAGGCGATTTCTGAATTGGCTGTAGTATAAACTTGGTTTCACGAAATGTCATTCTAAATTTTTACTTACTAATTTTTTATGCTCTCCAAATTTTGATTCTGTGGTAAATGGTTAAAAATTACTTTTCAATGCCTTAAATTTTAAAATTTTAGGTTTAATAAAATTATGGATTTTTATGCAGGAAATTTATATGTGTCGTTGGAAAACTGACGTGTTTTATGCATATTTTACGCTTGTATTTCTGTTGTGATTAACTCTAGATTTAGAATAAAATATTAAGTTATGTAGTGTAAATTTAACTTTCATATTATTATAACATGGAATTTAAAACAAGCATTTCAAATAATTGTAATTTAATTTAGCTAATATTAACTTCCGTCGAGAAAAAGTAACTATTGAAACAAAATGACTTAAATAATAGTTTCAGTTAGGAAAGTTTCGTCTCACAAGAACTTCACATTACGATATCCAATTTAAAAGTCAAATGCTCAAAGAACATTATAAAACAATGTACTGAACAGATTATCCAGGCACTACAATATTGATTGAGTACTATTTTTTATTATTTTTTTTAGTTTGTATCATTCAAAGCTGCAAATAAAATTAGCATCAACTTAAAAGTATTTACCAAATTTGCGAAATTTGATAAATGAAAAACAGCTCAGTTTGTCATTTAAAAATCTAAAGTACAGATTAAATGTTTATTCCTTTTGAATGTTAGGTATTATCCTTCTAAGTAAATGTTTTGTTATTGTAGAAGGTAGTGTTTTACTGTTAAAGGTATTCAACTATTTTAATTTATATTAAAAAATTGAAGGTGTATTTCTAACACATCTTTGAAAAAAACAATAGCAGTAATACATTAAATTTACTGTCTTTTTATTTGAATTGAAAAATTCTTTAAATTCATTATAAAATTTATTTTCGAGCTGAAAATAAAATTTATTTGAATTGTTTTAGAATTAAAAACTTTAAGGGAGGAGAGGAATAACATAAAGTTGTAAATTGATGTTTTTTTAGTTGTATTAGTTTACTTTTGGGGCTTAAAATTATCCGAAATCTATACGAGTAATTGTAAAAAACGTAATTATCTTTATTTACAATGTCTAGAAGGTATAAGGGAAAACTGTAGAGGTTTGTCCAAAAAAGTGTAAAGTATAAACACACTTTTACTTTATCAATGTATTTTTTTATCCCAAAGTGCTGAAACCGCCATTGTAAGAAATGACTAATGCGTGAAAAATGTGAAATTAACAATGGTAAAAATAATGTAGTCACGTCATCATACAATCGAAGAATACGACCCCCCCCCCCCCCCCCCCCTATAAAATAAACATTTATGATATCTCAATCTTAGACAAAAACCAAAAAAATATATTTACTATTAATTTTTTTATCTTGGTATAAATGGAGTTGTAAAATAACCTTAACACCAAAAGAATTTATGAATTTTAATAGTAACACAATAGTTGCCAGTAGCTATATAAATATTTTCAATAGTTATATAAACAAGTATTATAAATAGCCTCGATTGTTATGTAAATATTTTTAAGAGCTATGTAAATAATTTTACAGGTTATGTAAATAAGTTTAAAAGTTAGTTACGTAGTTTTAATAGCTACATAAATATTTAAAAAAGTTATATAAACGCTTTTAAAAGTTTTATAAGTAGTTTCAATAGTTATGTAAATAAGTGTAAAAAATTTGTCAATCGCTTCAATAGTTATGTAAATAAGTTTAAAAGTTAGGCAAAGAGTTTCAATAGTTATTTAAATAGCTACTATAATGGACCATTGTTAAAGTCCTATGTTTACAAACAAAACCCTCCTCACCACTCTACACTATAATCGACTCCGGTTACAAAATATCTCCTACCGATTCATTATACCGCTATATTTATATCCTCTGTAAAAAAAAAAGTCGCTTGCATTACTTTGAAAAAGCTGCATTTTATTTCCTACAAATATAACATTTTGATAATAAATTTTTTAAAACATACCCTTTTAAAATGCAAGTTTTAGTAGGTATTATTGTAGAAAATAACTAATTTCTTATTTTTATAACAAAAAAGTATCCATGTATCCACATAAAATTCTTGCACTAATAGTACATTTATATAAAGAGGTGTCAGGGTTAAAAAAATTACTGAAATCTTTCACGAGCGTTTTTAACAATTTCAATCAGATATTAGCATATTCAAACAAATGAATGTCCTAAAATACATCAATTTATATTTTAAACGAAAAAATCACTAAAAACACTGTTATGAAAAATAAAATATACCAATGTTTTGTATGCTCTCAGAGCACAAAAGACACTAAATTATAATATTTTTTATATAAATAAAACCTATATCATAGTAAAAAAATCACTTGGTTTAACTTTTGAATACTCTATCTTTAATGACATTTACAACAACAAAAAATCAAAAATGACAATAATGCTGGTAGTCTCAACAAAACTCCAGGAGTTTTCCAAGGCCCTGGAAAATTGAATCTACACTCTTAAAACAAAAGAATGAAATCCACTCATATGGGAGAAGTGCATTTTCGACACTGGAAAGGCGTGAAAATTAACTCAGACTGAGTTAAAATCACTCGTTAGGAGTGATCCTGTCGGAATTTTAACTAAACAGAAGAGTGAAATCCACTTCAATAGGATAAGTGCATTTTCGGCACTGAAAATATTGAAAATTAACTCAGACTGAGTTAAATTCACTCGTTTGTTTTAAGAGTGTATATCTATGAGTTTTTCTGTTTTTTAGAATTCTGACTTGTGAATACGAAATATTTTTAACGAAATTAAAATGAATGTCATAAACGACGGGAATGGCAGAAAGAAAAAGAAGCAATGCCTAAAATCTTCCAGGCTACAAATAAATTCGATGAGTTTTCCATAGTTACTGGGAAAACGAAATTGGTTTCATGACTTCTGAATGCTTTTCTGACTTTCAAATCTAATTAACAAAAAAACTAAAACCAAACAAATGTGATCCAGTGTGTAAAAAAATCAATTTTTGGTATGTTGCAAGAGTCTCAACTAAATTTCATAATTTTTCCATGTGCTTAAGGAAATTTATAGATGTTGTAGAATCCTAACTTTCAAACACATTTAATCAAAGACAAACGACTTATACCAAAATCAAATGAGAGTTCTCCAACTGGTAAAAATGCAATTTTACTTATTTTTTTAGCAGTAAAAATTCCGGGATTAATAGATAGAACTTACACGGGAGTCCTTACTTTCGAACATATTTAATCAGTCACACTTTTCGAACAAAAACCAAACGCATATTATCCGGGGGGGGGGTAAGGAAATACAGTTTTAATGTTTACGATAAGAATAAATAAAATTCCAAGTGTCCAAAAGAAGATATTAAAAGTTTAAATGAAGTGCTGGTTTCCAATTGAGTTTCTGTCAAAGTTTTATATAAATGACTTTTCGATGCACACTAAGTCAACACCAAGTCTAACAATAAATATTCAACAAGTAAAGAGTTTCAAACTAAGTTAAAAGTGAGGGAAATTATATTTTTCTTAAATTTTCCATGCACCTTAAAAGGGATTTGGATATCTTATTATGTCAATTTACAATAAGGCAATGAATTCATGAAGAACAATACGCATCCGAGAGTTTAAAACAAAGTTAAAAGGTGGAAAAATAATCTTTTTTTAAAAAAGATCGATCGCATACTAAAATACCAAACCGCATTTTTTGCGAAGTTACAACTGGGGAAAATTATTTTTTTTTAACCCTTTAAGTCCCAATGACAATTTGGCACCATCATTTAAGGTATCCGACTACGTTTGACACTTATTTTTTTAATTAAATTGTAATACTTATATTTTATGTATTTTTTGTTCACCAACACAACAATTAATAATAATAAGTCACAATTTTTATTTTAAATAAATACATTTTGTGTAATTTAAGATTTTGTAAGTAAATTTTGATGTTTTTTGCCTTTACGATAGACCTTTATAACTAAAAAATATTTAAGATTTTTTAAAAATAATAATAAATTAATAAATCTTAATTTGATACCTAGGGAATAGACTACAATCTTAGATATTTATTGCACCAATAAAAAGTTATAAGTTGTCGAAGCTAAGTTAAAGATTTTTATGTACTTTTTTTCTTCCATTTATGATAATAAGTGCTATAATTTTTATAATATTGCATGAAATTACTAGTCTGTAGTCTATTCCCTAGATAATAGTATAACAAATATGCACAAAAAATTTGAAAACATTCGGTTAAGTAATTTTTGAGAAACATGGTTTGTCTAGAAGAAAATGTTCAAAACTTTCATTTTGCAGAAAATCAATTTAAAGTTTGAGGTTACATTCAAATGGCAGGAAAGCCTTCTTTTTGGTACATAAGACATTCTACATCTTCAAGTTTCATATTTTTAATTTTTCTTGTAGATCGCAATTTTTTAATAATGGTCTTTTCTAAACGATTTGAATGCCGTTTTCGTATAATGGAGTACCAATGGAGTTCTAAAATATTTGCCACATAAACAAAATAAAGAGAGTTTTAGACTCTTAAAGAGTGGTGCTTTATTTTAAGATTATAAAAAAATCTGTTTTTTGCCGAAAAATAAGATTTCAACGTAGTCGGATACCTTAAAAAAAAAAATTCGGATCGTCTATAGCCATTTATAATATCAAAAAGCACATCATTCAATTCTTCAAACTTTTTTCTATACGAAAATATTTTTTTATTGATCCCAATTGATGCCAGTTCAATTTTTTTTTAAAATGATGATCAGAAACTTGATGGTGCCAAATAGTATCACAGGGACTGAAAGGGTTAAAAGTTGGGAAAGTGTTTTAAAAAATATATATCGATCACATACTAATACATGTCGCATTTTTTTGCGAAGTTAGAACTGGGAAAAATGATATTTTTAAAAAAATTCAAAGTAATCATACATCTTACATAACCAAAAACATTTTTCGAAGCTTTTGAGAACATTCAATTACACTGCGCAATACAACTAGGGAAGCACTTTGCGTACTTTTGTTAATTCCTTCAATTTCAACGTTTTATTTTTTATACTAAAAATCTAAAATTTGAGAAATAGGTTCATTATGCAGCCAGAATGAAATGGTAAAAAAAGGGGGGGGGGTATCTAAATTTTGTGACTAAAATTTAAGGGGAAAAAATTGGAATAATAAATTTTGAATAAATTATAAAATATTTGTTTCAAAACTATTTGTTAAAAAAAAAGTTAAAACCAGTTTTTTAACATCTAAAAAATTAAAGTGTGAAGAGTTTAGGGTCAATTTATTTCATAATATATTTTGGGGGTAAATTTTATTTTACCATGTTTTTCATGTTTTCATTTAATTGAAACAAATTATTTAATTCTTCAAAAGACATGTTTCTTCCATCAAAAGATAAATAAGTATTAGCTCAATTTAGTGAGAAAAAAATTTGATAATTCGAAATGATATCATTGGGGGGGTAAAAGAGTTCAAACCATACATTCCCTTAATTCTTTTGAGCAAATACATCCTCTTACAACAATACCAACCCAAGAAGTGCACAATAATGGAAGAGGGAGAAACGGACTTACCTGTTCGCTCGTTGTGGAGTGTATGGGCTGATGATGCTGGTTGCAGCAGTGGAGATGTGAACGACCTTCTGGGTCCGAACCTGTGGCCGCTTGAACTTGGCTCCTTGCATCCCCCTGCGGCGCGGACATTGTAAGGGAGGCTAGAATGGGAGGGTTATGGCGAGGGGAGTTTCGAGGGAGGGGCTTTCGCACTGGGCCTCGCACTGACGCAAAAATATCAGCTAAATAATAGTAGTTTAGTTTGAATTATCGTCGCATTAGAGCTACACGAGGGCTATTGGCGACGGGCGTCGTATTTTAGAACTACAGTCAAATGACGAACCGACACCTGAGCACACTCTTAAAACGAACGAGCGATTTTAACTCAGTCTGATTAATTTTCACTCCTCCAGTCTGGAAATGCACTTCTCCTTTTGGAGTGGATCCTTTGTGTGTTAAACCTCCGACAGGATCACTCCAAAACGAGTGATTTTAACTCAGTCTGAGTTAATATTCACTCCTTTCCAGTGTCGAAAATGCACTTTTCCAACTGGCGTCGATTTCACTCTTTTGTTTTAAGAGTGTAGACACCCAACGCAACCGTTAAGGGCGAAATCGTACGCAGCGTTAGGATTTTGAAGGATATTTAATTATTTTAATTATTAATTTTATTTTATTTATGTACTCTCTCTACACGGGGTATTATTCACCAGACATTTTTGGCTGCACGGGTCGTTCATAGGTCGGCAGTTATTTTAACGATGCCCGAACCTGGGACCTTCCACCAGCAGGGCGAATGCCTAACCGACTGGGCACCCCAGCCCTTAGAATGGGAGGTCTGGCGAGAGGAGTTTTGAAGGAATTGATTTTGCACTGGGCCTCGCACTGACGCAGAAATAGTAGTTAAATGATAGTAGTTTGGTTTACACTCAAAAAACAAACGAGCGATTTTAACTCAATCTGAGTTAATTTTCACTCTTTTCCAGTGACGAAAATGCACTTCTCCTAGAGAAGTGGATTTCACTCTTTTGTTTTAAGAGTGTATTTTGAATTATTGGCACACTAGAGATAAGATTTTGAATGATATTTAACGTGCAGTTCCTCTACACGGGGTATTATTCGTCGGACATTTTTGGCTGCACGGGCCGTTTATAGGTTGACAGTTAATTTGACGATGCCAGGACCCGAACCAGGGACCTTTCGCATGCTAGGCGAATGCCTAAAAATAAAAGCAGTATTTTGAAATTCACTTTGCGTGAGGTGGTTTCGCACTAACCCAAAAATATAAGCTAAATAATAGTGGTATTATCCGGTATTTCTTATGCTTCCGTGTAGTGAAATTCTTTAGGGAAAATTTAAAAAAAAAATATTTCAACCAATTTCTAAAAGTAGCATTATAGAGCTCTGTAAGTCAGCTACATTGACATATAAAAATAAATTATAAAAACATTCATTCAAGAGTAATTTGGCTAAGGAAGTACTTTTTTCCATTGGTTTAACAGAAGGAGAATATTTCCGTTTGGAAACACGACTGCCGCTCCCATTCTCCCCTAACATTTAACCAAAAAAAAAATTCTCTGATGGGGCTGCAACATTGGTGGTCAGGCCTTTGCAGACTCGGCATATTCCTCAGAACTGAGAGCCTTTTTTTTTTCTGGCACCATCTAGGCGACTCTACTCTCGCTACCAATTTTGAAGCTCAGATTACAATAAATCAGAGGTCTCTGTAGATGTTAAATACGCCGAGATTTAATTTTGCAGAGAGAACCCATGCCAGGGCCAGTCAGATCTAGGCGGACACGTTTAACTTATCAGCCTTGCATTAAAATAATTTCAAACGTTTAACCTTAAACTAAAATCAAAATTTAATTTCAAATACGAATATGCGATTGAAAATATGTATAAATAAAAGTTGAAACGTCACAATGAAAAAACTTGACAAATAAAATTCATAATTTTTTTTATGTAATGTAGCGCCAATAATACTCTCCAAATGTTTGTTTGGGCGTATTCAGGAAGAGATTCGCCGTCAAGTGACTTGGCCGGCAGCCGAACTGGCAACCAACTCTGTAAATGTAGATTTTCACCGGATATACCACGTTCCATATTAAATATCTAATGAAAATAAAATAACACTATTCTTTTTGCTAAATTATTGCAATTTTTTTATAATTTTAAAGTTTCAGTATTTTTAAATTTCAAACAGGGTTCGAAATTCACGGCCGCTAGTCGATAATGCCATCAGATTTTTCGACCACTGATGAAATTTAGTAGCAGTTATCGCGACCAATTTTACAAAATCATCAATACTAACTATTTTATACCGTGGTTATCATTCTTGACAAAAACAATTATCTTAAAATCAGTAGTCTTCACCAATCCTAAAAGTTTTAAACCATTGCTGGGATCATATAATCGCAAAATTTCAGCAGTTCTAAAATCGCACTAATTCGATCTACAAATTGTGAAACTATAAAATAAACACATTTAAAATTCTTTCAGTTGGGCACTGTAGACTCCAAAAACGGGGAAGAATTTTTTTTAAAAACATTTTGTATTTAAAAAAATGCTCCTATATTTGTTGATGCTGGAGCAATTTCAAGATAGCATGTTATGGACAGATGGTCTGGGGAACATGTTAGAGAAATTCGGTTAGGTTAGGTTAGGTTAGAATTATCGTAGCACTAGAGATACACGAGGACAATTTTAGTTATATATTAGGAAAATGACAACTAAATATTCCATTATGAGCATTTGTTCATCACATGGCGGTAGTTCTGCTCTATAAGCATTAATTGTTGAAGCTCTAACCGGTTTAGTGCCAAAAAATGGCTAAAAAGTGTTTTTTTTTTAATTTTTTCAGTAACTTTAGTAAATCTTGAGGAATTAAAAAAAAATACATCTTGATTTTAGAAAAATACGAATCATTTGCTAGGTATTTACCATTTATATTAGCAATTATTGTACAGAAGTACACTTTTAGAGCAAACAGATATTTACATTCATTGTACAGCACACATTTAAATAAATAAAAGCAAACACAAAGCTCGAAACAGCCAGCCTCAAAATAACCTTCGTATTTTGAATGAAAAGTAAGCTTCAAAAGTACTTATGAAAATCTGAACTCAAAGTGTATAAAACATTTAAAAAATAATAAAAATTAGCAGATAAGAAATTTTAATTTATAAAAAAATATTTATTTTCATAAATTTCATTGACATACATTTCATAACATGCAAATAAAATCTTCGATTTACACATGCAGCATTAAAAATGCCATTTTATTGCACTTACACAAATTTAAAAATATGTTATGTTGATTGTGATTTCTTTAAAAAAAGTTAATTAGCATTAAGAACATGAAGAAGTTGTGCATTTTAAAATACTATATGAAACAATTGCAGTGATACTTTTTAAATAGCAAGTCACAATTTTTGGCTACTGGGCAATAATTTTAGTAATAATTTATGATTTTAAAATATAAAATTAAAGGTTAAACTAAAGAATCGTGGCTGGATATTTTACGCCAAATCTGGGAACCCCAAATTACGGCAACCTTTGGCGAAATTAGCAATGGGAAAGTTTCTTATCATGTCACATTCTCCATACTGCAGTCATTCCTTGGTTGTCTAAGCACGCGCTGTGGTTTGTAGTCATTCGACCTGGCGATATTTTTGAAAAGACGCCAAATTCAGCCACGATTCTTCAGTTTAACCAAATTAAAAATGAAATGGAGAAAAAAACAGCAGTCTAAACTATAAAACTAAATACAATTTTACAGT
This sequence comes from Hylyphantes graminicola, assembly GCA_023701765.1. Taxonomy (NCBI): domain Eukaryota; kingdom Metazoa; phylum Arthropoda; class Arachnida; order Araneae; family Linyphiidae; genus Hylyphantes; species Hylyphantes graminicola. Next base: position 62,234,914 of record CM043114.1, on the reverse strand, counting down.
TCATTAGTTAAAATTTCTTTTCAGCCACTCATGATACTTTTCTAACATATGGTCTTTTGGGTTTACCTGAAATATATATAAAAAAACATAAGTGAGCTAAGTGTAGGAAGTTAAAACAAAATTAAGAAAATAACTTGTACTTTTAAAATAATTGTTTTGAATTATTCCAATTTTAATTTTAGATGTAATTGTTATTATCATATAAGTTGAAGTTTTAAAAGGTAACTTTTTACATATAATGAGCGAAATATTTAACTTGACTGAAAAGCCATGTTTAGTTTATTATCATATTTTTATATTGTACTCTTATCTTAGTATTTAAATATCTGTTACGGATTGATGTTAATTTTTTAAGTTGCATGATTCATTTTATTTTGTAAACTAATTTTGTACTAAAAAATGTTTTAAATAATATAAATTTGAATTAATCAAAAAATGACACATATTAATACAATTAAATCCCATACTTGTTTCCATTCATTGACACAGAAAATTCTGTAAGAGTCATTTCCATATTTTCCAATACCATGCAGTTCAATCGGATACTTCCAATGTTTATGAATATATCCATCTAAGTAAACATTAAGATATTAGTTGTTTCAATAACAATCTAAGTTTATCAGAAAATTTTATTTTGTGTGTGCAGGATGGCCCAAAAGTAGGCTGATATTTAATGCAGTAAGTTAATAAGTTAATGAGCAAATTTAGATTATTTTTTTATGTACAGGATAGCCCAAAAGAAGGTTAACAGTTAATGCAGTAAGTTACTAAGTTCATGAGCAAATTTAGATTATTTTTTAATTACTGGGTGGCCCAAAAGTAGGTTAACAGTTAATGTAGTAAGTTATTTAATTTATGAGCAAATTTAGATTATTTTTTTTATGTGCAGGATGGCTAAAAAGTAGGTTAACAGTTAATTCAGTACCATTGGTAAGAACTTTGTGTTATTTAGAACACATATTTGACATAGTAATGCTTAGTTTTGAAGGTTGGCTAACATTAAGTCGTACACCGTTTCGGATAGAAAAAGTAGTGATTCCAGGACTTTATTAGGTTTAGTTTTCAAGATGGCTTGGAATATTTATTTGGATGCTCAAGGAATAAGCAAATAATGTCTCAGAGTATGAAATTTTTAATCTCGTTACCTGCCAGTAATTCTATAAAAGGATTTGTGCTACGACTAGAGTCTCAGTATAAATAACTGTTATCCTACTTTTGGGCCACCCTGCATGACAAATTAAGATAATTAATTTATAATATATAACACAAGACTTAATGCAACATATATATACGTATATAAACATCACAAAAGATTGTTCATATAAAAACCAAAAAACAGCATATATGGTTATCTGATTCAAAATGCATCTTTGATATGCAGTTTTCTATAATATAAATTGGAATCATACTTAAATGATATTTTTTTTAAGAATAGAATTTACAAAACCTACCAGAAAATCTTTTTATGATTTTTGCTCTTTTATTTTGTAGACCCAAGGGTTGCAATAGGTCTGAGATTTCGCTGTCTTGTGCAAGTAGCGTCTTCTCAGGGGTGGGAAATTTATCAAAAAAGTTAACAAGGTGATTTTTTACCACAACACCTAAAACAAATTTGGTTTGTTGCAGATATAAAATAATAATAAACTACATAAGTACATAGAGTTGCCTCAATATGGCCAGAAATTTATTTCAAGAGTGATGTCATATTATACTAATTCATTTAAAAAAAAAAACATTCTGCACTTTGTAATAGGTTTAATAACTATGTGTCACAACTCTATAAAGAGCAATCACAAGGTTAGGTCACAACTAGTGTATGTAAAGCAAGAATATTTTTTAGAAAATAAATTAAAACTTTACTATGTTAGGTTTAAATTATTTTTCAATCCCATATTAGAAAAACAATTAAACCTTAAAATCACCTGTTACTCTTTGAAAGCAAAATATTGCAATAAACATGTTCATTGGAATAAAATAATTTAAGCCAATTTTAAATTTTAGTTAATCTAAATGAGACATTACTACTAACTTCAGCTTAGATTATGTTTCAATGCTAAATTAGAAAAGCAATTCTCAACACCAAACCGTCACTTAAGTTTCCACATGTGCTATCTCATTGTTGTGCAAGGATCATATTTACTGTACGGTAACCCTTGGCACAACTTTTTCAGATTTGGCGGGGGAAAAAATTGTGGTTCAACTGTCTAACTTTGACTGATGAATTGAATTCTTTACTTTGCTATGATGACGTTTTCCGGCAACCCTATCTGACGGTTATTTGCTCATTTCGGTTGGGTTTTTGGCCGTCTTTGGAAAGTTTGCCAAAGGTTACCGTACAGTAAATTTCTACCATTGTGCAAAGTGAGATAGCACATGTGGGAACTTAAGTGACGAAATATTACCTGTCGTTTTTTGAAGGCAAATGGTAGCAATAAGCAGTTTCCATGGATCATGGTAGAGGTCTTCTTGAATAAGGTTGTATGGGGATCTGGGGGGATCCCATTTATTTCGGTGTTGGAAATAATTTGGAGCAGATAAACGTTTCTCTTTACGATGGAAATAGGGGCTTCGCTTTACATGGGCTTTTTGTTTCTTGCCTATATCAATATTTAAAAATGAAAAAAAAATATAATGATAAAGTATGATATTAGAATAAAACGGTTTCATATATGATTTAATTTTAATTAAATTATTTTTGCTGGACCTCCAACAAATAAGATTAAAGACGGATATGGGGTTATACATAAATTATGTCACGTTTCAAAGCAAGGGTTTCAGTAAAAAGTGGGATATCACATTCATCACTTAAAGATACATTGCAAACCCGAATTGACGTCAAATATTTAACACAATTAAGTAAATCATGTTAAACTTTAAAATGACAGCCTTATGTGTTTTAATTTGAAATTAAACATATGCAATTCCAAGCAAAACTTAGTTATTACCTCTTACAATTTTAAATTTATTCACCCTATTTAAACTTTAAGTTGAATAACATGGCGCAATTCATTAAAAATTTCATACATTATATTTACATTATAGGTAGAAAAGTGTGACAATATGACAGCCTCCCCCCCCCCCCCCTACCAAAGGGGATATCATAAATATAAAGAAAAAGCATGACATTCTTTATATTTAATAAGAATCTTTAAAATTTACTAAATTAAAAAATGAAATTACATAATTACAGATATATGAAGCTAATTGAATTATGAAAAAAAAAAACATTTTTTAAAATTAGTTCATGAATATACTTGATATTTATAAAAGACAAAGTCCTGATTCACTGACTCACTCAAACTACTGGAGGTTGCACAGCTATCAAATTTTAGTAAAATATTCTTCTTATATCGTAGGCATCATTTAAGAAGCGATTTTTTGAAATTCGAATGCAAACGGGTGTACGAAGGCAAAACGTGAGCCAATTTTTCCTATAGGAATATCATTGTTATGAACTTTTAATCAAAACTTTTCGTCTTCTAATTTGAAAGAAATTTCAGCGCGTTCAGCGTGAGCCAAAACGCAAGCTTGTAAGTATAATTGGTATAAAATAGAGCACAATTGGTAAAAAATAAATGTTTATATACAAAAATATAATCACCGTTATTAAGGGTACACCTGTGCAACACCAGGTTTATAACACTAGTTTATAATAAAATGTGAAAAAGTACAAGAATAGATTTTTTATAGAAAATCCTTACCTTTTATGTCCACATGATGACAAAGTGTTGGTAATGCTTCAGCATCTAAGTTAATTAAACATGGGTCACAAACAATATATGAATGGAGAAAAGTAAAAAATAAATGTTCGAAAATAACTATTTTGAACAATACATAGAAAGATAATCACAAATACATGAAGTAAATTAACATCTACTTCACAGGAAATCATATTTATTATTTGAATAATCTAGATAAGATATAAAGAAATATTGGACATCCAAAAGTGATTTATTGTAAAGAAAGCATATTTTAGAGTTTGTAAAGAATGGGGCCGGAGCCGAAGCACGACAGCCAAATAAAAAACCACAACCTTACATCTTGGAGTCTAATTAAAAAGTGACTATTTTTAATGGTTGTGAGATGATTGGATCAAGTAAAAACAAATGTGATTGGATTGGAGAAGAAAAAACAAATTCTGCTGCATCTGCTGTTGCTCTGGGAAAGAATGTATTGACGACTATTAAAATGTGGGAACTGATCGATGAATCGGCAGGACATTTATTTAGAATTACTAAGAAAGAACTGAATATTAGAATTTTGCGTGGTTAATATTATAAATTAGGGATTTGTACGACATATCACATACATTTATAGGACAGTAAATTAAGTTCTAAAAATAATTAGTTAAATCAATGAAAATGGGATAAGAATCGGGAAATCGCAAATATATTTGTAAAACAGTTGATTTTTTCTTTAACAAAATATAAGATTAGTTGAATATCAAATGTCATATTTGTATACATAATTTATTCTAAAATACCTAGCTTAAAATATAAGTAACAATAATAAATCTACCTTCATGGGTGCAATTGTTGTCGCTCTCCTTTTCTGTTGATGGTAGAATATAAGATTCTTCTTCTTTTCTAAGAATATCAACAGTTTCCGTTTTAACATCAGGAACTAAACTGCAACAAAAATATGTAGAATAAGCTGTGCACAAAACAAACTAAAAATGGAGCAAGTGGTTGAAAGTGGTATATATTACAATATCTGAGAAGGAAATTTTTATACATTAGTTTTACATTATTTTAGCATTTATAGCTATATAACTTAACAAGTCATGGGGAGAGATTAAGATCGTTGCTGCCAACAGGGAGAGGTGTGGACCATGACATAGGCCCTATACTCCATGTTGGAGTGAAAGAGGTAAAAGTAAAAGTAGTATTAAAAAAAATACTTTTATTTAAGAAGTACTTGTCAAATTAAGATATTTTCATACTACGAATATTCAAACAGTTTGATCTATTTGTACCTCCTTTCCTTTTCAAAGTCTAAAGATGAATCTTTTGAAGTATTATTATCTTTAGGTACATCGAAGTTGAAGTTGCTTATCGATAATTTTGATTCAGATTCTTTTAAATGCCTTTCTAAACTCCTTTTTGAACGAAATACTGTATTTTGGGGGCTGTAATTAAAAGTTATAATTTTAGTGAAAATTTCAAACACATTTTATTTAAAAATCAAGTATTATGGTTTTCAAAAACAATTTTGAACATTAATAAAACATTCACATCACAACTACATTTAAATACCCAATATATGTTTGCTTACCTAGATAAAACCAACTTTAGCAAAAATTGAAAACTTTGCAGAATGATATTTTTTGATGATTTTTTAAAAAAGAAAACAATAGTGACAAACAAACACAAAAGTGCTGTTTATCAAAGTACTCAACTTGATCTTGATCTCACTGACCAGTTGGTCAGTCGGCCTTATTTTGCTGACATTAACCCTTTCAGTCTGAATGACAATTTGGCATTATCATTTTAGAACTTTTTTTCTGATCGTCTATAGCCATTTATCATATCAAAAAGCACATTTTTCAATTCTTCAAACTTGTTTCTGTTCGAAAATATTTTTTACTAATCCCAATAGATGTCAGCCCTATTATTATTTTTTAAAATTATGATCAATAACATGATGATGCCGAATGGCATCACACGGACTGAAAGGGTTAAAAGGCACATACATAAACTCAAACAAGAATATGGTGGAGCAAAAAGTCTCCAAAAATCATTGGGGTGTCTGCGTAACTACACTGCATTATATGTTCTCCTTAAATTAGTAGAGTTGAAATTCTTGATTGTATTACAGGGCTTCAAGTGCTTCATAACTGTTTTGGAGCAATAAAATTTCAGTTTTGGAACAGCAAATCCTGGTTTTGGAGCAATTTTTATTTCAAATTAGGTTTTCAGAGGTGCAAAATGTACTTTTTGAAGCAGAAAATGTGTACTTCAGAGTTACAAATCTGTTTTACAGAGCAGTATATAACTTCTATTAAATATTGAGTTTTGTTTAAGGGGACAGGGGAGGCAAATTAATTTTTTTTTAAGTTACAGACCGAAATGGGTGAACAAATTTTATAGCTCAGGGACATAAAATTTAAAGAAAATACAAAATAATAAAAGAAAAATATGCAATAGTTTTTTTTAAATAAAAAAAATTATTTTTTTTAACTGTTTTTAAAAATGCTCCTTGCGAATCAAATTATATCTAAAATGTCTAATTTTTTTTATATAAGATATTTAAATATATGTTAACAAAACTGTGCATGGATTTTTTTTATTTGTTCTATTGCTTAATTAATTAGAATTAAAAATTTATGTTACTTGGAAATTTTTGATTTTTTTTGTGATATGCTAAAAGTAAAACTGAGTAAAATATTAAAAAATGTTATCAGATTTCAAAATCCATGCACAATTATGTTTGAAAGATTATCAATAACAATTTTCGACAATTTCAAAGCAATACACAAATTTTTGAATCGCAAGGAACAATTCGAATGTACGACAAACCACCAAAAACACTCATGGAGAAAAAGGCAAGTAAAGAAAGAAATAACTTCCACTTAACGTACGATTTTCGGATTTCGGTTTTTACGAATACTCCAACTGTATTTCGAATTCCTTTCGGATCGTTAAAAGTAAGATATGTTCTTAAAGGTAAAAGTTTGAGCTATAACTTTTTATAAAAATACCAAAATCGATATTTTTGACATTTTTTGCCTCCCCAGTCCCTTTAAACGCAAGATATCACAGCACTTGAAACCCTGATATTAGTGTACAATGTTGCTTGTAGGGTATATAGTTGCTCCTTTATGAACCATGTTACTTGACCAGGGCTCTAAATAACGAGGCATGTATTGGATGTTAGTCAAAATACAGAAGACTCCGCTTAATGTAATCACGGTTAATGTTATCAATCGTTTAATGTTATCAAGATCACTCAGTCCCGTCCACTTATATAAAAAAAAATTGAAAAATCATCGTTCATTGTAATCAAATGTTCGTTTATTGTTATCAGTTTATATTTATATGTAAGTTTATTTTCCTGAAATCAATAAAATCAAGAAGGAAAACTTGTTGTTTAAAGTGTTTCATGAAACTTACTCTTAGGTGTGCAAAACAAAGCCGACATGGAACACTTTCATAAACATTATGATTATGAGCCATTCGTAAATGACTTGCTTTGAAAGAATGCTAATCAATCGACAATTCATGATTTCTTTTTCGGTTAATAATTAACCTTTTGTATTGTTTTCTGAAGTTCATCATTAAATATATGTAAGTGTTCTAACTAGTAATTCTTTTTTGTGCATTAATTTCTATTAAATACTATAGAGTTTTACAGCAACAACTCCCAATTTAAAATTATTCTTCTATTTTAATACCTATGTAAAAAATTATTTTTTAGTTTAAACTTTTTTTTCGTGTATTGTAATCAATCGGTTATTGTTATCAAATCATGTTCGTCCCGATGTGATCACATTAAGCTACATCTACTGTATAACAAAATGATAAATAATTCGATGCATAGTAGAAAAGTGCTATGACGAATCATTCAGCCACAAATATCTTTAATTATAATGCTTCCTGCATAAGTGCAGGGGGTGGTACAATCATGGATTAGATAAAAATATAATTGGGGAAAAAACTTTCTTTACCTTACAAAATACAAATCATATTTCCCTTTGGTTTTTCCAGATGTTCTTTGCTTTGAAATTCTTCTCCAACCAGGAGGTGCTTCAGCAGCAACCATTTTAGTATTTCATGATATTCCTTATTACGCACATATCCTATGCCAAACATTATACACCCATACAATAAAATAGAGAATAATAAGTTTTATTGTTTTGTAATAAATGTCCCAGAAACATTAACAAGGTAGGAAGTAAAACTTTCAGATAATATCTGGTAATTAAAAGAGAATCAAGCTCAGCAATGAGCCATAGTTTAAAGTGATGATTTATAGGGAAGTAATATTATTTTATATTTTTCCTACTAGTTCAATTTCATTGAAAAAAAACAAAAATAATTGCAAACTTAAGTGGAAAATAAATTGTATGCTTCTGGTAGTTTGCATTATTTATATAAAAATTTTCGAAATTTATACTCCTGCAACATCTGATCAGTTAGTTTTGCATAGGAGCATCTAACAAGTTCATTTTATTACATGGAAGCATTATAATAAAAGGATAGCTTATAACACAATAAAAAAATAACTATTTTACTACTAAAGAGGCACTCCTATAGGTGATTTTGATATTTTTAGAAATTGTTAAATCAAAAGTTTGGTAGCATCTTTTTTGTTTTGAAAAATGTGAAAAATATCTCAATAATCATATTGTTTCTAGTTTTGAGCCTTTAAGTATGGTTAGCTGCGTCCGACTTAGTAATTTAATGTCGCATTTTCTCGGTAAAGCTGCTTCTTGTTGTATTTCTTAGGTGTCAGTTTATGTTTCTTTTCATCATCCAATCTTAATTTAAATTTACATAGCACTTGTGTGGACTATATATCTCCATTCATATTAAACTGACATCAATCGTCAAAAGATAGTGTTAAATCACTTAAAAAAATTTAAGCAAGTAATGTTTTTCATATACGGCAATAGGCATCATTTTTGAGAGCCCTGTGGTCAAGATATTGATCTCCGGATTGAAAGGTCCCGCGATCGAGTCCTGGTCGCTGAAAACCCACCGAGTATATGCGGAGTACTTGCTCGTTAAATCTATTGTGTCCAAAAGTCCTATGGGCGGTCATTACACAGTTTCCCACGGGTACAGGTCCCTGGAGACTATTTCCCTCCCTTTCAGGGACATGTCTAAATTGTGGAGGTGGAGCGCAATAGATGACAGCATCTGTCACGAAGGAATGTGTGTGTTTTGTCTGTCTTACTTGCCGAGGGTTTATAACAAGGAAAATATATGTATACCAACCAACCCAAACAAGCCGAGCCGAAGCATAGAGATTAGAGTGGGATATTCAAGCAGCAGTAGTAGCACGCCGCACGAAGATCTTTTTATCAAGATGGCTACTTCAAATTTTTTTTATTCATCTAATCCTACATGTGAGTATAGTTTTTCATAGAAAATCGACAATTTCCATGTGACATCTTTGACAGTAGAAAGATTTGATTTTTAACTGATTTCGGAGTTTCCGTATACTATAAGTTTTTTTTTAAGTAGAGCTTAGCTTAGTTAAGTGAATTTAGTAGTCATAGTTGCTCTCGACCAAGATCTTACAATGCAATGTTCTGTTTTGCTTAACTTTATATTTTTACAAAAATGAAGAAAAAAATTAATTTCATAAATATCCATTGGGGCAGCAAACCTTTAAACTATTCAAGTTCGGTAACCATGCTTGTTATTTTTATTTTTCACGAAGCAGTACATTAACTATTTAAATCTTAATTGTTTTGAATTAGAAGTAAAGATTTTTTGTTATCGATCTATTTTTAATTATTTTACCGATTTTTAGTAATTTTTTTCGGCATTCGCGGAAATTTGATCCACGTTTTTAGTGGTAAGGATATGCCGTGTAATTTTCTGGTAACCAATGTTCATCAAACATTTTATTTTTCAAAAATGTATTTAAAAAAAAAATAATTTGTAGATGGTTCTATATTTAATATTTTGTTTGCTATTGATAATTAAGTTAAAGCACTACCCATAGAGATCATAGTTAAAGTATTAGAGTATAGGATCACGTGACCTCCAATGCTAACGACAGGCAAGCATGAAGAGAAAAATTGGTAGAATTTGGGACCAGTGTTGCCAACTTTTTAAGGAGAAAAATGCCAAGAAAAAATGAAATTTAATTCCAAAATTGAAAAAAATATATACTTTAAAAATACTAACTGCATTTTAGAAATTTTTTTTCTGTAATTTTGGAATTAAATTTATTTTTTCGTAGTATTCTTATTCGTAATGCGGCGGTAGTGGTGGCAAGTTGCCATCACATTAAGAAAAAGAATACTACGAAAAAATAAAATTTAATTCTAAAATCACAATTTTTTTTTTAAAAAATACTAAAAAAGCGTTTCAAGTTCTATTAAAGTTACTAACAATATTCCAAAATGCAGCTGGTGTTTTTATGGTATTCTTTTTTTTAATATTAGAATAGGGTTGTTTCACGGAAAAACTGGCAACCGCTTCACGTTCTTGTTTTCCTAACTTTAAAATTTCTTTTGTTTCGATTAAATTGGTTGGTGTGTAGAGATAATCAGGTTTGTGTGCTGACCAAGCACACTAACCTGAACATAGGTCTATCAACCAACCAATTTAACCAAAACAAAAGTAATTCGTAGTCGTGCCGTGACTACAACATTATGCGCTTGCATGCCTGTACAATTTGTATATGCATGAGCATGCAGGGGTTTTAGTTAATTTCATAGTCACGACTATGTCATTAGAATTTTTTCTGTTTTGGTTAATTCTAAAGTTAGGAAAACAAGAACGCGAAACTGTATCCAGATTCTTTGTGAAACAACCCCATTAAGGCCGTATCACACAAGCAGTTTTTCGCTAAACCAACCTTCAACGCAACTTCAAGGATCAGATTTACCGTACGGTAACCCTTGACACGTTTTTTTCGGATTTGGTGATAAATATTTTTTTGTGGCAACCTGTCTGACTTTGACTGAAACTAATTCTTTGACTTCGCAATGATGACGATTTTGTTTAGGTAGGATTTCTCTAAGAATTTTTCTTTTTTTTTCACACTATTGTTTAGTGATGGAAATGATCCATTGATTGTTTTAAAAAATATTTGGCTTGGGGTTTGATTATGGATGCTCTTTTTTTTACATGTAAACTTTCGTTGATTACATTAAAAAGAAAAAAATTTGAAAATTATGTAAAAAACAATGTTACGATTTGATAAAGATTGCTCACTTTTAAAAAGAACTTTACAAGTCAAACTGAAATTTTCACTATATTTCAGAATTCATTGATGATTACATTCCATTAAAATCCTTATTCTGCAAATAAACACTGAGAGATATAAGTTGATAATTTTAAATTTCCCATTTAAATTTTAAATTAATACACTTGCGTAGTGATATTTTGAAGGCTATAAATTGTTGGAATTTTGCTTAAAATTGCAAATATATTTTTTGCAAATTTTAAATTAAACCTGATGCCTTCACATTTAGGACAAAAGGTAAAGGGGCCATTTTACCCATCTACTTTATATATAGCAAATGATATTTAAAGTTATTGCATTTACGAAAGAAAATCCATAATAATAGCAAATTTTTAAGTTTAAAATCGAACTAAAAGCTGTACTAAATTATTTTTTTCATAAGATATATAAATCAATTAAGATGCGCTTAGTTTATGGCATTTTTTCGGCTCCTTTAATCGTTTTGTCATATTTTCACTCGCATTAGTATTTTCGGCTAGTATTTGTATTCACTTCAAGGTGGCATCAGACTTGGTCACGCTAGGTTTGTTGCCATTTTGACTTGACTACAAATTTTGAATTGTCCCCTAATCTGGGAGCTAAACTTTAACTCAAATGACAAGTTGATAGTTACAGGAACAATAGTATTTTCAAATTATGTACAAAGTGATGTCAAGTATTTTATTTCTAGTTGAACCTGAAGGAACTTCAGAAGCCTGCAATGAATTATCCAAGCTTTTGAAAACGATGTATGAAGGTGGCCTTGAATCTGAAATTGTTACTTTTTGTGTTGGTGACAAAAAACTTTCAGCCCACAAAGCAATTCTGTGCAGCCAGTCTCCTGTATTTGAAAAGATGTTCGAACATGATGATATGCTGGAAAACAACGCGAATGAAGTAAACATTGAGGAGACCGATTTTTGTACTTTCAATATCTTCTTAGCGTTTCTTTATACTGGTGTTGTCAAAGGTGATAATTACGACAATGTTTTATGTTTGTATTCTGTGGCTAAAAAGTACCAAGTGAAAAGTCTTCAAGAAGCTTGCTCTTCGATTTTAAAGAACAAACTGACTGTTGAGTATGTGTGTGATGCACTGGTGCTTGCTGATATGCATGAGGATGAAGAGCTAAAGGATGTGGTGAAGCTTTACATTCACAAGAATATTTTTGATGTTTCAGTATCAAAAAAGTGGCTTGAACTTGTTAGAAAATGGAGAATGACACAGGAGGTCGTAGACTATTTGAAAGGCAAGCCATTGCCATAATAATTCTTGAATTGTTCCTGAACTCATTATTAATTATTCGTAACTACTATACAAGAAATTTTGTATTCATGTGTACTAAGTAAACACAAGCTGCTGTTTATAACACTTGCTTTATTTGTGTTAACTTTATTTCATAATTCATATGAATAAAAATATTATCTTGAGTTCACACAATACTTAAGCAAAGCCAAATCTTTAATTATATTATTGATTTTTACCTAAATTGTAATTTTCACTTATAGATAGAGATAATCGTTCTGCACCTATACTTTACTAATGATGTATCTAATTTTATGTAAAATACAGTCGTACCTTGTCAACACAAACTCGAAGGGAGCACCGAAACATTTAACGCTAACCGAATTTCATGTTAACCATCCAGATTTTTTTTTCTTACATTGAACTAGTAAATAATTTTAAAAGAGTAACATTGAAAAAGTTATTCTATTTTATAATGCAATACAGTACTTCAATTAATATACTTTATTTAGAGTAGTACATACTGTAGAAAATTTAGGAAAATACTTTTTTTGCAGGTTTAAATTGGTTTACTGCATTCATAGATTGCTTTCATTTAGTTCCTATTTTTTAAAATAGTTGAAATGGGGCTTTTAGGTACACCCATATCTAGACGAAATTTTTGCTTTAACACGTTGGATGCCACTGACTCCTTAAGGAGTCGCGTGGTTCCGATTCACCGATAACAGCACATTCTGATGAAATTCATAGTACTATTTCGCCAACCGTTCTTATGAGTTCAAGTTCGTTTTTAACTTTTGCAACCGATCCTTCTGTGCTTGGAATAATACTTGGTGATTTGAAAGAGGGCCTTCTATTTAAAATTACTAGGAAATTAAATCTTATGTCTCAAGTGTAGGGCGACCAGACACCTGACATACCGCATTTCGTAAAGTGATTCAGTTTGTTATTCAACAATCTAGCTATAAAAAATTGCAAATAGTCTGTTTTTTTTTAATCACTGAAGCAAATCTGGTAATTGGCTTTCCATTCAATTATTAGTGCCAGATGATGAGTTATCCGATTGGAAAAGGCCAGGAACATTTCCTTGTATTTTTTCGACAAGGTAGTTATCGTGTAGCTTTAGTTAGTGACGTTAATTCAACCTAACCTTGCTATTTTACGATCTCAAACTAAGATTTGTACTTGTTCAAAAATGAACAGTTAGTTTATTTCCATTGTAACGAACAGGTTAAAAAAAACAGGATGTTTTTCTACATCATCAGCCTCTATCGATGAAGACTCTATCGATGATTTAGTGGCAGAATGTGTTAAAAAACATTTTTATCATTATCATTTAAAAAAAAAATTTTTTTCTAAAGAAACAGACCACTGCTTTCAATTCATTTTAAATAAAAAATAAATTTAATTGCAAACTAATTCTGATTGCAGATTTTTCTTTACCTTTGAACTCTGTTAAGAACCACATATGCTTTTCATGACATAATGGATCATCCTACACTACCCAATCATTAATTTTATTTATTTTTTTAAACTGACAAATCATGGAAGATCTAGTAAATTTCTCAGAACCAGAAGTAACTTTATTTTTTTAATGTTTGTTACTGTTTATTATTTTTCATGTTTTGTTTAATTTGTTATTGAAAATGTTGAATTACTAATGAAAAAAGACTAATCACAAATGTTTTGTTCAGGTTAATCCGGATTTCGTCTAAATGGATTTCACGTTAAAATATTTTTTTAGAATTAGCTCAAAGCATTTTTAGTTTGGGTAAATGCTTTCAGTTCATGTTAAGCGAGTTCACATTAAAGTGGTTTATTGCAGGGTTATGTTTAAAACAATTGTTTTAAACATGTTTAAAACAATTGTTTTAAACATGTTTAAAACATAGCAATAAAAAACATGTTTAAAACAATTTTTTTTACTGCAAGGGAGAAGGTAAATATGATGATGGGAAATTACTTTGTACAAAAAGAAGTGTAAATATGGGTTTTATTTTAGGATATATGACCTTGCTGTATTACCTTAAAGAATAAGATTGTTGTAAAAACAATCTTATAAACAATTGTATATCAAATTAAAAGTAAATTAATCTTTATGAGGACCACTATGTGCAGATCGCTGAAGCCGTCTAAGAGACCTTTGTTCCCATTATAATCTTTATCCATGGACACAACGTTAAAATCATCAAAGTAATTTCATATAGAATTAAAAATACAGTATTACAATATCTGTATTACGAATAAGTTATGCAACTAATAGTATGATCTGTCTTAGTTTTGCAAGTTATTGAACCACCGACTTGTATTGCAATTTCAGCATAAGAGAATCCATTGATTGTGCTTGTTTGTTCACATAAAATGACCATAACTTTATTTGTTATACAGATACTTTAATTCTGTTTTTTTAATGAAATTTTTTATTAAATTACCTTCAACTTAATATTTAAATGATTGTATTTAAGCGAAATTTAATCGATGCAAGAGCACAGGTAACTGTTGAAACACATGAAACTTTCAAAAAGTGTCCACACTTTTGGCCACCACTGTAATATTGTATAGGGTAACTAACTATCTAGTTTTGTCTAATAATTAAATCTAAAAAAATATCAAACGAATTTACTAGGCTTTGGCAAACTACTATGACCATAGTGTGGATGATAAGGAACAAAAAAGCATTTGCTTATAACAAGGGATCCCCCCACTGAACTGAACTGAAACTCTGGAAGAATCATCCCATGATAAGCTGGTGAAGCTTTTTTTTGGGTCACTTGGCGACAGCTTTAGGGAGAATATGTGCCATATTTGGCATAATCTCGCCGATCAAAATGGACACTTGACTTGCAGTTTGCATTGGATGTCGCCAATCGCTCGCCAAGAATAGTACTCCAAGGAATTTAAGTTTTAAAGATTGTTGCCGCAATTCTATTTTTTTAAAAGTACATGTTTCCGAAACTTCATTATGTAAAGAACCTCCTAAAGCAATAATCTATCAATTTTCTGCTTAAAAAATTCTTGAAAAAGTTGGTTTAAAATGTCTATTTTAACAGGTAAAGTATAGGATTGGCGGCAAAAGTTGGGTTACTCTTACAGGGTTGCCGGGCTTCACCGACCCGTTTGACGAGTGTTTCGATACTCCTTCCAGAGTTTCAGTTCAGTTCAGTGGATCCCCCACCCAGACAGTGGCATACTTGCCATCACAGCCAGATATACAAAAACTGGAATGTAAGCAAAAAGAAAAGTTTACTTTAAAAAAAAAATTTAATTGAAAGAAATTTCTTGGATAAGATATATCCGAGAAAGAATGGCATATTTTTCCTGAAAGATAAATAGGTATTTCCCACTTTATCCCGGTATTAACCCGTTTTTCTTTCCCACTGGGATTGGAAATATTAGTTTTAGAAGGGAAAAAAACCAACCCTGACCTTTTTTTGACTGCAATCAATTTTACAAGATAAGTTCTATCTATGGATAAGCCATACTCATAGCCTCGCCATACTTCCAACTATAAAATCAAAAATTTGGTCGCATCTTTTTTGTTTTGAAAAATACCTGAAAAAAATAATCATTCTTTCTGGTCTTGAGCCTTTGCTGCGTCCGACTTAGTAATTTTGAATGTCGAATCTTTTCCGTACACCTGCTTCTTGTTACAGTTATATTTAGGTCTCTTTTTAATATTTGTCTTTAAGTTTCCCAATTAAAATTTTATTTACAATTTTAATTTAAGTTCACATAGAACTTTTGTGGACTATATTTCTCCATTCATATTAAACTGATATCAATCGTCAAGGGGCTGTGTTAAATCACTTAAAAAAATTTAAGCTGACAATGTTATTTTGCATTTTCGTAAGAAGAAAAGGAAAGTAAATAAACGAAATAGATTACACATTTTACATTAGATTAGGATGATTAGTTTGCGGTTTACGAAACTTTTGAATATTTAAATTTAGATAAAAGATTAATATGCATAATAGTGAATCAGAAAGCTCAACCAGTTCAAAAGTAAAGTGCTTTTTGTGTTTGACCTAGACGAATCTGAATTAAATCTGCTTTAATAACAAAACCAAATAGGTGTTATATGTAACTACAGCAAAAATATTTATTTTAGCAAAGATTGGTACCTAGCTGTTAAAGTAAATAATTATGGAAGTTTTAGTTCGATGATGTTCTTCCATTCCTAGTTGTTTTATTTTCTTTCAACAAAGGAATAATTGGTAAAAAAAATTACTGTACGGTAACCATTGGCGAACTTTCCGAAATCGACCCAAAAGTCCGTATTCTGACGACTTTCCTGAACAGAAACCCAACCGACATGAGCAAATAACGATAACGGTCCAATAGGATTGTCGGAATACGTCAGCTTTGCGATGTCAAGGAATTCGAATCATCAGACGAATTCAGACAGGTTGCCACAAAAAATTATTTATCGCCAAATCTGGAAAACCGCGCAAATAGTTACCGTACAGTAAAGCTTAACCGAATAATCTAAGCAATGATGAGAAAAGAATTTTAAAATAGAAAGGGCAATAATTAAAAAGTTTAACCTAAAGAATCTTTCCGGCAATTTTATGCCAAATCTGGTTTCTGTCGACAAGTTGGTATTATGGTAACCTTTGGCAAAATTAGCAATTGCATTGCCAATTTATAAATATTAATCCATTTAAATCCTAAATGCATTTAATATATTTTGAAGTTTTATCATACCAATCTTCAATTAATTATATGTTTGATTTTAAGTAATTATTTATTTTCTTTAAATCAATTCT
Source organism: Hylyphantes graminicola (assembly GCA_023701765.1). NCBI lineage: Eukaryota > Metazoa > Arthropoda > Arachnida > Araneae > Linyphiidae > Hylyphantes > Hylyphantes graminicola. The sequence continues at coordinate 62,217,998 of CM043114.1, read as the reverse complement.
TTGGCGTTTTAACACACTTTTTTTTATAAATCTGGTCTGCAATTTAATGAATTTTTCCATTGTTTTAAGTTGGGCCATCTATTATTATTCCCGGATTGGGCATGGTTGACCCATCCTTTCATACCTTAAGTGGGTCGATAAAATGGGTACCAAGCATGCTTGGGAGCTAAACACTGCAGGTTCCACGTGAGGCCTAACATCTTACCAGAGCCCTAGGTCACGTAAGCTGAAATGGCCACGACAGGCCTTGGCACACTAATGGGCTGTTACTCCGAGGAGTTCAGTTTACTTAGTATTATTTAATTATTATAACTCCATGACTTTCTCTGATGATTCTCCTGTGTTGTCCTTGCATATCAATCAGTATTTTTTAAGTTGTGCTATTGTAATGGTTTCTTAATTGCAGGTTGAATTTGATGTAAACCTTACATGTCAAAATTGTGCATCAAAAGTTAAAGATGCTTTATCATCAATATCTGGAGTCGGTTCTGTCAACATTGATGTTGAAAAACAAAGTGTGATTGTTGAAACAACTTTACCATCCCAAGTAATCAAGGAAGCAATCCAAAGCACAGGGAAAAGAGCTGTTCTTAAAGGCATTGGTAACTAATTAAAAGCTATTCTCTTTTCGATAAAATAATAACTAAAGAAAAATTATGTCATATTTTCAAACAGTTGCAATAGAATGCTGATCTTGATTTGTGTTGCATTGACATGCAACGAAAATGTCCAAAGTTGTTAAACATTTCACTTTATATTTCATAATACTCGATAGGTCTAGCAACACTTTGTTAAATATGCAAGCACAGGGAAAGTGAATGAATGATCACACCAGTCATTATATCGTAGCTGTACCAAAGTTTAAGTTTTTACCTTTCTAATGTTCCTGGTTCTTTTATTTATGCATTATATACATACCCTATATCTCCAAAAGTTTCCTATGGACATACGGATCATTATATCATAGCTGTAAATTTATTAATAGATTTCAATTCATATTATTTTATATACATTACATTATTATTCAAAATAAATTTGGAGAACTTTACCTAGAAAAGTAATTTTTTAAATATTAATTATAAATAATAGAAATACTTATGAAGAAAGATATTTATTATTAAGTTATAAATTTTGAGTCATTGAAAGTTTCTTCCATTCATTTACACAACAACATTCCATAAATAAACTTCCAAGCATGTATTCAACAAGTTTCTATATAACTGCAGCACAAATAACATCAATTGTCTGCCTTTCAATATTTTTTGTGTATAAACACTGTGCAGTATTATTACATATTCCATATGTAATACTTACTGGAATGTCACACGTGTAGCTCTAGTGCGACGAAGATTCAAACAAAAATAAACTGCGTACTGGATAGCCACTTGTATAGCTCTAGCGCAGTATTTTTTTTAAATGACAAAATTCACATAGAAATCGCTGCAAGATGAAAATTTGGTGTTGACCTGGAAGAAAAGGACTTCCAACTCTCTCGTAGCGGTCCGCGATACATTAACCCTAGATATTGGTGAAAGAAACTAGGGTTACTGCATCCTGCATTAGCGTGAAGGAATCTGGCAATCGAAAAACACGCGAGTTTCGCCAAGTATTTTTTGGATTTGGACTCGCGCCAAGCAGCACCAGATTCTTGAGATTTACCATTTTTTACAGAATTTTTTCAGCACTTTCATCAACATAAAACCTAAATTACCTTCATAAGCACCACATATACATTGGAGTTGCTTTATAGTATAGATATTCAGAATTAAAATAACTTAAAACAGAATTGTAAACACAAAATGAACATGAAATTGCTTGCAAATTCATAATGCGTCATCATCTTATTCGAAGATTTTTTTTATTTCTTTCATTATTCATTCATCCTTTTTTTTACAACTATAATTTAAGGTTCAGCATCAGCTGTTGCAGAACTGAAACATTCTTCAGGATTACTGGGAGTTATTCGATTCCATCAGACAGAAAAAGAATGCATAATAGATGGAACAATTGATGGTTTAACACCTGGTGAACATGGGCTTCACATTCACGAATATGGAGATCTTTCTGATGGAGATGAAAGGTTTATTTATTTATTTTTTTTACTTTAAGCAAATTTAACTGTTTTAAATATGTTATTTAAAATCAAGCTGGTTTGGCTGTGGGAACTTAAATCAAACATGTCCAGTGTCACAGAAGTTACCTTTGCCGGTTTTGTCCTCTTTCAGTTATCCAATATATGGGTTGTTCAGAAAGAAAATCCATTTAAAAATGTATTGTGCAGGTGCTTGTTAAAACCTGTTGCGATACAAAATCTTGACTTCACATACAATGTTGGTTTTTGGTTGCCATTTTAAGCAATGACTATCGTTGCCAAAGCAGGGCCGGATTTAAAGATTTGCCGCCTATAGGCTACTATCGATTTGCCGCCCCTGTCACAAAATTTTCGACCTTTGGAAAAAGATAGCTGGCTAGCTGCAATATAAGGATGTATAAGCTGTTTAAATTACCACAACGAATATAAAAGAGAATAATGTTTATTTGAAATGCGATAGAAATAATTCGAAAATAAGTGATAGAAAATCGGATACTTTCATTTGCTGATAACTAAACACTTTCCTCACTTGGTTGTTAGGTATTTAGACATATTTTCAGGCTTGTGTGCTTGGTCAGAGACCCGCTATATATGAGTTTACGGTGTACGCATTAATTTAATGTTATAATTTGTTTTCTATCCTAAAAATATTGTTTTATTTATTGAAAGAATTTTATTGCCAAATATCGCTTTAATTGGTGGCAAAATTTGCCGCCCCCAAAATTTTGCCGCTCTAGGCTACAGCCTACTCAGCCTATTTAGAAATCCGGCCCTGTGCCAAAGAGGTCTGGTGTAGGTAGATTTCTGTGCAATGAGGATTTTTTTCCCCCTGTACTCTTCATCTTCAAATGTGTATTACTAGAAAAAATATACAATTTTGAATTTGGTTTTTGGTGAAACATATTTCATTTTGAATTACATCATTTTGAATGTATATTACTTATAATATTCAGAGAGATAAAAGTAATTGTCTTTTGCATGTAAACATACCCTATGATATAAGCAGGATGGCCTTTAGTCCCCAAACCCAATCGGACAACCTCGCATCATTTCTAATCTTACATTCATTTCATTAATTGCTTTAGATTGGTTGACATGTAACTTTTAAAAAAATAACTTAAGTGTTCAATTGTGATAAACAAAGTTGAATAACTTTATATTTAATTTAATGCATCGAATTATTCTTTCTTTAGCCTTGGGCCCCATTTCAATCCTGATAATTCTACTCATGGTGGACAACAGGATTCCAAAAGGGTATTTATAACTAAAAATTTCTATAGGCATGCATAATTATTTTCTATTAACAATTTAAAAAAAATTCTTTAAAATAAATTTGCAACATTTACTTAGCACTTAGCGGACACTTGACGTCAATGCATAAAATGTAAATTATGAAGAAAAAAGTTAAAGTAATTTCTTAATATTCTAATGTGTTCATCATTGATTTGATTTCATTAAAAAAATTAAACAATACACACAATGTATTTAATTTTGGATCTCCTCCCACCTTTGGTGTAGTTAAGTAAAAGTAAAATCTAAAAGGCACTTTTATATATTAAAAAAAAACTTGGTGGTTTAAACTGAATCTTCAGATATTTTTATTGATTTATTACATCTTCTATCAAAATTCCACACCTACATATTTCTTTGATCATAAGAATTATGACTTGTATCCTATTCACAATTTTAAGCTAATTTCTATATAGTAACTTTTTAACATCATGATTATTTTTTAAAAGAGTAATTTAGTTTTTTAATCGGATTTTGCAAATATTTTTTATTGTTGTAATTTGATAAAGGAATTCCACTTTCCTCCAAAATTCCTTACCAACATATTTCTTTAATACTCATAAGCATTGGGAATCCTATTAACAGTCTAAAACTCGTTTTATTCAGTGATATCTATATAGTATATATTTTTTATTGTAGCATTATGGCGATTTAGGCAACATAAATGCAGATTCATCTGGTAGAGCGAGCTTCCGAATACTTGACAAGATCGTTCAAGTGCATGATATAATTGGAAGATCCGTTGCTGTGAGTGAAAATCGAGATGACCTTGGCCAAACAAATACTGCTTCTTCCTCCATTGATGGGAATTGTGGTAAAAGGTATGTTTTAAATGTTCAATTAAAATGGTTTTATATAAATTTCCTACTACATTTTTTAGTGAATTTTTTAAAGTATGGTGGTATCCTAGTTGTTCCTTACATAACATATATTACGATCTTCTATAACATTTAATCTACTATATTGAATCTTCAAGTATTGTCAACTGGTTGCCATGAATGTTTATTAATAAAGGTTTTTTTAACGAAATATTTCATTGACAGCTAATTCTGCATTTTTGTAGTTATAACTTTGAAATCAAGTCAGTTAGTTCTAATTAAAAACTGTTTATTATTTGCCTTTAAACTATTTATTAATACATTGAAAGTGTTTAGAAGTAATTTTAATGCAAAAAAATGTTTTAGAAAATTTTATTAATTATATGTGAATTTATTAAGAATTAAAGAGTTTTTAAATATGCAGTGCTCTTTTTACATTAATATTTAATTATAACATCGTTTTAGTTTTCTTCTTATCTTTGTCTTTAATTTCTTATTAATTTATATTTTAATATTTAATTTAAACCTGTAAGACTATTTTCCAATTATTTTTGTAAATAATTAAAAATGCTTTTAAAAATTTAATTTAACTTATAGATCATATTTATTCATCTTGTTTTTGAAGTATGATTTACTTAAGGGTCTTGCATGGTAGCACATCTCTACACAATTCCAATGGGGAAATTTTTGACCCTGTATTTAAATAAAGTATACTGCATGTACTCACAAAAATTTACCAAAAAACTACAGAAGAAAGTTATTTTGCCAATAAAATAATTAATAAGTAAAATTTTTAAGATTGATTAGTTATATAATTAAAACAATATTTTTATTCATATATTTATATGTTGTTAGTGCTACCATCTGTAGTTTGTGAATAATTACTCAAATTTTGTTTTAATCATAACTAATTAATATTTTTAAAATTATACTCTTTGTTATTTGAATGGCAAGACAACTTTTTTCTGTATTTTTTTTGTAAGTTTCTGTGAGTACAAGTCGTATAGTTAATTTAAAAACAGGGTCATAAGATTAGATTCCCTATTGGAATTGTATAGAAATCTGTTACCATACAAGACTCTTAATATCTGTTTTTCCTTTTAGTTTGGCTTCTGCAATTATAGCAAGATCAGCAGGATTGTTTCAAAACCCCAAAAGGCTTTGCCAATGTGACGGCACCAGTATATGGGATGAGACCAAGCAGCCTTCTTCTTCATTGTAAATCCGGCAAAACTGAGTGCCCGTGTAATTTAAAAAAATTTATTTTGTGTATTTAAAATCTTGTTTAAATCGAGAAGAAATTTTATATTTGTTATGATTTCGACTGTCAATTATTTACAAATAAAATTTACGTTTATTTTTATTAATTCCTAGTAGTTTTCCATTTTTTTTTTTTTTAAATCTGAGAGCTAATTTTTCTCTAACACTATTCAGACATATTTGTAAGACTTGTTCACAAAGCATAAGTTTAAAATTTATAACTGAGAAGAATGCAAGTATAAATTAAAATAATTTCTACATTTAATATAACTATTTTATATTGTCCAATTAAAATGTAAAACTTCAAAGTCGTTTAGAAGAATTTAATTACATTAACTTCTACCTATGTACTATTCAATATTTAATTTAAGTTGCTGTATACCTAGTTCTAGCATAGAATTAAATTTATGTCCTCTAATGTGTCTTTCAAATATTTCTTTTCCTAGTGAGGGGTCGTCTTCCAAAAACAAAAATAGCGCTGAAAGAAATTTAATAATACAAAATTGATTCTAGATTTAACAAAACTACAACAATTTCGTACTAGAAAGAAAAAAAATCGACATTTATATTATTTTGAAAAATCTTGAATATCTGTTGAGTTAATAGTTACTGAAATAAGAAATCGATCATAATTGAGGAGTACACGGGAAAAAGCGATTGATTTGGCAGAGAAGTTTCCTTAGCAGCCCACTTTGGCGATGATAGCGAGTGATCGCCTAAACTTGTGTAAGGAAACCGGAAACCGGTAAATGCTCCTTCACATCTTCGCCAAACCATGACGTCAGAGAGGTATAAGGGAATTGCAAAATTTGTAGCGCCATCTATCTCATCGATACTTAAGCAGAGACCGATTTGAAAATGTTCGATTTAAATGAAATATATATCCCTTTATTTACACCTACTCTCCAGTAATGGTTAATTTAAGAAAAATTTAACTGTGCAAATATTTTTTAAGTAAAATATTTCTAAACTAAGTATTATATAAAATACTGGAATTTGTTTTCAATCAATAATTATTGTATTATATATTTAGAAAATATGTATATCAAAATATAATGTAATGAAGGATTCTACTTAAAAGTACATTAAAAGTAATTTGAAGCATTTTACAAATTTCTCTTTGAAATCGATATTTTGTTTAATTCTTCCATTTATTTGGAATAAAATGAATAAAACAGTTTGCATATACAAAAAATAATTTATTTTAGTTATTTAATTTCTTTTTTAAAAATAAGAATGTGGAAATTGTACTAAAAAATGAAGTTATAAAAGATTCATTAAATTTGAGTAGCATTGTGCTTGCATAGTGTAATACATTTTATTGCCTACAGCTAAATAAATTATTAAATGATTGAAAAGCCAGATAATTTTCAAGGAAAAATGGTACACAAAACTTTAATTTCAAACAAATTATATATTTTTTTACAACGAAAATATTTTCATGATCTTTATGAAAAAATATTAACTGTTCATGAAAAATACATATATTTCAGTAGATTCGTTAGTACAATAATAATATAAAATAAATATATGCAGAATATGAAGATACAAAGAAAATTTCTTTAAAAAAGGAAGGAATAACATTAAATTGATGGCCTTGTAACAATTAAAATGAAACTTAACAATCTTGTCTAAAATTTTTTAATGAGGCTAAAATTTAAGTTTTTTTTAAACTAGATATGGATATATGTCAAGCTTGAAGTTGGTGAAAAAAAATATAAAATGTTACTATTTATGTATATTCATGATTAATTATATAAAATGGTATATAATTGTAATATAGTATGTATTATATACCATTTTATATAATTAAGGTAGGCGAATACCCAAAATTCTAAAATTTTTACTATTACTTTAATCTTTTCCAAATTTAGCATAGTAATTTCAAACATATTGAGCAATGCTTTTTAGGCATTTTTTTAAATAAAATATAATTGTTTTTTTGAACGGTGTTTTTCACCTAAAAAAAGTGGTTTGCACCAACACTTCTAGTATAAAAAGTTTTACATTAATTTACCTGAAATTTTTTACAGATGCTATTTCAATATATATCTGTGCCATGAAACTCTAAAATCCGGTGCAAATATATAAGTTTTTTTTTTTTTTTAAATGTCCAAGTGTAAGTTAATCGAAAAAAATCCTATTTTTGTGGTAAATTTATAACATTTTTCTTAATAACTTCTTTTCTTGTAATTTGAATGCAACTCTAAAGGGTCATTGCATGCATCAGTTCAAAACGAAGAATTTAACACGTAATTAATGTTTATAGGATGAAAAATCAATGTGGTAGACTTGTTAGCGTAAACTCCCATTTTTAGTAGAAAAAAAAAACGTTTAAAATAAATAAATTATATTTAAATTTTAAAAAATGCCTAAATAGTATTATTCATTATGTTTGAAATCAGTATGCCAAATTTGGAAAAGATTAAAGCAATAGTAAAAATTTTAGAATTTTGGGGAATTTTGGGTATTCGCCTACCTTAATCATGAATATACATAAATAGTAACATTTTATATATTTTTTTCACCAACTTCAAGCTTGACATTTATCCATATCCAGTTTAAAAAAACTTAAATTTTAGCCTCATTAAAATTTTTTAGATAAGATTGTTAAGTTTCATTTTAATTGTTACAAGGCCATCAATTTAATGTTATTCCTTCCTTTTTTTAAAGAAATTTTCTTTGTATCTTCATATTCTGCCTATATTTATTTTATATTATTATTGTACTAACGAATCTACTGAAATATATGTATTTTTCATGAACAGTTAATATTTTTTCATAAAGATCATGAAAATATTTTCGTTGTAAAAAATATATATAATTTGTTTTAAATTAAAGTTTTGTGTACCATTTTTGCTTGAAAATTATCTGGCTTTTCAATCATTTAATAATTTATTTAGCTGTAGGAAATAAAATGTATTACACTATGCAAGTACAATGCTACTCAAATTTAATGAATCTTTTATAACTTCATTTTTTTAGTACAATTTCCATTTTCTTATTTTTAAAAAAGAAATTAAATAACTAAAATAAATTATTTTTTGTATATTTAAACTGTTTTATTCATTTTATTCCAAATAAATGGAAGAATAAAACAAAATATCGATTTCAAAGAGAAATTTGTAAAATGCTTCAAATTACTTTTAATGTACTTTTAGAAAAGTAGAATCCTTCATTACATTATATTTTGATATACATATTTTCTAAATATGTAATACACTAATTATTGATTGAAAACAAATTCCAGTATTTTATATAATACTTAGTTTAGAAATATTTTACTTAAAAAATATTTGCACAGTTAAATTTTTCTTAAATTAACCAATACTTGAGAGTAGGTGTAAATAAAGGGATATATATTTCATTTAAATCGAACATTTTCAAATCGGTCTCTGCTTAAGTATTGATGAGATAGATGGCGCCACAATTTTTGCAATTCGCTTATGCCCTATCTGACGTCATGGTTTGGCGAAGATGTGAAGGAGCATTCACCAAGGAAACCAGTTCCTATCATAGATATCATAGTTGAAGTAATTGAGTGGCAGATCACGTGACCTCCAATGCTAACGACGGGACTCGTAAGGAGCTCCCAGAAGAGCCACAATGAAGTGTCAGTGTTGTAGGTCACGTGATATGCCACGCTAATACTTTAACTACAACCTCTGTGGTTCCTAGCTACCAAGATCAGGCGATTGGCGATCCCAACGCTTGGACCAAGTGAAGAAGAAAGAGGGAAAGCGGTTTTATGCCGCCAAGCAGGCTATTGCGGTCGTCCGCCTAATGAATCAATCGGTTATTCCCGTGTACTCTTCAATTGTTTTGCAAATTTCATATGAAAACTATGCAAATATATAACTATCAATTTATTTAAGTATTTTTTCTGCACTATTTAACCCTAGAACAAAAATATACATTTATCAAATTATGAGCTACCGCTAGAATCTTCTGGCCCGCCTCTCCAAATTTTTACTTTAAAAAAAATCTAATTTACCATTTATCCTCCCCATTACACTTGCTTATTTGCTTCTAAAAATTAGAATTGCAGGGTTTATTGGGGGGTTTCGCAAACCTTCCAATCGAATAGGATTTGACGTTTCATTCCATGGATTCGGCCACAGACTATCATTTGGGCTAGAAATCCTGCTCGACCACTTTCCCCCCCCCCAATGGAGGGTTTAGCATTCCATGGATTCGATGGCTCATGTTGTCGCCCCTAGTGTTAAATATCCCCTTGAAAGTTAAAAACTTTCCCGAATTTTTGATTTTCGACAAACAATTCATTTGATAATTTTGTTTTCAGTTACAAATGTCTGGGATTTTGTTGTTGTTATAAATGTACAAGTATTAGCTGCGTTAAGGAAAACTACATAAAAAGAAGCCATCATTATCAGAACAGAAAAAAAAAGCCAATTCGGCGGCCTAGTGGTTAAGACGTTAGCCTTTGGAGCTGCTAGATTCGGGCTCGAATCCCGTTGAGGCATGGATGTTTGTGTTTGTCGATTATATGCGGAGTACGTGCTCGTTAAATCTGTTGGGTCCGAAAGTCTTGTGGGCGGTCATTGCGCAGTTTCCCATGGGTACAGAACCCTGGAGAAATTTCCCTGGACATGTCAAAATTGTGAAGGTGGCGACAGATGGCAGCATCTCATCTGTCATTTGTGTTTTTGTGTGTCTTTCGTTGTCCTACTTGACGATGGTTTATAAGCGGGTCCTTGCGACCAAGCACACATGCCTGAAAATATGTCTACCAACCAAAAAAAAACCCAATAAAAAACGTTGTTTACTTATTTTGCATTTTAATTGTGAAAAATGCCTCATATTTTTTTAGTTCTACTTGTGATTCTTCATTGCATTAATTTTTAAAAACGAGTGAAACGTAACTATTCTGACGGATTTCTAGTTTCTAAGAACGCTATTTACAACTTTGTATACAAACATACTGTTGCGGCGGCAATAAGGCAATATTTACCGTATCGGATATTGGTAACTATACACTATTTTTTTTTTTTTAATTTGCCTATATCGATGCAAAATCAAGCACCAAGATTCATATACTATGTCATTTTCACCAATTATTTGGTTTGTTATTTAAGAGCAGTAGTTCTAACTTGCATTTCCAATCAGTCGGCCAAATGATATCGGTGCTAGTCGTCAACAAACTTTTTTTTTGTAAGTAATGGTTATTTAAAAGTACTGTAAACACCTGGAATCTCAATATATATTTGTAAGAGGGATGCACCGAATATTCGGTTACTATTCGGTTTGGCTGAATAGGGAAATTTAATTTTTTTCGAAATAAATACAAGAATTGAAATATATATATATATATCAATTGGTATAATTAAATTCAATGGGTATAAATAATTATATTTAAAATGTAGTAGTAAAGCAGTAAAATTTAGAGGCAAATTATGATGTAAGAAAAGCTGTTCAACATTTTTGGAAAGTAATTTATTGCGTTTTGGTTCACAAGTGTTTCCAGCTTTGTTAAACACTATTTTTTTTCTGTTCACTATCGATACTACTAGCTGGTGCCGATAAATATTTGCTAAGGGTTTAATAACGTATCTTTTAATTCTATGCTATGGCTAAGTTATTATTTTGGTCTAATTTTCATTCTACATAGGATCCACCTACTTCTGTTTTTGTTTTCATGCTTCTGTTTATGTATTCATACTTCTGTTTTTGTTCTCGTATTGTGATTTTACCAAGTTACACTTTCTGTACCAAGACACACTTTAAATTTGCAGCATTGAAATGCTCTAGGCGGAGGAAACAGCGTAAGCAACGCTGCTGGCGACGAAATTTTGGCTGCCCTGATTGGTCGCTCCTTTGCAATATGTTCACCTTGATATTCGTGTGCCCTGTTACGTCAAAAAAAATTGAAGGAAAAAAATCATTAATATTTCATTCTAAGTGAAAAAACTTAAAAATTGTTAAAATATGTCTTGAAATAACGAATAAGTTGTTTTATTGAGTGTGAAATACCTTTTTTAATTCGATTCTCTCAATAACGAAAGAGTACTACTTTATTCTGTGTTGCTCTAATTAAAAAATTAATAGCTTTATTCTTTATTTGCTTCAAAAATATTGTGCGATTGGGTACTTAACTTGTAATGTTTATGTTGAATTGAAATTTATGAATTATAAATACAATTAGCTTAGATCTGACCAAAAATTAAGAATTGGTTCAGGTAGGCCGAATATTTGGCTAAGACTTAGTCCGAATATCCAGTATTCGGCCAAATTTGGTATTCGGTGGATCCTTAGAGAAATAAATTTTTATTACTCAGGGGTGCCAGACTTCCGCCGAACGGCGGAATTCCTCTTTTTTTCCGATTTTTCAAAAAAATTCCGCTTTTTCCGAATTTTTCAGAAAAATCCGCTGAATCAAGATTTTCAAAAAATTACGAAAAACTTTTAGATTTTCTAAGCTTTCAAAAAAAAATCGTATTAACAGGGTTTCCGCGCATATGAAAAGTCAAGAGTTTGGACATTGGTTTAATTTTGTCATAAGTATTGAATTTGAGCAAAAAACCGACCAAAAGTCATGTATTTCAGCAAAGAAACGTCCGAAAGTAGTAAAAATCTATATATATTTATTCGCGTCTTTCGGATCGCCGGACCTCCGCGACTTTCGGATCGCTGGAGTTTCGGAAATTTCGGATCACCGGAGTTTCATGACTTTCGGGTCGCTTTAGTTTCTTGTCTTCCGGATCGCCAGAGTTTCATGACTTCCGGATCCGCAGGACTTTAGCGACCTTTGGAACGCTGGAGTTCCGCGACCTTTGGAACGCTGGAGTTCCGCGACTTACGGATCGCTCGTGTTCCGCGACTTTCGGATCGCTAAGGTTTCTTGTCTTTAGGATCACTGGAGTTTCGTGAGTTTCGGATCGTCGGACTTTCAGAACGCTGGACTTCCGCGACTTACAGATCGCTAGAGTTCCGCGACTTTCGTGTTGCGTGTCTTCCGGACCGCCGGACTTTCGGAACGCTAGAGTTCCGCGACTTTCAGAACGCCGGAGTTTAGTGTCTTTCAGAACGCCGGAGTTTAGTGTCTTTCAGAACGCCGGAGTTTAGTGTCTTTCAGAACGCCGGAGTTTAGTGTCTTTCAGAACGCCGGAGTTTAGTGTCTTTCAGAACGCCGGAGTTTAGTGTCTTTCAGAACGCCGGAGTTTAGTGTCTTTCAGAACGCCGGAGTTTAGTGTCTTTCAGAACGCCGGAGTTTCGTGAATTTCGGATCATTGGAGTTTCGTGAGTTTCGGATCGTCGGACTTTCGGAACGCTGGACTTTCGGAACGCTGGACTTCGGCGACTTACGGATCGCTAGAGTTCCGCGACTTTCAGAACGCCGGAGTTTAGTGTCTTTCGGAACGCCGGAGTTTCGTGAATTTCGGATCACTGGAGTTCCGTGAATTTCGGATTGCTTTAGTTTCCAGGCATGAAAGTTTTCCGCCTTTCGGCGGAATTCCGCCTTTTTTAATCTCATTTTGGGTGATCCTGAGAGCGATGCAGAACCGTTGAGAAATTGTGACCCATATATATGGGGGGGGGTCCTAAGATCAAAACAAGACATTATGAGGGGTCGATGTTTGGTTGACTGATCCGTTTTGAACTATAAAAATATCGAAATCTACTGCAATTTTGCCGCATGTATGCTAGCAAAAATTGCTAGGCATAGAGGTTTGGTTCACTGATCCTTGAACTATAAAAATAAGACACTGTGATTTTACTTCAAATTAGTCACAAATTACGAGGACGAGGCGTTGAACTTTGATTGACAGGTCCGTTTGAACTAAAACTATAAAAATAGCTAGTCGCTAGTGCGGTTTCGCAGCGAGCTAGTACACATTACGATTCGTTGAAGTTTGGTTTAAAAATCCGTCTTGAACCACAACTATATTATAAAAATAACTAGACATACATGCAATTAGGCTAAGAATTGGAAAATATTTCGAATGTGGTCATCGTAACACGTCTTTGATTTTTTTTTTGTAAACAATTGTTTACTTTTTCTTCGCACCATAATTAGGTGAAACTTAACTAATATTTCAATAAACATTAAGTTTAAATAACAGATTCTAATAATGTAGATAAAAATTTTCATTAAAATGTATAGATGAATTAAGATTATATTATAATAAGTTTTCTTTAATTATCGGCCAGCAAAAAATAGTTTCCTCCATTTTTGGTCTATATGAATAAAAACTAAACTTAATTTTCAATGAAGAACAAGTTTAAATAATAAATTTTAATTTTTAAGATAAACAATATTTTTAAAATTTGAAGATGAATTTAGATTGGGTCTTCAAATATCGGATACTGCCATCGATCTTTCATTGGAATCTCCCCACGAAATCTACTGATGACATCACATTGCATCAGAATGATTGACAGTTCTTTATCTCTGTGATCGGAAGTGTCTTGTTACTTTTGTAGCTCCAGTTTAGGATAAGTCGAGCAACCAGAACATTTTCTTCTGATCGTGTGTCTGACTCACAGGTGTCCGTGAGTTATGATCACAAGAACAGCTGGAATGAAAAAAAATACTTTTTGTTTAGGTTTTAAACCTTTTTTTTCTACTTCGGTCTATACTGGGGTTTCTCATTTTAGACAATTTTTAGTTTTAAAAAAAATTGGAGCTCCCGCTTATACACGCTTTATATATTTAGGTAGTTAGTGAATTTTGAGTCCTTGGATTTTTTTTGGAATAGTGAAGTGTTTGAATTTTTTTTTCTTCTCAATTTGTATAAACCATGTTATTAAGGATATGTATTGAAAGACCAAAAATTAGGGATTTCAATCCCTAAGAGGCAGACAAGATTTTTAAAAAAAACCGAGTACATTTAGTAGTATAGAGTACTATATAATATTTAAATTTGTAATGTTCTGTTCTGATTAACAAAAAATTTATCAATGTGTTGTTGGGCTATCTTGCTAATAAAATTAATCAAGTGCTACACAAAGATTAATTTGTGCTGCAGTTATTGCTATATTCCTCCTAGCTTAAACCTAACCGGGCTTGCAATGTAATGGGGTGATCTTAGCTCCTTAAATGGTACTTGTGTTAAATGATTTTATATTTTTCTAGTACAAGAGTAATTCGTTAGTTATCAGGTTTTTTAAAACTTAAATATGATTTGATATGGCATCGATATACAGATTTAAAGTAAGGCTAAATTGCATTAGTTAAGCATAATTTTCTATGTGTGCATTTAATAGAAACTAATATAGCTAAATTTTTAATTGGTCTGTACGTCGTTATGCCGATAGTGCAAAAAAAAAAAAAATGGAAATTCAGAGTTCAGCTTTTTTGATTAGTTTGCACTTTCATGCCTGAGTTTCGAGAATTTCGGATCGCCGGAGCTCCGCGACATACGGAACGACGAAGTTTATTGGTTTCGGATCGCCGGAGTTTCGTAAATTTCGGATCGCCGGAGTTCCGCGACTTACGGAACGCCGGAGTTTATTGTTTTTCGGATCCCCGGAATTTCGTAAATTTCGGATCACTGGAATTCCGCGACTTTCTCGATTTTCGGAACGCCAAAGCTTAGTGTCTTTTGGAAAATCCGGAGTTTCGTGAATTTCGGATCGCCGGATTTCCGCTACTTTCGGATCGCTGGAGTTTTGCTACTTTCGGAGTTTTTTTCTTTCTTCAATTTTCAGATGGCCGGAGTTTTTAGATGTTCTGATAGGCAAAGTTTGCGAGATTTTCAGATCGCCGCAATTATTAATATTAGAAAAAAGTCATTGATTTTAAATTCGATGAAAATTCCGGTGGTAGAGAGTAAGAGATGTATCCTAAATTTAAACTATTATTAAAAAAATAAAATTATGCCTAAAGTGTTTTTTTAATGCAAGCGCAACCCTTATTAGAAGGAGGAATGCAATTGCACTATACGGCACACTTATAAGAGAACAAAGAAATTCCTGAAATAATTAATCAAAGAAAAATTTAATACATATAAAGCATTACTTCTCCTATCGGTTCACATTAAAGAAAAAAGATTTTTTTCACTTAATTAATCTAATTACATTTTGAAATCTTTTTATGGTGCAATAATTTATTTCTAAAATAAATTTGTGCACTTGCCCATTAAACATGAAAATTGTCTACACAATCACTATAAATTGTTTACTATGTTTGTGTTGTCAACTTTCGAGTTGTTTCAATTTGAATTTTTAATTTTTTTATTTGAGATGCTATTTATATAGTCATGAAAAACTGTTAACTTAGACATGGAAGGTCATGAATTTGGGACTGTCCGTTTTGGCAGAAACCCTATATTGTTACTCGCGTGATTTCCTCTTTTTTGATTTTGGCCACTTTCACCCCTGATTACTATAAAATTGCCAAATTGCCTGACTACATTATCTTTATTTACTAAAATGCATACTTTGGCTAAAATGAATTTATTATCTCGCACAGAGCTGTAGAAGCCCAGAGTTACAAATTTTAAACTTGGACACATTTTACAAGTTCTTTTTTGTTTTGTTAACAGCTTATACTAAATTGGTACTTTGAACAAAGAAGATATAATTTTTTTTACTATTTGTATAAAATAACTATAGTTGCCAAATTGTGTGCTCATTTGAATATAGTGTTAAAATATAAACAAAACTAAACATTGGTACACAATATTTGCTTTCTAATGTGTTTGAAAATTGTATCTTCAGTGTTAAAGTTAATGCCTGCAAAAATGTTTTGGAAATAATGTTATGCTTATGTGTGCTTAATGTATGCTTAATGTTTGTAATTTACATTTCTTCAACAGATACAATTGCGTCTCTGTCTACATAAATTGAGTATATTTTTACATGATATTTAATTTTGTATCATCTGTCTTTAAAAACAATTTTATTAGCAACCTTACAAAATATATACTAAAATTTTAATGTGCGTAGCTTGTAACTGGTAAGTTATATAAAATTTTTACTCAAGAATCTATTATATTAGTGACCATACTGCAAATTATTTTTGTTCGTTGATTTCAAAACTGCTTATTTAATAAGAACATGTTTTATACAACAAATATACTAGTTTTGATTTAGCATATTATTATCTTCATTACAATTTTGTGTTTTTTTTAAAAAAATTTTTTATCGTGTATCTGCTCTGTTTTCTTTTGTACTTAATCAACTTAAATATAAAACATTTTAAATACATTTCCAACTATTAAAGAATTATAAGGCTCACGTTCAAGATCATAAAGCTCAAACTGGGAGTCCTTCAAGTAAACCAATATTTATAGTAGAGCAGGAGATCACTTGAAACTGTGCTTGCTCATGTACAGCCCTTATCATTGACTCTAAGGAAATGTCCTGAAACTGTTTTTCATTTAATTTCTAAGTGATACACTTGCTCATTGTGCTGTTATTGCATACTCTTTTTATTTCATTTTTAGCATACTACTTGAAAAACAACGAGAGGACCCATCACATTGTAGTGCAGTGCTATTCTATCTGAACATATTCCAAATTATCTTTAAATATTCTAATTTTTTTTGTTGGAAAAACCTCATTGTGTTGTATAATGGCATTAAAATGAATGAAATATTATTTTTTTGATTAAAATATCATTGAAATAAATATTTACTTTATTTTTTTAGGTTACTACTTGGAAAACCGTTTCCGTTACGCTATAGTGCAATGCTATCTGAACTTATTTTAGTTATCTTAAAATATTGTAACTTTTTTATTGAAAGAAAATCCCATTGTGTTATACAAATGCTATTTCAAAATGAATTAAAACTATTTTTAATTGAAATCTAATATTTTTTAGGTTACTACTTGGAGAAAACATTACATTCCAAAGAGCATCGCTTTTATAAGTGTGAATTTTGCAACTATTTTACCCCATTTTCCCACAATCTTAGCAAACATGTCCGTATTCACACTGGAGAGCGACCGTATGTTTGCCCCACTTGCCAGAAAGGATTCTCAGACCCGTCAAGTTATTCGAGACACATCAAGATAGTGCATGTGAAGTAGTGCAATTTCAAGCCTTTATAATGTTCTCAAAGGATGATTTTGAAGCTGATTATGCAGTATCAATTGAAGAGCTTAGTGGCAGAATGTGCTATGTGACATTTTTGAAAAGATTCTTGAAAAAGATTGAGGTATTTGTGTCATTGAACATGTTATTCCTCCTTTTCTCTATATAATATAAAATTGTAATTGTCGGACACTTGAAATCCACGTGACTTACGCGGCTTCAGCCAATCAGAAACGCTGAAAGTAAGTGTGGTGGTGTGGTTGTTTTGTGCCGGGGCTGCTTCAGGTTGCGTCCCGTGGCTTTGGTAGAGATCGTTGCTTTAGAGCTATGTGATGCCCTTTAGCAGTCCCAAGGAAGCTAGCTTATTTTTCAACTGTTGGCATAGGTCTTGAGTTTCCGGCCACGTATCGTAAAAACAGCCAAAGCCGATGCATCTTCCCTTTTTCGTCTTGCATACTCTCCCCGCTGGTCTGGACCTTTTAACTAAAATATCTTAGTCTTGCATGTTTGTTTGTGGGGCAAACAAACATGGGTTGGCCAGCGGTAGTGAGCAGGGGGCTTTGCCCGTTGTTTAAAGATAAGTTAACATCTTTTTCGAAACTTTTAAGTTAAGTTTATTTTATATTGTTTGTAAGTACCATTTTAAATAGGATCTAAATTCACACTAAAAGCTTTAAAGCTAATTTCTTTTAACAAAGCACATTCTTCCACTAAACTTTTTAATTAACAAAGACTAGAGTGTTAGAACTTTCTTGTAGAAATTAAATGAACCTTCGTATAAATTTGTGCTGTTGTAAGGCCACTGTTCATATACTACTACAGCTGTGTGTAACACTGATGTTCACATTCTTCTTAATTTTTTCAATGTTTTTGATAAATGATTGCTTTTAGATAGTTTAAAACTTTTTACTGAATTATTTGTGTCATTGAATTTGTTGTTAATGTTAGATAATTCTTAAAAAAATAAAATTGCTTTCAACAAAAATTTGTTTTCCTGATAATTAGTGTTTCTGCCTCTGAAAATATTAAAAGAGTTATATTTAAATTTAAAATTAAACGTTTATTGACAATGCAGAATTCTTCTTAGCTATAATTAGTGTTTCCAAATATTAAGTGTAATTTTTTTAATGCATTGATTTGATTGTAACTAAATTTCGCCAAAGTGATATTCCTTTATATATGTTTATATGAAAGTGACAAATGCAAATATTATTAATAATAATAACAGGTTATTATTAACTAATTAATCAGTTTGACCTTAAATTGTGCACATAAAAATTTAAATTTCCCAATTTTATCAATACTAGAAGCAGTAAGAAGAAACTTACATATCTTTTATTTTCTTTCTATCTCATAGATACTATAGCACTTACCAGATCATTGGCTCCCAATGACTTTGACCAATCCTGGAACACGTCCTCTTCAACCCTGACGACACTTGGGAGACCTTTTCAATGCACCCACTGCGGAAAAGGATTTACACAAAAGGCCAACCTACAGAGACATATGCTCATACATACTGGTCACTTTCCCTTCCAGTGTACTGTGTGTACCAAGGGATTTAGGCAGAAGGTCAACCTTGTACAGCATATGAGGACCCATGGCTATTTTAAACAACCATGATAAATTATTTGTTAAAAGTTACCCGAGAGATTTTTCCATGTTACTTGATCCGTTTAAAAAAAGTCGTCAAATTGCACTGTATTGATTTGAGGTTATTATTTACACCAAGTTTTACTCTGGAATCAAAATCACTATCTAGCACTGCAGTTTACAGTTCTTACTGAATATGATTTTACACCTTATACATTAATTTGTCTAACACAAAATTTTCCTGACTTAATTTTTGATCATGACTTTTCCTTCCAAATTTTAGAGAAATTTAACATATCCATATTTTTTTTAAAAAATCTTTCTTCCCTTCAAAAATAAAGTTAAGGTTTTTAATTTTTTTCTTATTTTAATTATTTAATGTCATTTGCATAATACTGGAAAAATACAAATTTATAAATTTATTTACTATTTGAAGAAAAAAAAATAATCATGTACGAAACATGAAGATTTATGTTGAGCAACTTGACATGGAGAAACTCACTGCGGTTTTATTGGCACTTTAACTAGTCATGAGTTGAATGTCATTTATTGAAATATAGGTACGTTTATTTTGTTTATGTGTTTGCATTACTGATTTGATCTTATACCTCTACATACTGGGAACTTTTGTTCAACTCAGTGTATGTTTAACTAGAGTATGCGGTGGATAGTCAACTTTATCATATCATAAAATTGTGCTTATTTTTCTTAATTTTTCTCTACTGTTGTATTTAGTGATTTTTCTAGTCATGAAGATTTAAACTTAATGTTAAATAGTAAATGTTGCTTAATTTGTATCAGTCATAAGTAATTTTTTCTTGAAAAAATATATATTTGTCTCCACAATTGTTCTTTATACTTGTGTTTTGGAGATTTTTCTAGTCTTGAAAGTATGAACTCAAAAGATTGTTAACTATTATAACTCTCTTTTAACACAGTTTTTAGTAACTTTTTGTTGTAAATGTTTTTTTCTTGCAATTTAGGGAATTTTTCTAGTCTTGAAGGTATTAACTTAACAGGTTCTAAATAACGTAGCTCTTGACTGTTTTTCAATTTTGAAGTGTCTTTATCTTAAAAGTGCTCTTTATCTAAGTGTGGCTTTTAAGTGTTTGTGTGACTAATTTTGTCATTTATGCAACATTAATTTTTATTCAGCATTTATTGGAGTCACAGTTATCTTATTCATAGATATTGAACATTTCATGAAAGTAGTTCATATAGCGCCTTGGAAGCTCAGTGCTGTTCATAAATTATTTGAAACAGATATTTTATAAATTTTAATGTTGTCCTGTGCAACTCTGAAACCTGCGTCCATTAATAGTTTTAACTTGTCCTATAATTTGAGGCTATTAATAGATGTACCCAATTTCTGTTTTTTTTCTTAATGTATTTTTGACTTGTTTGTCCTAAAAAAGGATTTAAGATATTCTTGTCTATTGTTTACATAACTTTGAAAATTATTATTTTTTTAAAAAAAATTCATAAATGTTTGCCCATTAATCAATGTCATATGTAATTTCTTTGCATAATGTGTTTTAAACTTGCTTGGTGTGATGATTTTATTGGATGTTCGTGCATATTGTTTACTTTATCTTGCAAAGTTAGATTACTTTACAAACATTATTGTCCTTATGTGTGTGCTTTAGTGTTCTTAACTGGCAAGTTGTTATATATGTGCTAATTTTTTTTAATAAATATAACATAGTTTGTTTTTTAAATGCAAATTAATTTATTTTCACCTGGACAAAACAATTGCTTAACCTAAACTTTTACATTCTCGAAAGATAAGTTATTCATATTGATTAAAATTGCCTTTTTTTACTTTCATTACTAGAAGTATGGCAACTGTCAAATGGGACAACTTTGTGCCGTAAAGTTTTCTTATATTGGTCTAGCTTGTTTATTTAATACACTTGTTGAAATCATTTTGATTTTTAGAATCATCGGGAACAATTTCTTTATTTTAGTTAGTCAAAAGTTAGTCAAAGGGCTGAAGTTACCCTTGCGGGCCAATGTTTATGTTCTGATCTATGCTGGCAAAATTATTATGAATGAAATGAAGTCATATGAATATTTATCTTTTAACAAAAGTTTTGTTTCAAGAATAAACATTTTTATTTATGAGTTCCTAAAAAAATGTAATGTATTTAATTCATATGTGTTCTTTTAAAATATTGTAATTTAGACTCTCTTATTAATAAAAAAACCTTAATACTAATTCAAATAGGTCATTCAAGATCCTTTAAAGTAGAAATAGTATTGCTTTTTAATTCAATTTATCAAGAAAAATTAATTTTATGGTGACATCATATATTTTTCTAACCAATTTTGGTTAACTTAAATTCACTTCTATGTTCATAACCTTTATTATTATGTAAATTCAAACTACTTAGTTATAAAACAATTAATGTTTTGATTAATATGTACCTAGTTAATACTTATATATTCATATGAGTTCCTGCTGTTTTATTTATTTAGTGTTTGTATACATGCATCCTTCCGAAAATGGACAGAAGACTTCAAGACAAGCCGATTTCAACTCTCAAGTACGGGAGGTTGCGAACACATTGGATAGGAGAGATTACCTTTGCCCCCACTGTGGGAAGAACTTCACGCAGAAAAGCGACCTGCAACGACATATCCGTATACATACGGGAGAAAGGCCCTTTCGGTGCCGGGTTTGCCAGAAATCTTTTCGGCAGTCCAGCCATCTGAAGAATCATATGATCACTCATCTTATCAAGGACATATGAAGGGTCTAGTTCCTCCATTGGCAACCTTCCGCCCATTTATGACTTTTGTGGTCTTTAAATAGCTTTTTATGGTCAAAAATACTTTTTTGAA
The DNA here is from genome assembly GCA_023701765.1 of Hylyphantes graminicola. Taxonomy (NCBI): domain Eukaryota; kingdom Metazoa; phylum Arthropoda; class Arachnida; order Araneae; family Linyphiidae; genus Hylyphantes; species Hylyphantes graminicola. The sequence goes on along the minus strand of CM043114.1, from coordinate 62,196,103 downwards.
TATTCAATTTTCACTTAATGAGTATTTCAATGCTCATTAATGAGTATTTTAATGCTCATTACTCTCCCACCTCCCTCCTCTGAAAACAAATTGATGTGGCCCACAAAGTCCCCAAAATTTCTCATAAATTATATTTTTGGCCCGTTTACTGAAAAAGCTTGCCAATCACTGGTCTAGTTGTAAAAACCTAACATTCTCCAAAGTATAAGTAAGATAAATGGTTCTGCAAATTCATTGGTGACTTGGTCCAATTGAATTTACAAATATGTCGCCAATGAACGGACTGAATCCTATGTATTCGTTATACTTTGGAGAAAGACAGTTTGGAACTAGATCCTTTATATGGGCTGTGAAGCTTATAAAATATTGAACTGTTAGTGGAAACGTGAATTATTTATTAAATATCATATATTTAGTTAAATACACATTAAGTATAAACTTGTTATTTGACTTTATCCCTTTTCTTTCTCAAGTTCAGTATAATTGACTATTTCATTTGTGGTAGTGTATCAGAGTAAATGTTGTTCAAACCAAATGTTTAGGGTGGGTTTACTCTTTGTATTGTTAATATACAACCTTTTTTTTATGTAAATGCATTTTGTATTTATGGGATTCTTTTTTTAAACCTATATATGAGTGTATTAAGTATAATGTTAATAAAGTTTGAGTCGAACATTACTTCAGACTTATTTTACACAGCTAAAAATACATTTGTTGTCTGATCCTGTCAGGGAAATGTCTGTAGACTTTGTAATATTCAACTTTTATTTAGTTTAAGTTAATGTCGTTTTATATTTCCTGTATTTTATTTGTTTCTACTTTGATTTTTATTTAAATTTCTGGGGTCATGGTTCAATAATAATGCTGACTAATTTAATTAAATATCACTTAACAGTTAAGTCTTTTGCATATAAAATATTCATTCAAAATGAAACTGCAATTTAAATGAATTAAGCCTTTTTATACTACAAAGCAGTTAAAATTTATGATAATAGTATTTTAATGCAATACTATAGTTAGGTTTTAGTTATAATAGTTTTCTTTAGTGAATGGAAGTTGTATTATATAGCAATTCAGTGTAATTAACTCTTTTTTTTAAAGCAAATATTGTTTATAAGTGTTTTCGTTTCAGCTTTAAAATTCTAATATTTTTTTGCTTGTAAATTAAATATATATTCATGTTATGTGAATAATATGTTAATTTAATTTTTTATATTAACATTTAGACTATGATAAATTCCGTTGATAGTTGCTCCTTAGATAATGTTTAGGTGTAGTTCATCCCCAACATTTTTTTAAACTTAACACTAGATTTTATTGAGAAATTTTCTTTGCATTTTAAGAGTTTTTTTTTAACAATCTGAAGTTACTATATCTAAAATAAAACTATGAATAGTAATTAAACTTAAAATATGAGTATAGTTATTATTGTTAAGTTTGTTTAGTCATAACATAATGTTTGCTAATCATAACTACTAAATATTGATTTTATTTAACCCTTTCAGTCTCAGTGATGCCATTTGGCATCATCATGTTTCTGATCGCAATAAAAAAAATAGGGCTGAAATCTATTGGGATCAATAAAAAATATTTCCTAATAGATGTATAATCGAAAAAAAGTTTGAAAAATTAAATGATGTACTTTTTTATATCATAAATGGCTATAGATGATCAGTAAAAAAATTCTAAAATGATGATGCCAAATTGTCATTGGGACTGAAAGGGTTATCATAAACTTATTAATCTTCAATTCCAGATGTAATCTCTTTCGACCCACGCGACGAACTATTCACCATCGAGATGGAACCAAACCCAGATCACCCAAGCCAAGTGCGACGTCGCTATAAATGCAAGTTATGTCCTTATACGACAATGAAGAAGCAGCACATGGAGTACCATGGAGTGAAACACACTAAGTCGAGGCCCTTCATGTGCACAGTTTGTATGAAAACATTCACCCTGAAGTACACTCTCAAGCGGCACATGCTGCTAAGTCATAAGCAAGCAATATGAGCAGGGTTCTTAGGCCTCCTGAAGTTCCTGAAAAACTCCTGAATTTCATTTTTATTTGTTAACTGCCCTTATAACTCCTAAAATCATCTCCTGATATTTTCCTCCTCACCTGAAAAAATTTACAACATGAATAATTGTTCTCTTTTCTCAATTGGGTTTCTCTTGTACTTTATCAGGATGTCTACCTGTCGAAAAAGTCATGAATTAAAAAAAATTTACAGCATGAACCATTTTTCTCTTTTCTCAATCGGTTTTCTCTTGTACTTTATCAGGATGTCTACCTGTCGAAAAAGTCATGAATTAAAAAAAATTTACTACATGAATCATTTTTCTCTTTTCTCATTCGGTTTTCTCTCGTACTTTATCAGGATGTCTACCTGTCGAAAAAGTCATGACATTAAAAGGTCACGAAAATTTTAAAAAGTGATTTTTCCCCTAAAAAGGTGGTTGGCTTTTACACCGAAGCCTCAAATTTTCCACAATATTCACACCCCTTGTTTCCTTCATTCTCGGTCTAAATCACTAGACCAATACAATAATAAAGACACTTATTCAAATTTATTTCTTGATACCTCCTGAAATTACATCGCTGCACTCCTGAAAAACTCCTTAGAAACTGTTGAATTTCACTATCACAGATAGAGTACGAACCCTGTATGAGTCGCTCGGAAATTCACATTACTAAAGCTAGGCATGCATGGCAAGACAGAATGTATGAAATTTCGACAAACATTGATACTCTTCCTACTAGTTACCGAAAGCATTTCTTTTACTCATCAGTGATTGGTTTAATGTGTCACAAGTGCACACAAAACAAATCAATGCTGAGTGAAAATGCTTTCGGTATTGTTTTGGCGAAAGAGTGGCGATGTTTGCCGAAAGTTTTTGGAATTTGTATATTTAGAATATATATATATTAAAACGGAAGGATTTTGTCTATTTCAGCAAAATTAAAGTAAAACCAATTGATACAAAGTAACTAAGTATAATGGTACTCTTTCGCAATATCACAAAGTAAAGCAGAATTATACGGGTGGCAGTTTCCAAAGAGGCTTCGAAACAAATAACGAATTGTGTTTTAGAGTTACTCCCTCTTTTTTAATTGGTTACCCTTTACTATGCAATGGAATACTATTTAATGCACTCCATCAGTATGTAGAATTAGGATATTAAGCTAATAAGACAACTGATAATTTCTGTAGTACTGATATACAAGCCTGTGGGGATTTTGCATTAGGGTAGTCAGAGAAATCATATTGTGTGTATGTGTTTGGTATCTTAGAAAGTATTTGGCATTGGATATTAGGACTAAAGAATTATTCTCACAAAAGACGTCTGTGGTTTTTAGCTTTTTGAAAAGTAAAAATACATATATACAATTCCATTTTTTTTTTCAAGGAACATCATTGCTATGTTTGATAGTGGATAATTGTTTTTTAGCATGTCCAAAAAAGATGCCTTGTTTGTTAATTACCAATCTTCTTTGAATTATTCTCCCTCAAAAACGTCTTTCGTTTTCAGCTTTTTGAAAAGTAAAAATACATGTATAACAGTTTAATATTTTTTTTCAGGGAGCATCATTGCTATGTTTGATAGTGGATAATTGTTTTTAGCATGTCTAAAAAAGATGCTTTGTTTGTTAAATGCTAATCTTTTTTGAAGTACTGAAACTCATCTTTAGATCCATATTTTTATTTTTGGGTTGAATACATTATTCAGTTTTTCAAGGTTTTTGAAAATTTTGTTATATTTTTGAAAAGACTGAATGTTATGGTATTATTAATAGTATGTAGATATTTTTTGAACAAACTAATTATGATTTTGTACTTCTCACAAGCATAATTTGCACATTATTAAATGAATATTAAAGTTAGTTTTAGCAGTCATAACTTTTTCCTCTTTATAATCATCCTTTCTAGTTGCCTTATTGTATTATAGTACAGCAGCTCTAGCGCTGCAAAATTTCACTTTTATCTTTCTTCCCCATCTGGCTGTCATGGGACTAGCTTGATTGACAACAACCCGAATTTTATTTTTAAAACCTAATTTTTCTCGCATTGAAGATTACGTATAAATTGTGTACTCAACCGGAAAACTATTAATTATGCAGGAATTTGTGTTTGAAAAACTTAAAATTTATCTGCTTCTTTGTGAAATAACATTTGTTTCCTAACAACTGCAAATATCAGCAATATCTATATATTTAAATATAAATTTTTACTTATGACAAGTGTTCAACTATTGTCAAAATTGTATTTTTCTTCATATTGTGCTCAAAACTAATTTATTTATGTTTAAATTTTGTTTTGCTATTTACGTGTGTAATTCTTATAGTATTTCTTCGTAATGGCTTTACTAACTCTTAAATATCTGTCTGTAACAGTAAAATAGTTTTCTTCTCTAACAGTGAAATAGTTTTCTGTTCACCTGCATTTTAAACTGGAAATTTTAAACATGATACTGTTAGTTTTTTTTTAATTAACAGTGTGTGTTTATTTGCTCTTAGTTATTTAAATGGTTAATATTTCTATGTACAGAAAATATTTGTGTGTTTCCTTCTGTGATGATCAACAATATTTTTTTGTGTATAAAATTAGTCAAATAAAATTTTAAGTCAAATATTTGAACTGATAACTTGTTGAATATCTAAATTTTAAGATTAATTGTGTGCTAAAGTTAACATGGTATTAAAATATTCTATCAGTGAGGCTAAAGAGTATTACACACAAAAAGCTTGTACACTTATTTTTTGACTTGTTCATCTATTTCAAGTGAATGTTTGAATTAATTTACATAATGCCAAACCACAAATCATGCATAAATAAAATAGAAAATTACAATCTGTTAATTGTATTAACAATCAGGATTAAATTTGTTATATTGTTTTCATTAGCCATGGGAAAATATCAATGATATATAATTTTTTAAACGGTATTAAAGTGTACTTTTACCCTTGAATTCCTAGTCAACCTTCAGCATGGAAACGGGAAGAAAAATCATGTTTTATCTGCATAAATACTACCTACATTTAATTTAAAAAATATCATATTAGTTGGTGAGAGGTGATATTGAAATCCTTTCCAGCTGAAAGAAGTCAGAAAATCAATAAAACTGTATTTATAAAATGTTAAAATTGAAATGATTGTTTTTGTTGGAAATCCTGGTACATGAAAAAGCTGGGTACCAGCACTTTGATGGTTATTCATACTACTGATTCATACATATGTATGTTATGTCTTCCAGATTTTTATTCAATAAATTCTCTAGTTTTAGGCAGTGTTATTGAAGATAATCCTATGTACAGTGTGGTCAAGAAGGATAAATTCCGGATTTTCTACTGCAAGTTCTGCGACTACTCTACTTTTAAGAAGGGACATATGACCTACCATGAGGTTAAGCACACAAAGCAGAAGCAATATCAATGCTTTATATGCTATAAGACATTTACTGTAAAGAGCAGTCTGATGAGGCATAAAGTTACTCACTGTTTTAAAAATATGTGAATTATTGTTAAAAGTAAAAGTTTTTAAGGTACATTATCTATATAGAAAACCTGTGTTACCCTGTTCACTATATACTTCAATGATATAAAAAGGGTATAGAGTTTGAAAGAGTGAAATTTGAACGATATTTTTTAAAATAAAATTCTTAACATTATTTTTTCTAGCACTATGAAAATAATTTCTATATTAAAATCTGTTAATTATCACTAATATTTTTGATAACTGTTTGTAATTATTGTCAATTTTTTTTTTTTTTTGTACTTTTCAAAGTGCATAACTTATATTATGTTAACATTTTGTATTGTAATATGGCACGTGTAATGTATGTAATATATTTTTGTAATGAATTTACTAACTATTAAAAATCCCGAACTATGTTGATTTTCTTCCTATTTTCCTGATTATGTTAATTAGTAAAACTGTATACCTATTTCTTAACTTTAATATATATTTCTTAACTAAAATTGTATTTTGTTCTTTAAGTTTTCAGTGGTTATATTTCATTTAAAAAAATGCTTATATGTTTTCTTATGATTAAATAACAATTTAAAAAAAAAAAAATATTGTATCATTGAAAACAGTTCTAAGTGAAATATTTTAACTAATAACATTTTAGGTATCTAATAATTAAGACTAAATTTGTGGTAAAAGTGATAAGTTATTGCAATTGGCTGCCAGTGATATTAAAATTTTAAACACACTTAAAAAATAGATTTGTACACTTTAAAACTTTTTTCAAAATCTATGTACACAATTTTGAATAATGTTATTTTTTAACTATTAAACATTTGTAACAATGTTTGTATTCTAGCATTTTCCCTGTCTTTAAATTGTAAATTTTAAGTAAAACTGTATTACAACTTTTAAAATTGTTTTTTGCTCTCTTTTTTTTTCAGTGGGTAATATTTCATTTAAATTGAAATGGGGGGGGGGGGGGGGGGGGGGGGCTTTTGTGTTTTCTTATAATAAAACAGCAATCTTTGTATAAAATATTGTTATGTATCAATAAAAATACAAGTCAAGTATTTAAACAAATAACTTTTTGAGTATCTTGAACTTAAGATTGATTTTGTGGTAAAAGTTATAAGTTATTAAGATGCTCTCTTAGTGATATTAAAAGATAAAACAAAAAAAAATTGTACTCTTTTAAACTTCTTTTGAAATGTACTTATTTTTCTTAATGAGTATACTATTCTGTGAAACTACAAACCTTCATAATTGAAAAATTTACAAATTGTCAAACAAATTTTAATAAATTGTTTATATTGTTTTCCATAGGTTTAAGAAAATACCAATGCTTTATAATTTTTAAAGTTATAAGTAAATCTGTACCATTTAAATACCATGAACAAAACCTTGATGTATATTATTTTATTTCTGTTTTTAATTTTACTTAAAAAAAATTCTTCAGTTTTAGGCTGCATAATCGAAGATAAACCCATGTACCGTGTTGTGAAGAAGGATAACTACTTGATCTTTTACTGCAAGTTCTGTGACTACTCTACCTTTAACAAGGGACACATGGTAAACCATGAGTCGAACCACGCAAAGCCGAAGGACTTCCAGTGCCCAACTTGTCACATTTCATTTGCTGTGAAGAGCAGTTGGATGAAACATCAAGCTTTTCACTGTTTCACTGAAGAGGAAAGGGAAAGATCGGTTACCCTCGAAAAACCCATCTCCTTACCAAAAGAAAACAACAGGCTAGAGGGACGCCACTTCATAAACAAAATTGCAGCGAACAACAGGCCAACAGAAAGCGACAGGCTAGAGGGATCCCACTTCAGAAACAAAATTGCGACGAACAACAATAGACAAAAAAGAAGGCCAACGGAAAGCGTCAGGCTAGAGGGACGACACTTCATAAACAAAATTGCGGGTAGCAACAATGGACACAAAAGAAGGCGATGTGTAGTGTGTGCAAAACAGTTCAATGACAAAGGTGAAAGGATTAGGAGAGAAACAACGTTTGAATGCCGGACTTGCCAAGTGGGACTTTGTGTGGTTCCCTGCTTTGAAGTTTACCACACCCAAAAAGACCTATAGAAGTCATCCATTTATATTTTGGTAAGTTCAACTTTTTTTTAACCCTAAAAAATTTATTCATCAACTACTCAACTCAAATTAAGATCACAGAAATTGCTTTAAAAAAAATCCAAGAACACAAACTAATAGATTATACTAACTATAACCAAATTTATCTACATTATAATTTGAAATATTTCTCTATATAATATAAAATTGTAATTGTTGGATGCTTGAAAGCCACTTGACTTATGCGGCTTCAGCCAATCAGAAATGTTGTAGTGTAAGTGTATGCTGTAAAGTAATTGTGGCGGTGTGTTTGTTTTGTGCCAGGGCTGCTTCAGTCTGCGTCCTGTGGCTTTGGTAGAGATCGTTGCTTAGCGCTAGTGGTGCTACGTGATGCCCTGGAGCAGTCCCACGGAAACTAGCTTATTTTTCAACTGTTGGCATGTCTTGAGTTTACGGCCACACATGGTAAAAAAATGTGTCGAGATTAAATGCTTATTGGGTACAAATCAAAGTATGATAAGATAATATCGGGAAGTACCACACATTCATAAAATCACCGTTTTTATTAAAAAAGCTTATATTATGCGCTTGGGGCGTGGGTGACGATGATAAATAAATAAAGTTGGAACTTCTGAGAATGGCAGAGTATATAAGTTTTATTTGTTGTCTGTCTATGATTGTGTGTACCTTTAGAATATTTGTAATTCTAATAATTTGAAGTATAAAATACTTGTAATTCTAATAATTTGATGTAAAAAATACTTGTAATTCTAATAATTTGAAGCATGAAATATTTCTAATTCTAATGATATTAGAATAACTAATAGTATTTAATTTCCAAAAATATTAGAATTACATATTTTATGTATTTGCAATCCTAATATATTTTGCTTCTGAATAAGTATTAAATATTATTTTATAAATTATTATTTACTTATAATTGAATATTATTACAGCTATAAAATGCATTTTTAATCTCGAAGTGACTCTTACGAGTAAGTCTTCTGAATATGTGTAAAATGTAAGATTTTATTCAAAAAAATATTAATCTTATATAAAAAAAAAGTTAGATTTTTTTTTAAATACCTGAGCTTACAACACGCTATTATTAATACTTAGAACGTTTTTTCCCCCATCTAATAATTGGATTTATCTTATACAGATTAAAAAAAAAAAAGAAAAATGCCTGCCATACAAATTTTCTTGTTTGAAAATTGAAACCAGGAGACCACAACACTTTTTCTGCTTACATGGATGTTCAGGCAGTGTATTTCATTTATTACCTAATGTATTAATAAATAATTTTGTAAATTTATGAGTAACTTTTTTACATTATGTACTTTCTTATTTGTGGCTTGTTAAAAAGTTGTATTTTGCACTTACAAAGAGTTGTATTTCTGTTTCAATATAAAAAAAAGTATGTACAACAAGTTTGCTATTCACTTTGTTTCAATGTATGCATATTATAGTGTTTTATAAAAGAAGTTTGAAAATAAATCATTCTCTACTTGGACAACAATGTAAGTGTGTATTCTATATTTTTGTAACATTTTTTTTATTTGATTAGTAATTTATACACTATTTAATTTACACACTATTTAATTTATACACTATAAATTATTACACTATTTGATTAGTAATTTATACATTTATTAAAAAATATTGTAGCCTAATTTTGCTTTCAATCTAATAATCATCTGTGATAGTAATTCATTCATACTTTTGCAAACATTAAAATAAGTTTACATAAAATAAGAAAAAACCAAAATTAATAATAAATAATAAAATAACCATGAGCATTACTCAAAAATAAAAAAGTATTTTAATTTAATTTCAATTTAATTAACAGTAAGAAACAAAACTTAACTCAAATGAAAATAACTAGGTAACAAGTTGTAATTATGTTTTTTTTTTTTTAATATCTGAAAAAAAATTTCTCAAAATGAGTATATATTTATGAATAATTCATAGTAAAACAAAAAACGCATGCATTTTACTTAATTATTCTTAAAACTTTAAATACATCCTATTAATAAAACTTAAAAATACAATTCTAGTTTTTATTAAAAACATATTTTACTTTTTTCCTGAAGGAAAATATAAGCACTGCTACATTCTGTTTATTGGCAAATCATTTTTCTTAAAACCTTTAAATAGTAATTATTTTAATTGCATTTCTTATTTATTGTCAAAAGTGTATTTTTTTCTTTATATTGTTCATAATTAATTCATTGGTATTGAATGCTTATGTTTGAATTACTGTTTAACACCTGTAATGCATGTAACACTTATTTGTAATGTTTTTTAACCACAACTTTACTTTTAAGATAGAAAGACTAGAGATATTATCTGTATGGGGGGAAAAAAATCTGGGGTTAACAATGAACTTTGATGTGATGGAAAAGCTAGTAAGGTTTTGATAAATTCGAACTGTTTTTCTTACAATATTTTTTTCTAGCACTATGTAAATAATCTCTAAATATGTTAAGTATCAGTAATTATTTCTGATAATAGCTCTTAATTATTTTCAAAAGTCTATTTTTTCTTTTTATTGTTCAGTCGCCAATAGCCCTCATGTTGCTCTAGTGCGACGATAATTCAAACCAAACCAAACTTTTTATTGTTCAAAACTAGTTTATCAGTATTTGGAGAATTTATATTATGCTCCAATCTTTTAATGCTAATGTATGCAAAATGTCTTTGTAATGCTATTTACTTACTAATTAAAAATCTATAAATGTTGGTTCCTTTGCTATTCACCTTCATTTTAAGTTGTTTATTTAAATCCTGAATATGTTAATTTTTAGTAAAATTGTATTCTAATTTTTTTGAATAATTATTTTTTGTTCTCCAAGTTTTTAGTGGTTTTTATTTAAATTAAAATATGCTTATGTGTTTTCTTATGGTTTAATAGGAATTTTCATATGAAACGTTGCATGTATCAAAAAAAAAATTTAAGTAAAGTATTTTAACTAATAATTTAAGGATATCTAAAAAAAAAATTAAGATTTATTTTATGTAAAGGCGTCAAAATATCACAGTGCTCTACCAGCGCTACTAAAATATTTAACACACAAATAAGAAGCTTCTACTGTTACTTTCAAAATCTGATATTTTTTTTAATACGAATAATACCAAGAAAAAAACAAACAGTTACAATTGAAAAATGTGCAAATTGTTAACAAATGGTTTTAAATTGTTTATATGTATTGTTTTCATGAGCTTGCGAGAAAGTACTTTCACTTTTTTGTATTTAAAAGCTTTCAAGAGTTAACTTGCATCCCTGAATATAGTAATGGTAATTTTTGAATAACATATGAAACCTTATGTATACATGGTTTTAATTATTTCTTGACAATTTTACTTAATTAAATTATTCAGTTTTAGGCAACGTAATCGAAGATAATCCCATGTACTGTGTTGTAAAGAAGGATAACTACCGGATATATTACTGCAAGTTCTGCAAATACTCTACCTTTAACAAGGGACACATGGTATACCATGAAGTGAAACACACAAAGCAGAAGGACTTCCTATGCCCAACTTGTCATAAGGCATTTAGTGCAAAGAGCAGTATGATGCGACATCAAGCTTTTCACTGTTTAAAAAATACGTAACTTATGTCATGTAATAATATGTATATAATGTGCCCAATGCCCATTTTGTCACAAGGCATTTAGTGCAAAGAGCAGTATGATGCAACATCAAGCTTTTCACTGTTTAAAAAATACATGAACTTATGTCATGTAATAATATGTATATAATGTGCCCAATGCCGAACTTGTCACAAGGTATTTAGTGCAAAGAGCAGTATGATGCGACATCAAGCTTTTCACTGTTTAAAAAATACATGAACTTATGTCATGTAATTGTAATATATGTATGTTTGAAAGTGTTTTCACAGTCTTTGAAATGCAAAAGGGTAGAGTTAAAGGAGGAAGAAGGGATACTTTCTTACTTTTATTATCGCAAAAGTATATGACAACCCCAGATATAATATTAATTAGCTGAATGGAAAATTCTGTTAGCTCTGTACTTTAATAGAAACAAAAACATAATGTAAAAAAAAGTGTTTTTTTTCAGTTTTTTTTTAAATTTGAATTCTATTGTTTTCCTCACTAAATTCTTTTTTTCCCTATTACATACTTACTATGTATATAATAATCTCTATATTTAATCTATTAAGTAATAGTAATTTATCCCTTATAAAAGTTCTTAATTATTTCAAAAGTGTACATATTATATTTTTCAAAATTACTTTTATTATGCAATTTATATTATGCTTAAATTTTGTAATGCTATTTAACATTTGTTATGTATTTATATACTTACTATTGATATATTACTTACTATTAAAAATGTATAACGATGTTGTTGTTTTTCTATTCACCCGTCTTTAAATTGTAAATAGGTATGCTTTTGTTAATTTTCTGTGAAACTGTGTTATAATTTACAATTATTTTTGCTCTTTGAGTTTTCTGTGGCTATATTTTATTTAAAAGTAAATGGTTTATATGTTTTAAGATTAACTAGAGAATTTGACAACATTTGCAACATTGCATCAATAAAAAAATATTTATAAATGAAATATTTTTACTAATGACCTTTTTGATATTTAGAAATTGAGATTAAGTTATTTGATTAAGGTTATCACAAAGCCATAAAAAAATTCGACTTTTACTTTTTAATTTTTTTTCAAATCTTTGCAATTTTTTTTTAATTCTCATGAATATAATGCCAACCTAAAATACCTTCACAATTGAGAAATGTACAAATTGAAAATGCTTGTTATTGAACTTTTTATATAGTTTTATTAGTTTTGTGAAAATACTAACATTTTTTTGTAAACAATATCAATTCAATTGTATCCTTAAATACTTTTATAAAAAGACATTATGCATATGTTACTTAAAAAAGTATTAATTTTTTTCTACTTAATAAAATTCTTCAGTTTCAGGCAACATAATCGAAGATAATCCCATGTACTGTGCTGTCAAGAAGGATAACTACAGGATATTCTACTGCAAGTTTTGCAATTACTCTACCTTTAGGAAGGGGAACATGATATACCATGAAATGTTGCACAAAAAGCTGAGGAAATTCCAATGCCCAAATTGTCACAAGGCATTTACTGTGAAGAGACGTTTAATGAGGCACCAAACTATCTGTTGTCAAAAATGCATGAAATAATGTTACTGTGCTAACATGTATGCTTTAAAAATTGTTCTCAGGGTCAGGGCCAAAGAGCTGAGAAAATACCAATGCCCAAATTGTCACAAGGCATTTACTGTGAAGAGACGTTTAATGAGGCACCAAACTATGTTGTCAAAAATTCATGAAATAATGTTACTGTGCTAACATGTATGCTTTAAACAGTGTTCTCAGGGTCTTTGAAAAAAAAAATGGGATACAATAAACTTTACTTTAAAGATGGAAAGAATAGAGGTATTATCTGTATGGGAAAAATTTTGGGTTAACAATGCTTTGTTGTTTGATGAAAAGCGTAGTAATGTTTTGAGAATTTCGAACATCATTGTTTTCTTAAATAGATTTTTTTCTAGCACTATTTCTAAAGTGGTTTAGTATCAGTAATTTTTCTGCTAATAGTTCTTGATAATTTTCATAAGTGTATATTTTCTTTATATTGTTCAAAACTAATTTAATAGTGTTGTGAAATTTATATTATGCTTAATTTTGTAATGCTATTTAGCACCTGTAATGTATGCAAAATTTCTTTGTAATGCTATTTATTTACTAATTAAAAATCTATAAAAATATTGGTTCTCTTGCTATTTATATTCCCCTTCATTTTATATTGTACATTTAAATCCTGAATATGTTAATTTTTAGTGAAACTGTATTTGTATTTTTTTATGATAATATTTTGTTCTTAAAGTTTTTAGCGGTTTTTAATGTAATCTAAAATAAATTGCTTATGTGTTTACTTATCAGATTATTAAGAAAATTTAAGATTTATTTTGTGGTAAAGTTATCACACTGCTCTACCAGAGCTACTAAAATATTAAACACACAAAAAAGAAGCTTTTAATATTACTTTTAAACTTATGTCAAAATATGTGATATTTGATTGGGAATAATGCTAAACCACCAAAAAAATCTGGTAAAAATTGAGAAATTTATGAATTGTTAACAAATCGTATTAAATTGTTTATATTGGTTTCATTAGCTTTGAGAAAAGTCTAACACTATAAAATATTTAAAAGCTTTCAAGTAAACCTGTATGTAATGGCAAGCCTTAAATATGATAAAAAAAAACTTGATATTTTAATTTTTCTTAATAAAATTCTTCAGTTTTAGGCAACGTAATCGAAGATAATCCCATGTACTGTGTCGTCAAGAAGGATAACTACCGGATCTTCTACTGCAAGTTCTGCGACTACTCTACCTTTAACAAGAGTCACATGATATACCATGAGGCGAAACACACAAAGCAGAAGGACTACCAATGCCCAACTTGTCACAAGGCATTTACTGTGAAGAGCAGTATGATGAGACATCAAGCAATTCACTTTTTAAAAAATACATGAACTTATGTTACCTTTATAAGGGGCTGTGCACATATAACGTTATCAATTTTACACATATATTTGACACTCCCCCCCCCCCCTACGATATTAAACATTATCATTACACGACCTCCCCCCCCCGGTGGGTATGTCGGTATGTCGAACGCTATTTTATTTTAATGTTTGGTTGATTTAATACTAGGTATAGTAATCGACGCATTATGATTAAGGGTCCTTAAAATTTTTCTGGGAAGTCCTTAAAAACTCCTTGATTTTTATTTTGAAATAAGAGTGGGAACCCTGAATAACACAGCATTTTCCAGGAAGAGAGCTCCCGAAATTCACTGTGCCTATAGTATGAGTTTTGCTATATCGGACCCTGTCTGTAGGAAAAATCTTTCTCAACCCATTAGCGCCGATTGGCAAGCCATTTTTCGCAAGAAAATTAGCGATACGATAAAAGAAAACCATACTCCTGGACAATTTATGATGGACAAATTAAGTTACCTTGAAAAACAAATTTAAAATTAACTTAAAGTTACATTTTTTATTTGGAAATGTGGGCGTCAATAGTATTCACAAAATTGTCTTGAATGAGTTAACGGTTAATGTTGATGTCATTAATGCGTAAAATAAAGAGTATTAGTGTTTTGAGAAATTTGAAAGATATATTGTTTACGTTGCAACAAAACTCTGAACAACATTTTTGGTCTAGCACTATGTAAATAATCATCTATATATTAAAATCTGTTTAGTATTTAATTTTTGTTCCTGACTGTGTGGCTCTTAATAGAATTAGGATTGAGAGAATTCACCTGTAAAAGGAGTGGTAATGTGGGTCCTAAACGACAATTAAGGTCTAAATGGCACAGCTTTGAATTATTGTTAAAAGTTTTATTATTTTTCAAAATTAATTTAATATTGTGTAATTTAAAATATTTATTAAATTTTGTATTGCTCATTTTTAACTCCTGTAATGTACAGAATATTTCTTTGTATGCTATGCTATTTACTAATGATTAAAAATCTACAACAATGTTGTTTATTTTGCTACTAATATGTCTTTGAATAAAAATCCTTGTTGTGTTGATTTCAAGTAAAAATGCATTCCAATTTTTTGTAATTATATCTTGACTCTAAGTTATTGGTTGTTGATTCATAAATCCTTAGCTGTTTTCTTATGTTTAAATATAAAAATTTATGTAAACTATTGAATTAATCAAAATAGTTCCAAGTAAAATATTCTAACTAATAACATTTTAACTACCTATATTTGTGGTAAAGGTGATAAGTTATCACAATGGTCTACCAGTGAAATTTGTAACATTAAACACACATAAAAAATAAGCTTGTACACCTTTAAACTATTTTCAAAATCTGAGTTCAGAATTTTTTATGTGCATAATGTCAAACAAAAATCCTTCACAATTTAGAAATTTACAAATTATAAAGACATGTTATTAAACAATTCACATAGTTTTGAGGAATTACTAACGCTAGTTAATTTTTAAAATACAAACAAGCAAAAGATTAATAGAAATAAAAATCAAAAGTTGCAATGACAATAGCGCTAAAAGCAACTTGATTGTACAAAATAATCTGAATATAAATACAAAAAGAATATAAAAAGTGAAGAAAGGAGATCTGACTAACTGGCTAGACCCTCTGATAAGAAGGTCTGTCGGGATCTCCATTCTTAAATTTTTATTTTCTTTTTGTATTTTAAATCTTAAGTCTCCGGGATTCTCCATTCTTTTTTTTATTTTCTTTTTGTATTTTAAATCTTAAAATCTAAGTTACCCTGTATATTTTTTTTTTATTTTAAATAAAAAAAAAAAACTTCCTTAAACCTTTTGTACTATAAAAAAAAAATTTTTTATATAGTTTAAAAATTTTATTTATTTATTTTACTTAATGAAATTATTCGGTTTCAGAAACCATAGTCGAAGATAATCCCATGTACTGTATGGTCAAGGAGGGTGACTGCAAAGTCTTCTACTGCAAGTTCTGCGACTACTCTACCTACAACAAGGGACACATGAAGTACCATGAGGTGAAACACACAAAGAAGAAGGACTACAAATGTCCAATTTGTCACAAGGCATTTACTGCGAAGAGAAACTTAAACAGACATCGAGCTCGTAACTGTTTAAAAAAAAGAGCATGAACTACAATGCATGTTACTGTTCTTATATGTATGCTTGAAATCAAGGATTGTAGTAACGCTGTTACTTGTAATAGTTATTTTTTTAGTTTATGTGATTGTAACATAGTTACTTTTAGTAGTACCAAAGTAAGGAAAAATATTGTTTATTTTTACTCTTCATGGTTTCTCTTTTTTACTGTTGTTTTCAACTAAGTTCAGTGGTCACCACACTGAATTTTTGTTAGTAATGTGTTCGGATTAGCCCCTTTTCTTTGTCTTGGTTCACTTTGAAAAACGGTAAAATGTGTCGAAATATAAAATTTTCTTTTAATTTGGAAATTTAGAAAATAACTAATTAGTTACTTTTTGTACTATGTGATTGAAACTAATTACTTTTTATATTTATCTGTTATTAGCGTTTCCAGATTGTCCCTTTTTCTTTAGTAGGGGAGACCGGGGCACAATGGACCTAGGGGCACAATGAACCACCCCTTATTATTTATTTTGTATATTTTCCAAATTAGCTCTTATTATAAATAAAAGATGACATAACAGTCTTGATCTAGTTATTAAGAAAAAGCATGTTGTTAGCTCACACATTTGCCATTTTTTATTACTGATGTGTATTAACCAGGTAAAAGTAAAAAAGCTCGCTCCTAGAATTTATCTTCTCATCATTAAAGTAACAGTAGTTGGACAAAGTGGCTTAGCTTAGTTGAAAGGCAAGATGTTTGTCTTTCTTTATAATCTATAAATAAATTTCTGAAATTATAATACAGCATATTTTAATTTTGTTTTTCATTCAACTACAATGGGGCACTATGGACCACAAAATCTGGGGTACAGTGGACCATGGTCCATTGTACCCCATGCAACTTTAGAAATACTTTTAGTTTCAAAATAAAATAAAAAAATATTGATGCAAGTCCTTCCTAATTATTAAAAGTTAAATTTGCTATAATAGTAAAATATTTTAATATATATCCTAACATTCACTCTTCTGAATGTAATATATTTTCCCCCATCTACTAATAGGTTGTGCCTTTTTTTTTTAAAACCAGAATTGACAAATTATTGGTGAACAGATGTTTTAGTTCATGTATTATGACTTCAAACAATACATAAGTGCTTTGAATGAGAAATGTATTTTTAAAATCGAATGTGATACTAGAGTGTTAAATTATTTAAAACAAGAAGTTTAGAAATTTGAGTTGGTTGTAAAATAAATGTCAACATTTACATAACAGAAGTACAATATCCTAAATTTTTAAATTAATATTTGATTACTGTTGATTTTCTTACTAACAAAAATTTGAGTTATTTGTTGTAGTTATAAATAATTAAGTAACAAATTTTCTCAGAATTGGAAAAATGCACAAAATTGAAGTTTTGTTAGTAAAGTTTTCAACCACAATTAATTTTTTTAGTAAAATATTCAACCACATTGATTAAGGGAAGACTTTAAAAAGGTTAAAAAATTAATCTCGCATAAAAACGAAGATTCTTCGATCCACAGTTTGGCCCTACAATTTTGGTGTTGTTGTGTATAGTAATAAAAAAAGTGCTTTAACTTTAAAGTGATCTTATAATTTTGAAGATAAAATTTAATGCTTTTACTAATTTTTTTTTTCATTTGCAAATATTAATGTTCGATAATACTTTTTTGTTTTCCTCATCTTTTCAACATTGACTGATAGTATATTTTCTCACTAAAAGAAATTTTAATGCAATTGGATACTTGAAATTCAAACAAAATACTTATTTTACGTGTATTTTAATCTTTAAAAAGAGTAGATAAATTTTTCTCAGCAAAAAATTACATGGTCCATTGTACCCTGTGATGTGGTCCATTGTACCCCGAACCAGGGGTACAATGGACCACTTTCTCACTTGTAATAAAAAAGCGAATTCAGAAAAAAGTATTTAAAAGTATAGTTTTTAAGTAATGTATTTTTAAACCAGGATATATGTGTAATATATACACCTTTTTCTAAACAAGTGGGATGAATATTTTCGTACTTATAGCGCAAAAAATGAAAAAGTGGTCCATTGTGCCCCGGTCTCCCCTATTGGTTCTCTTTGTAGAAACAGTAAGTTTTCTAAATTTAAATTTTTCTTCTAACTTGAAATTTCTAAAAGTAACTGTAAGCAGTTAGTTTTTGTATTAAGTGATTTTAGCTAATTACATTTCATATTAAGTAACTGTAACAGAATTACTTTTTAAAAGTAACTTTCCTAACCCTGCTTGAAAGTGTTTGCAGGTTCTTTTAAAAGTAAAATGAAAATATAAACCTTACTTTAACAAAGAAGGACTCAAGATATTATCTGTATGGGAAAGATCTGGGGTTATCTTTGTACTTTGATATGATCAAAAACATAAAATCTAGAGTGTAGTAAGGTTTTGAGAAATTCGAACAACATTGTTTTTTGCTCAAGATTTTTCTAGCTCTATGTAAATAATCCCTATACTAAAATATATTAAGTATCAGTAGTAATTTTAGATTACAGTTCTTAATTATTGGCAAAAGTGTATTATTTCCTTTATATTGTTCTAAACTAATTTAGTATTGTGGAATTTGTATTATGCTTAAATTTTGTTATTCCATTTAACTCCTGTAATGTATGTAATATTTCTGTAATAATATTTGCTTACAATTAAAGATATATAAAAATATTGGTTCTCTCACCTGTTTTTTTAATTGTAAATTTATATCATATCTTAATCATGTATTAATTTTAAGTGAAACTGTATTATATATATATATATTCTCAAGTTTTTAGTGGTTATTGTTTAATTTAAAATGAAATGATTTTGTGATTTCATATGATTAAATAGTTTTTGCATGAAACAGTGCATAAAGCAAAACAATTTATTCTAAGTAAGGTATTTTAACTAATAACTTTTTCTAAAGATTTAAATATATTTTATGGTAAAGTTGTAAAGTTAGAACAGTGCTCTGTCGCCAGTGATTACTATTAAAAAAAATTATGTTATTTTTATTTATTATCTTTGTATTTATTTTGCTTTGTTTTTATTTTTATTAAATAAATTCTTCAAATTTAGGTGATGTAATCGAAGATAATCCCATGTACTATGTGGTCAAAATAGATAACTACCGGATCTTCTATTGCAAGTTCTGCAAATACACTACCGCTAACAAGGGACATATGACGTACCATGAGGTCAAACACACCAAGCAGAAGCAATATCAATGCTCAGTATGCTACAAGACATTTACTGTGAAGAGCAATATGATGAGACATAAAGTTACTCACTGTTTTAAAAACACATGAACTTATGTTAAATTTAAAAAGTTGTGATTAATTGTATGCTTTTAAGGTTTTTCATAGCCTTTGAAAGGCACTGGTATAATGGTCCTTTAAATTTTTAAAGGTTGTATTGTAAATATGTGTATTTTTTTCTTTATATTGTTCAAAACTAATTGATTAGTATTGTGGAATTTATATTATGCTTAAATTTTTTAATGCTTTTTAATGTCTGTAATGTATGTAGTATTTCTTTGTAATGATATTTACTCACAATTAAAAATCTTTAACAATGTTGGTTCCCTCTATTCACCTGACTTTTAAATTGTAAATTTATATCTTAATTATGTATGAATTTTTAGTGAAACAGTATTATATTATTTTGCAATTTATTATTATTATTATGTAAGTTTTTAGTGGTTATTATTTAATTTAAAATGAAATGTTTTTGTGATTTCAATTGATTTAATAAGAATTTTTATATGAAACATTGCATCAATCAAAGCAATTTATTCTAAGTAAGGTATTTTAACTAATAACTTTTTGGATATCTAAAGATTAAAATTTATTTTGTGGTAAAGTTGTAAAGTTATCACAGTGCCCTACCAGTGATTACTACTTTTAAAAATTTGTGTTATTTTAATTTATTTGTTATCTTTGTATTTATTTTGCTTTTATTAAATAAATTCTTCAGTTTTAGGTGATGTAATCGAAGATAATCCCATGTACTATGTGGCCAAAATAGATAACTGCCGGATCTTCTACTGCAAGTTCTGCAAATACTATACCTCTCACAAGGGACACATGACATACCATGAGGCCAAACACACACAGCAGAAGCAACATCAATGCTCAGTATGCTTCAAGACATATACAGTGAAGAGCAATCTGATGAGACATAAAGCTACTCACTGTTTCAAAAATCCATGAACTTGTTAAATTCCAAAAGTTGTAATTGAATGAATGCTTTTAAGGATTATCACAGCCTTTATAAGGCACCGGTTTAATGGTTCTTTTCATTTTTAATGGTTGTATTGTAAAAATTTGTATTTTTTTCTTTATAATGTTCAAAACTAATTTATTGTGATTGTTGTAATTTCATATTTGGTAATGCTATTTAACGCCTGTAATTTATGTAGTATTTCTTTGTAATGATATTTACTCACAATTAAAAATCTGTAACAATGTTGGTTCTCTCTACTCACATGACTTTTAAATTGTAATTTTTTTCTTTAGGTATTAATTTTAGTGAAACGGTATTATATATATATATTTTACAATTTCTTTTTATTCTCTTAGTTTTAAGTGGTTATTATTTAATATAAAATAAAATGAAATTGTGATTTCATTTAAGAATTTTTGTATGAAACATTGCATCAATCAAATCAATTTATTCTAAGTAAGGTATTTTATAAAATAATAACTTTTCGAAAAAGATTAAAATAAAAAAATAGTAGTAAAAAAAGAGGAAAAGTTATTAGTTTTTTTCTGGTAAAGGTATTAAGTTATCACAGTACTCCACCAGTGATATTAAAATTTTTAACATACAAAAAAGAAGCTAGTTGTCTTTCTTTTAAACTCTCTTCAAAATTTGTGTTAAGAATGATTTTGAATATGTATTTAATGTCAAACCACAAATCATTCATAATGAAAAAAAATTTAGTGATTGTTGAACATACGTTTTAAAATTGTTTATATTTTTTTCAGTAGCTTTGAAAACAAACTATTAATTGTAAAAAGCTGCCAAATAAATTTTTATCCTTAAATACTATTTAAATAAAATTGTGTTATTTTAATTTATTTATTATCTTTGTATTTATTTTGTTTTGTTTTTATTTTTACTAAATCAAATGAATTCTTCAATTTTAGGGAACATAATCGAAGATAATCCCATGTACTATGTGGTCAAAAAGGATAACTACCGGATCTTCTACTGCAAGTTCTGCAAATACTCTACTCCTAAGAAGACACACATGGTATACCATGAGGTCAAACACACACAACAGAAGCAATATCAATGCTTAATATGCTACAAGACATTTACCGTGAAGAGTAATCTGATGCGACATAAAATTACTCACTGTTTCAAAAAGAAATGAACTTATGTTAAAATTCAAGAATTGTACAATGTTTACTTTTGAGGATTTTCACATCCATTAAAAAGCATTGGTATAATACTTCTTTACTTTTTAAAGATCTGATTGCGTAATTTTATGAGGATTTTTTGTGGATTCATTAAATAAACTGGTTCCAATGTTGGTATTGTTTTGTTAGATAGGCCCAAGTTATCTGTTTTAAAAATTCACAAAATGCTATACCAACAATTCTGTTCAAATTTTAATGCAATTTATACTATTACTTATTATATCATGAAGTGTTGATAAAATATATTCCTTTTTATAAAATGTTATTCAATTTGGAAAGTTGTTTTGGTTATTTGTTTGATATATATTTTTATAAGGGTATCTAGTATTTTTTCAGACTATATTTGTATTATTAATATTCAGGCATAGCTTCGATATTTGTGTGTGTATTCATATTAAATAATGTTCTGAAAGATGTTTTTAAAAAGTGTTATTCATTTATGCTTACTTATTAAAAACTACTTTGTTTTCAGCTATAATTAAATTTATTTAAAAAATTTAATTGTGTATATTTCTTTTACTATAATAATTATTCTTTATATGGTATTTTAATTGCAACATTTTACTTATATTGAAGTAAAAAAAGGCTATACCGATTTCAATAGTTATCTATCCGATTTCTAACGTATACTTCCAACCTAGTTTAGTAAAAAAATTAAGAATTTCATTAATTTTTTTAAAAAGTATAACGTATATATTTTCATACAGGTTAAAACTAACGTTAGTGCATGACAATACAAATATATATGCTTTACTATTCCAGTTTGGCCACCAAACGATGAAGCCCCTTCCACCTACAAAATGTACTCCTGCCAACATTGTTCCTATTCTACACCAAGATTGGATAACCTGCGTACGCACCAAGTTAAGCACACAGGAGAGAAGCCTTACTCATGCTCTATTTGCCACAAGCGGTTCCTCTATAAAAGAAGCCTCAATGGACACCTTGCCACTCATTATAACGCTGAATTTTGAAACATTTGTTAGTTTTTTTGTGATGTAACACAAGATGTTCAGTAATGAATAAAAAGTTCTTTAATGTAGGCAAGAGTATGCATGACAAACAGCAACAAATTAGAACCAACCACAATATACACACACTTTAAAATGTAACAGAATGGCTTCATAAAGTTTAAAAAAATGTTGTTAACGTTAAATAGAATAACGGTAACGCTAAATAGAATGAGGTAACGTCAGTTGGCCAAGAAAGATTTTATTAGAAGAGCTAAAGAAACAAGACTCGCATCTCATTATAAGCTTGGTTATGTCATTCAACTAAACAACAAATAAGATTACATGGCTGATGCAATATTTGGTGCGATTACACTAAAAAGATGATTCTGTAGGAAATGAGAAATGCATAATGGCGGAAATGAGAAATGCAGGCTTCATAAAGTAAAAAAAAAATGTAGTTAATGTTAAGTAAAACAACGGGGAGGTTACGTCAGTTTTCGAAATGATTTTATTGGAAGAGCTAAAGAAACAAGACGCACATCTGGTTATAAGCTTGGTTATGTCATTCAACTAAACAACAAATAAGATTATATTGAATGGCTGATGCAATATTCGCTGTGATTACACTAAAAAGATGATTCTGTTGGAAATGAGAAATACATCACTCAAAGGCTGACACAACTTGAATCTAATATTACAACTTAGGTTTTACTTTAAATAGACGGACCAGAAGACATGATCAGAAATTGAATAAATCGTGCTTTAGAAGGGAGGTAAGAAAGCATTTTTACAATAGAGTTGTCAATGAGTGGAATGCTTTACCCGATTATGTTGTGCATTCAAAGATAGTAGAAGATTTTAAGAAGGAATCTTGATAGTCATTGGAAACTGGCAAAGTAGTAGTCAAAGTGAATCGGTTCCTGTTTCACTTTTTGATTCATTGTTTATGTATAATTCAAAAGTAAGTTCAAAGTATGTGATTTTGATGGTATTTTTAATCGCAAAAAGGTTATTTTATAACACATTTGTAAGTTCATTTGAAAGTTAGAGTTAGTTTAAGTTAGTTTTCTCTTATTTGTTTAATAAATGAATTTTAAAACTATCGTGGAATTTAGTTGCTGCATGTCCGAATATACAGTCCTTAAAAATGGAAATATATCCCTGAAAAGTCCTTAAATAGTCCTTGAATTTTTTTTACCAAAAAGTGTGGCAACCCTGTATATTTAAAAATATTAAACGTCTTTTAACTCTTTCAGGTGGGGCGTCAAGCGACGGCTTTGTTCTTAAAATGTACTCTTGCCAACACTGTTCCTACACTACAGGTAGAATGGATAACATGCGCACACACCAGGTGAAACACACTGGGGAGAAGCCTTACTCCTGCTCTATTTGTCACAAGAGATTTGCATACAAAAGCAGCCTCAATCAACACCAGGTAACCCATGCCTTCAAGAGAAAATCTGCTAGATAAACAATGGGGGACATTCACGGCCATATCCACCTGAGCTTCATTTCCGAATTGCTGAGGTAAAAAAAGTGGTTAGACAGGTTAGAGCAGTTGGAAAACATTAGAACGTGGTTGGGGGAGCTCTGTATAGGATGACATTAGCATGTGTTTCGAGAGGTGTAGGATAACAAACCGCGTGACATCACATGAATGTTCCCCATTACTTATTTACTTAGCCCTCTTTTACTCCATCACTTTAGCATATTGCCACCGTCAGATTCTTCCATCTTACTCTGTTGGTGGCCAGATGTTTCGCAGATTAACAATTGATGGACATAAAATTAATCAAAGCACTACAACACTTAGTTTTTAGTGCTTTGATGTGCTGTCCAAAAGAGTTATTGTTCATTTAATATTTTTCTTTATATATTTCCCTGCTCGTGTAATTCAATACGAATTGTACTTTTTTACTCATGAAAAAGAAGCAACTTAACTTAGCAATTCATGGAAATATAGAATGTTTTTTTTTCTTATTTATGTGGTTATAGTCTGTATTTCATTTGTTCTGAAATTTCTGTTGTATATATTATAGTCTTTTGCTTTCTAGTTTTGCCCTCATGTTTAAATAAAAAAAATTCACAATCCAAAGTAGTTCTGCCGAAGAATAAATTGCAGTTTTTAAGTACCCATCTTTATTGTATTAATATATTTATTCTGTAAATCTCATATATGTATGTACGTATCTCGAATATTTTCTTTTGAAATAAAAGAAATTTTCTGTAAAATTTTGTTTTATTGATTACTAAGCAATCACTTAAGTGCCTGAAATTTTATTTATATATAAGTTTTTCTCTTTCGGTTTTGTAAAGTATATTTGAAGAATTATCTGGTCCTATCTTATGATAATTATAAGTTTTATGAACATTCATCTAAAAAGAGTTTCATATGTTTCATAATTTTAGTAAGACATATTTATTGAGGGAAACCGCATTAGCAAATTGCTCAAATAAAAGTTTTTCTGAAAGAATAAAACAAAAAATCATAATTACCAAAGAAATTAAAGGCGAAACCACAAAGGGATAAATACCTAAACATGTATTATTAATCACGCTAACGGTGAACTGTTGTTCTAGTTTTTTTTTTATATCTACATTAGTGCTATAAATATCTACAAAACTTTTTGTATGTGGTTGTAAATCAAGTGTTAAAAGTTTGACTTTACATTCATTTTTTGGGGTATTGTAATACTTCTAATTGGATTTCAAGCAAGAACATAATTATGTTAAAAGCGTAAAGCAAATTATGACAAAAAACATCGTTCAAACTTCTATTAATAAATTACACTATTCTCTTACACTTTCAGCATATTTCATTCTCACTACTTCTTCCATTGCGCCCATTAATTTTTTCTACATCTTTTTATTTATGCCTTTGCATTTTTGATTGTTAAGTAGTACGACAAGGCAACTCCTGAGAACGTTTCAAATTAGATCAAAACATTACTTAAGTGACAGGCGCAGAAAAAAATTACATTGCAGCATTAAAAAAGTGTAAAAAGATGTTTAAATTATTTATACATTAATGTGTTCTTGTCGTATGGTGAGTTACTCGGTCTGGTTTGTTTTAATGTTTTACTTGAATCCTTTCAACGTTTATTAGCACGAAAAAATACCCGGGATTTATAATTCGGTGAATATATATGTATTTTATCATGTTGTTTTGCACGTGAGTAATAGCTGTTCTACTTTTTTTCTTCTTACTTCTAACCATGCATGACTAGTTTTAGCATAAATGTTTTACCAATTTAAATACATTAATAAAAAATATATTCCAATTTAAATATATTCTTTAAAAGTTTTCTCTTCAGTTTTTGACTTGCTTTGCATTTTACAGAAATTGCAAGTATTGTTATTTGCATTTAGTTATTGTGTATAAGAAGTTTTTTTAGAAAACGTGGGGTAGAAGGTAGAAGAAAAGATGGGTAATGCACTCGATTATGCTAATACTTATATATTTTTTAATATTAAAGGGTAAATGACTTAATTTGAAAATGGTAGAAAATTTTGCCTTTTTCTGGTTTAAATATTCTAAAATTTAATATATTATTTTTACAAATAATTATCACATATAGTTTTTAAGTCTTGTAAGCGATTTTGCAATATTTTTAAAATGTCAGTAATTCTAAATTCGAACAATTCCATTGCGTTATTTTCAGTAACCGTTCATCTTTTTTGAAAATTTATAACTCCCAAACCGTAAAAAAATAAATCTGTTCTCTGAAGCTCAACATTTATTTTTTTATAAAATTCTATTTAAAATGTTTTTTTTTTTTTGTGAAAATAATTAAAACAAGTTGTTTTGTCAGTCTCTTTATATTTAATAATTCCAATTGCGATAATTTTTTTTGCATAATCCAATTAAGTTTTTTAACACTGCGATAGCATTTCATAACAAACGGATACCTAGCAAATAAATACCATTTTTTAAAACAAATGTACCTTAGATAAAAAGAAATTGCTAATTGTCTAATATTTTAACAAAGGACATCGAATTTTTATTCATTTTTTTCATTATGGCACACAAGCGATGTTTTAATATTATGTATATTATTCTAGCACTGTAAGTTTGTTTCTTTGCTATAAGACAACATGCAACGGAAAACAACTTTTACATGTACCTCTTTCGCAATATTAATATGATCATTGGTTTTGTCAATTAAACTTATGGATTAAACCCTATATTTTTATCGACGCAGAATGCAGGAAAACTGATGAAAAAATTCTATCATGACTTAGTTTTTTTTTTATAAATGAACTGAATTCAAAGAAAAATATGATTTTTCTTAAATTTCTTTTAATTAAAGTTGTAGATCTCGTAATGGGAGCTAGCAATTCCGATTTTTTTAATTGAATAACTTTAGTTCTTATATATTTGCTGGGAGATGACAGATGAAACTGTCGGATAAAGTGGTTAACGGTCCAGTATACAGCTTGAAGAGAAAATCAGGGAGACTGTAGCAGTTAAAAGATACAAGAAAAATATAAGACCTTTCAATAATACGTGATTACACATCAAATTTAGGAAATAGTTATTCCTTCAGTTAGTTTGTTGTAAGCTAACCTTACGCTAAGTTTTTAAAATCTATTAAAGCCCTTAATGCACGAAATCTCCGCCTCTTAATACCTTTTAGTTTCCGAAAGGGATTAGTTTCTAAGTCTAAGCATTTTTTCTTTTTGTTTTTGAAGTCATTGGAAAGGAAATATGTCTAATAATGCTTTATTCTCTCTCTCTTTTAGAAATTAGTATACCTTTATATATTTTTTCTGTGACTTTGTTTAAGCATCACGCAATAATGAACGCAGTGGATAAAATAGTGTACTGCAAGATATAATAAAAAAGCAATGATTTCAACATATCATTAACAATCGATAATGATTAAAAAAAACTTCTTACTGGAAATAATAATCAATTCAAACTTTATTTATTAGTTCATAGACTAATTTATGCAAATTTAATTTAAATTGCCCTGCAATAAGAACTACTCGTGAGATTGATATAGAATTTAAATAGAGAAATATTGAATCATGGTACATACTTTGTTTGAAAGAGATATTAATCAATCCGATCCAAAACCCAAAGACTTATTGTAACTTGATCTGACCGGAACAGCGTAAAAAAACGCAACTGGTGTCAAACAGATGTACTCAAGATGTCTGGGCACACCGTACTCGTAAGGCTTAGGGGCCGTGGGAAGCCTTAGTGGTAAGATCTCGGAATCGGAAGGTCACGCGATCGAGTCCGATACCACTGAAGACCCACCGAGTATATGCGAAGTACGTGCCCGTTAAATCTGTGGGTCCGAAAGTCTTGTGGGCGGTTTGGCACAGTTTCTCACGGTTACAGGTCTCTGGAGACTACTTTCCTTTCCTTCAGGGACATCTCTAAAATGCGGAGATGGTTATGAAGGCAGCATCTGTCGTGTGTGTTGTGCCTGTCTTACTGACGAAGGTTTATAATGGGTGTTTGACCAACCACACAAACCTGAAAATATATTAGTATCTTTAAGCAATGACTGAGAAGTTCTCTATCAAGTTGAGTTGAATTTTCGTCGCATTAGAGCTACACAAGGACTGCTATTAGTGATGGACGACACAATTTAAAACCGCAGTCATGTGACGAGTCGCTACCTGAGCCATCGTATATGCGCTTTCGGGACTTTGGAGCATATTTTACGTGAACTTCATCTAACAGGGTATTTATTTGTCGAACTATTGGGCTGCGCAGACCATTTTTAGTTGGGAAGTTATTTGGACAATGCCCGTTCCCGAACCCAGACACCTTTCACGTATCAGGCAAGCAAGCGCTTGCGGGACTAGGCAGCCACAACCCTAGTTATCTATCAACAGAGAGCTTTGGCGTTTTAACCCTTTCAGTCCCAATGACAGTTTGGCATCATCATTTTAGAATTTTTTTTCTGATCGTCCACAGCCATTTATGATATCAAAATGCACAACATTCGATTATTCAATTTTTTTCCTATTGGAAAATATTTTTTATTAATCCCAATAGATGTCATCTCTATTATTTTTTAAAAATTATGATCAGAAAATGATGATGCCAAATGGCATCACTGGAACTGATAGGGCTAAATCCAATGGTGTTATTGATCGTTTGGGAATGTAATTCTTGCATGAACTGTACCAGGTGTCTGGAGTTGCGAAGATAGACATTTCGACAATATAATCGATTTAAGGAAATAAGTTTGCGGCAGTTGAAAAAGATGGCCTTTAGAATTTGAAGATTTTTACCAATATTGGAATTTTTTATTCGAAATTTTTTAGATATAAAGTGCATTCATATGGATGCATGATTATTGTTTTGGAGAGAGTCTGGTATCAATTAAAGTGGTTTTTATAATAATAACTATCAAATATTTAGAATTGGATGGATTTTTACTTAGTATAACAATTTGTACGGTTTTGATAAGAAATAACTGGGGATACATCAATACATATTAAACTGCCATGAACAGATTCTATACACTCTTAAAACAAACGAGCGAATTGAACTCAATCTGAGTAATTTTCACTCATCCAGTCTTGAAAATGCACTTCTCCGAAAGGAGTGGATCCTTTGTGTGTTAAACCTTCAACAGGATCACTCCAAACGAGTGATTTTAACTCAGTCTGAGTTAATATTCACTCCTTTCCAGTGTCGAAAATACACTTCTCCAACTGGAGTGGATTTCACTCTTTTGGTTTAAGAGTGTACCCTATTCAGAAAGGTAAGGAACTGTTATGTTTAAAGTTAAATCTTTATCAATTTACGGTACTTATATGTATCGCTTATAAGGACGCTGTCTGTTTTATTCTTCATTGTTCACTTGGGATGTTGGTACTTTTTGATTGAACTTCACGGTTTTAGAACATTAAAGTCCATAATGGTAAAGTCTATTTTTTAGAAAAATTTAACTTTAGTTATATCTGCGTCAAATCGTTATGATCCTAAAAGTACTTCTATATCCCATTAAAAAAAACACTCGTTTATTTACTTTTCATTGCTTGTTTAAAGGAAAAAATAGATAGCAAGGATTTTATTAAAGCAGTATTAATTTCAAAACATCAAAGATTAAAATGGTAGGGGTAAGTGGTGTACCTTGGACATATGTGTACCTCGAACCTATGCTGATTCTAGATCGATTGCCTTAGATATTGAAACAACACCACATGCAGTTAAAGTATTTGCTACCAGGGGTCTCAGTGAAGTTCTATCTGTTTGTTTAAAAGGTCAATTTACTAAAGAGGTTTCGAAAAAACTAAATTCACAGTACAAAAGTAAATTTTTGTCAGATTCTTTAGTGTATTTTTATACTCAAACATTTTTAGGGGGTATTTTTATACTCAAACATTTGTTTATGGGGTAATGGGTAATGTAATCGTTTCCGGCTGCCTATTTCTAGCCTCCGTCAGGAGCTTTAACACAGCCAATTACGTCTCGTAATTTAGAACCCTGGTCAAGTGACGAGATCGACACCTGAGCGGGCACCCAACGGAAACTTCGAGCGACATCGTACGCTGACGCCGTCGGGACTTTGGACTCCACAGATTTAACGAGCACGTCTGTCCCAGTGTACTCGGGCCCATCCGTCACGAGTTGGATTTTTTCTACTCTTTCCAGTACAGATATCCGATTTATAGGATGAAGTCGACCTCGGTGCCTGGACGACGAAGAGAGAGGACCGGTTTTTTCTCTATCTCCTACCATCGGAAGACGGACGAGATCGCCGCGCGACCTGCCGCCGGGTTGAAGACTGGATCTACGGGGATTCTACCAGTGCCACGTGCTATCGCCTGCTCGTTTATAAGGACGTGAGTATTAGCGGTTTTGATACGTGGGATAGAAGCGGCGGAGGATTTTTTACGGCGTGGCGCCCGTAAGTGCTAACCATTGCCTAGTTCGAAACCGACTCTCCCTTATCAAGGTCGTGACCTTTATTATTTCCTTCTCAGCCGCGTGGTGCCATGGCACCAACGCATTCCCCGACCCCATCCCGGACCCGGAACGACTCGACCCGCTCCCGATCAGATTTATCTAGGTCTAGTTCTACGGAAGATATGTTAAATTCTCCTACTCCCGAAAATTGGGAGCAGCACTCCCCTGATGTCTTCCAATTGGACAATTGCCAACAGCGGCGCGATACCGAGACTAACATAGCCGTTGCTAAACACACCAGAGAGACGTATGGCGCCTTTTTAGAGCAAGAGAAAGATCATTTAAAAGAGGGCATCAATGTCGCTATACACAAAAAGGCCATCCTAAAGGCCACAAACGAAATTACTAACTATGAGAGTATATTAAATCAACTTCCCCCATGCCACTGTTAAACGAACCCGTACCACTTCCAGTGACTCAGATTCGGGCAACGACTCCAAACCTGCTGATAAGGTTATTGCAGTTGATAATACTGTTTCCTTCTCCCCGGATAATTTAGATATTGTTAGTGTTGCGAATGAGATGGATGGGAACGACGCGGAAAATCAAACTAAAGACATGGATAAAAGGCCGTTTATTTTCCCCCAAAAAACTGCTCGAAACACCACATACGTTGCGCCATCAGCTATCTCTACAACTTCCAACAGGTTTACCCCATTGGCTACCCAAGTCACGCCTTCAGGCGAACCAACCAATCAGACACCCGGTGCTCCTCCTGGTGACAGAATAAATCCTGTTATGGTAAAAATCATTGGAAATGTCGCTGAAAATTGCTCTAAAATTGAGTCGTTTGTGAAAAGTGCCCCTGATTTTAAGATCACAGGTGAGCATATAAAAGTTACGTTTAAAACTATCGATGATTATAGAAAGGGGACTAATGATATGAAAATAAATAATATCGGCTATTATATTGTCTCACCCCTTAAATCTAGGCCAATTAAAGTTGTGTTAAAAGGCTTCATATCGATCACGATCCCAATGAGATCAAGGAGGAACTAATTAAAATGGGTTTTAATGTTGAACGGGTTGCTCAACTTAGGAGATTCAAAGATGGTTACCCCCTCCCAATGTTTCAAGTGCAAATCACCCAGGGACCTAACATGGATGAAATATACACACTGACCCGATTTCAGTACCTAACTGTTTCAGTAGAAAAGTTTGAAAAAACCGGAAGGGTAAATCAATGTTTCAAATGCCAGAGTTTTTTTCATAGCTCGCAAAATTGTCATTTCAAAGCTAGGTGCGTCAAATGTGGGTTGGATCATGAGTCTCGTGCTTGCACTAAAGACAGAAACACCCCGCCCACCTGCGCCAATTGTAATGGACAACATCCCGCCTCATACAGAGGCTGCCCAAAGTTCCCGAAATGGGATAAACGCCAGTCCAACCCCACCCTGAAACGATTAAACCCTCCCAGGTCGCACACCAATGTCCGAAATGAGTACGTCCAACCAGGAACTAGTAGGAAAACCTTCGTTTGGGGCCAACAAATTAACTCTGCCAATGTCAATGCCAATTCAAACACAGGTCCCCCCAGCTACGATCAGCACTTGTCCCGACCGATTAACAATCAAAGCCCGCCTCAGCCTCAAAATTCCCTCCCCCCTGATAGCCATGTCAATGACCTCTTTGAAATTATAAGGGAATTAAAGGAAGAAATTAAATTCCTTAGACAAGAACTCGCTCAAGAGCGGGAAAAAACTAAATTGAGCCAGACCCAGACTAATGATAATGGTACTGCCGTTTAAGGTGGATAACTTCAAAATTTGCTACTGGAATTGCAACGGGATCTCCAACAAAATTGGAGAACTACGTGAGTTTGTTTCTCGACATGATCCGGATGTTATCTGCCTTCAGGAAACCCGACTTCACGGCCATAACCGAGTTTCCATCCCCAACTTTAAGCAGTATAGAAATGACAGACTGGTGGCGCCAGCTGTCCCCTTTACTAAACACGGCACTGCCATTTTCATTAAGTCTTCTATCCCTTGTCACGTCATCCAAACCCCATCAATGAATCACATTGAGGCTACAATCCTCAAGATAAAGCCTATTCACATGCCAGAAATCCTGGTCGCCTCTGTTTACGTCCGAAATAACCCTCCATCTAGTTATACGAGAGAGCTGGCCTCCCTCGCTGACATTTGTCCCACCCAGATTCTATGCGGGGATTTTAATGCTAAACACATTTCTTGGAACAACAGCGAAAATCTCTCAGGTGTGCACCTGTTCAATTTCGCCTTGCAGGATGGTTACGAAATTGCGGCTCCTAGCCAGCCCACTCGGTTTGATAGCCGCTCTCATTCAACCATTGACCTTATGCTTATCAGGGATTTTCCGTTTCATTTCAATATTATCTCTCAGGCCGAGCTAAGCTCGGACCATAATCCGGTCCTTGTGGAGTTCTTCGTTGACCTCCAAGTTCCAAAGCATGGTGTCTACCACCAGACTAATTGGGAATTATTTAAAGATTCCCTTACTGATGTCCAAAATCCCTTTGAGAATATTAACAACTCGCAGGATTTTGAGAATGCAGTCTCGAGTTTTACCGACCAGTTAACTAACGCTCACAAAAACGCTTCAAAGCAAAAAATTGTCCCCAATAACAACTATACCCCTATTGAGCTAAGGGAGCTAATCAAGCAAAAGAACCGAGTTAGGAAAGAGTGGCAGAGGTACAGGTCCCCGGTTGACAGGAGGGAGTTTAATAGACTTCAAGCCTTAATAAAACGTAAAATGAGGGAAATCATCCAACGGAATTGGGAAGAGTATCTTCTCTCCCTAGGACCAGAAGATGGCTCTCTTTTTAAAGCTGTTAGAAATACTAAAAGAACCTTTGCTCCCATTCCCCCTCTTGTAAACTCAAATAATATTATCGCGGAGTCAGATGTGGACAAGGCTAATTGCATAGCTGATGCTTATGAGCAGCAGTTCACTGAAAATCGCATTAAAGACCATAATTTCAGAATCCAAATTCTTCAAACTGTTGATCAAACCCTCGAAAGCCCATCAAATGATAATATCGACCCTGAACCAGTTGAACCCCAAGAGATCTTAGACTATATCAAGTCCACTAAAATTAAGAAAGCACCGGGACTGGACGGTGTCACAAATAAAATGCTTAAAAATGTCCCTCCAAATATTATTAATTTCCTGGTCATTGCGCTTAATATTATGCTGAGGCTGGCCTTCTTCCCTAAGCCCTGGAAACTGGCGTCTATTATTCCTATTCTAAAACCAGGAAAGGATCCAAAAGATCCTACTTCCTACCGCCCCATATCACTCTTGCCGGTGGTTGCTAAGGTGGCGGAAGTCGTTCTTAGAAATCGCCTTAGGGGATATTTGGAGGCAAACGATAAAATTATTCCCCATCAGTTTGGCTTCAGGAAAGATCTATCTACGAATCACCAATTGCTCAGGGTCTGTGAGTTCATTCACCAAGGATTTCAAAATAAACAGAGCACAGCAGCCCTTTTTCTGGACGTGGCGAAAGCTTTCGACCGCGTCTGGATTAAGGGACTAATTTACAAACTAATTGCCCTTCACACTCCTTCCTTCCTGATAAAAATCGTTTACAACTACCTGACCGATCGTGCGTTCGCTGTCAAGGTCGGCAACGCTTACTCATCCAGACGATCCATCATGGCAGGTACGGCCCAGGGTTCGGTCCTCGGACCGTTATTATTCAACATCTATATGAACGACGTGCCGCTGAGTGGCGAGTGCCTTACGGCCTTGTTCGCGGACGATACGGTCATTATGTGCAGGGAGCGGAAGCCAGCTTCGGCTGTCCGAATTCTACAAACATACGTCCATGCCATTGAAAAATGGATGGACTGCTGGCAAATTGATGTTAACGTCGGCAAGAGTGCGGCGGTCATGTTTAACAAATCAAACCGGCAACCCCCTGCACACATTACACTCTACAACCAGAGTGTGCCCTGGGCCAGGACCACCAAATATTTGGGTGTTGTCCTTGACGCGAGACTAACTTGGTCCGCGCACTTTCTCTACATCAAGGATAAAATCAGGAAGGCTACTCACAACCTAAAATGGCTAATGTGGGGAAAATCCCCCCTGAGCACTGCTAACAAAGCTCTTCTCTGCAAGACTCTCCTGAGGCCAATAATCACTTACGCGTCCCCCATTTGGGGTAGTACTTGTCCCACCACCCTTAACTTCTTTGAGATCTTGCAAAATAAGATCATTCGTCGGCATATTACCAGGGCTCGGTGGTTTTTGGCGGACAGCTGATCTCCGTAATGACCTTAATATTCCTAAACTTACCGATTTCATTGGCAAAATCTCCACGAAGTTCTACGATAACGTTGACAATCACTATAATTCTGAGATTATTGCTATTCAACCCTACGACCACACTGACTCTCGCAACAAGCGGAGGCCTAGAGCCTCTCTCCTTTTGGCGGCCACTTAACCTTCGTTAACTTACGGGCCTGTACTTCTCTCACTTCTGTCTGATGTTTGCATTCTCATTTGGGCCACATCTCCTTGACCTGTTTCACCTGAAGTTCAGCTGAAACTCATTTAGAAAATTTGAAAAATAATTGAAAAAAAATATTGAAAATTTTTTAAAAACCACATAAAAATCATATATTTTGAAAACCAAATAAAAAATTTTAAAAGTGAAAAAAAAAAAATTGTTATTTTTTGTCTCTTAAATTTTTTCGTTCTGTTTGTCTTGTTTTGCAATCAGAATCATCGTCTTGTCTTGTTTTGATCTTTTCGTCTTGCTTTGTTTTGTAATTAGTTTTG
Organism: Hylyphantes graminicola; assembly: GCA_023701765.1. NCBI lineage: Eukaryota > Metazoa > Arthropoda > Arachnida > Araneae > Linyphiidae > Hylyphantes > Hylyphantes graminicola. The sequence continues at coordinate 62,160,803 of CM043114.1, read as the reverse complement.
TGTTGCCTTGTATATGTACGTTTGTCTTTGCAACCCAGGGTTACCTGGGTTGAACCTTTTATGTACTTACTTCACAAACAGGTCTATTCTACGCGATTAGGTTTTTTACCCTGCCATACCGGAGAGATTGACGCCTTCGGCGTCAGCGTTCTCCAAAAATATTAAACTTGTGTATAGGATGACTGGTAGTAAGTGGGATTCGAACCTGAGAAGGTTGGATCCTGAGGCTCACGCCTTAACCACTCGGCCACGGAGAGGCCAGTGTTTATTCAGAAACGATGATTATGCAATATAAACAAAGTTTTAGTTATAAAACTGTGTGCTTGAAAAAGTTAAGTCTAACCTTAACATGGTGATTAACTATTTTGTTTTTAATATCCAAATGTTGTACCTCGAACCTAATACAGGTAGTGTACCTTGGACTGGTCCAAGGTACACTACTATAGGTCTTATGTGCTTCAGATTGTTGAAAACCCTTTTTAAATATCAAGTAATTTTTTCCTTTGAGAAATTAATTATTTAAAGTTATTAATATGCATCCCTGATTTGTAAAATTATGTAGAATGGAAATTTGTAAAAAAAATTGTATGGTGCCTGTGATAAATAATTTTTATGTAGTTAATTATTTAGATCTATGGTAGGCCTATAAAATTTTAACCATATAGACATAATATAGAAAATAATTATTGCATGAGCATCTAAAAAGATGTTTTTTTTATAATAAATATCTAAGCAGAACATCCCTTTTACGTTTAGGCCTAGTTGTATAAACATAGGGGAAAATATTTTAGTTGTTTTTTTCAAATTTATGACAGAAAGATAGCCAAATTTTTTTCTATGGCATGAAATGACGGTTTAAATTTTATGCAGCATTTTAACGGACACACCTGAGAATGATCGCATTGCAGCTGAAAAAGCCAAAAGGGCACTAAAAAAACTAAGACAATAAAACCCTTTACTAAGCCAATTGACCTAACATAACCAATTACTACAATCTTGGCTAGAAATAAGAATAGGTTGTAAAATGTATTTTTTAATTTTATGTGGCTAATAAATATTGGTTTTCGGACTGTAAATCGAGTCTCTCTACCTGTTAATAATTGGTCCAAGGTACACTACCAGTTGGACCAAGGTACACCGCCGGTGGTGTACCTTGGTCCTAATTACAATTTTCTGTATTTATTTTTTTAATAGTTGAAATAATTTAAATAACATGTTAAAATAAATATATGTTGTTTTTCACAACATAAAGTATTTAGTAAAAATATTTTTATTCACTTTTTGCAAGTAATAAAGAAATTAAAAATTGAAAAGTCAAAATAGGTCCAAGGGAACCCACCTTCCCCTAATTATAAATCAAATTCATTCAACAAAATTTCGGTGTTGGTCAGTGTAATTTAGCTATTTTAAATAGAAATGAGGAAACCAAAATAAATTCATCACAAAATGCATTTATCTTATTGTATTAATTGTGCAGATAGCTTTAAAATAGATAACAGCAAATAAAATCTTGATTCAGTGCATGCTTTTATGAAATGACTGGTTAGTTATACCTATCAAGAGCTTAAAATCCAATGTCATATTGATTATTTGGGAATGTAATTCTTGTAAGAATAGTACGAGGTGTGGGTTTGTAAAGATATATATTTCGATAATATAATCTATGGAATACAAAGACATTTGCAAAATTCGAAAACTCAAAAACTTTGAGTTAGAAGAAGATAGAGTTTGAAGATTTTCATCAATATCGACACTATATAGCTTTTTTATTGAAATTTTTTTTGACGTGCAATGTTATGAGATCCAAACAATAATTATGAATACATAATTCTCGTTTGGATAAAGTATATTATAGTACAATCAAAAGGTTTTTTTAATAATCATGAATGTTTAATATCTAGAATTACATACATTTTTGTTGAATATATATTAATTATCTTTTTGAAAAATAACTTAAACATAAATACATATAGAATAACTATGAAATAGATTCTATATCCCACTTAGCAGTCAAGTTAAGGAACTGTCTCCTTGTTTAAAGTTAAAACCATACCCATAGCTTCAATTCAATGTTTTTGCAATTCCAAACTATAAAGAAACCATCATCATCATCAACAAAGCCTGCCTTCCATAGAATCACTCATGTATATCGTTGTGAATATTTCGTAATTCATGTGTTTCTATAGAAGAAAGAATCCCATCTCTTTTTGGAAGAAAATATGCCACATCATTTCCGAAGCCTACCGTACCTCCAGGAAACTTCTTCCCGTTCTCCCGCCTATTCCCATTTCCAATATTTTAAATAACGACTTCCTCTTGAAGAGAATAACGGGAAATATGTATGGATGTTCAATATAAGACTGTTATGGTGTTTTCTCATGTTTTTAACTATTTCTCTCACATTATAGGAAAGGTTAGAAAAGTTTATACTAATTCAAATAACACAAATTAAGCTAATTAACCCAGCTGTTATAGTGGTTACGACCCTCCCTTGCCAAGCGAGTGGGCCCGGGTTCGAATGGTAAGGAATGGATATTTGTGTGGTTCTGAGTACATGTTAGAACATGGTCGTTAAATCTGTGGGTCCGAAAGTCCTGTGGTTGGTCATTGCGCCATGGTTTGGTCATTGGTTTACCATGGGTGCAGGTCGTCTGGAGAAATTGCCCCTCACCTCCAACTAGATGCCTAAATTGAGGAGATGGCGCCATCTTGGAGTAGAAGTCAGACATCCACCCTCTCGTGGGTACTTAAAAGCCTTGTGCCAACGGATGCTACTGCAACCCTCTAGCCTTCCAGGCTACGGCCTGATATTTAATGTTTTACTGTAATATTTAACGTGACAACATAAATTTTTGTAACATTAACCAAAAAATGTAAAAACTTGTTAAACCTCTGTTTACAATAATGTTCCCCCAAAATGTATAGATAACCATTTTTTCAAAATAAAAATATGACTAAGAGAGACAGATTAACGAAATAAATGGCCTGGAGGCACACGACAACAACAACAAAAATTAATGACTAAATTAAAAATAAAGTATAATTTTTTTTTTGAAATTCGTAATAAAACCGAACAAATATTTAATTTTTAAAACAAAATATGTATTTTTACTTAAACTTAATATGAAAATATTTAATCTTTTACTGTAATATTTAAAGTAATAACATGATTTTTGGTAATATATACCAAAAAATCTAAAAAACTTGTTAAACCTTTACTTACCCCAAATGTGCCCCAAAAATGTATAGATTACCATTTTTTCAAAATAAAAATATGACTAAAAACACAGATTAAAGAAATAAATTATACATGCATTTATTGAAATAATCCAAGTAATAACATACTTAAACCACTTGAATCAGTCAAAGATTTAATAATAAAGAATACTGCTCCTAAAATGTTCGGCAAAATTGTTGAAAACTTACTCTAGTATTGATAACCAAAATTTGCATATTCTAACATCATGTACTTGTGACGTATTAGATTCCTTTGATCTTCGATAATCTGTCGTTCCTTTTCGACTAAATGCAAAGATCTCTTGCAACTTGGGATTTTCGTTAAGTAGAAATTTTGAAATCTATCGGTAGAAAGTTTGTGGAATGAAAGTTTTGGTGGAAATTGAAAGAATGTGTTTAGAAGCGTTGGTATTTACCAAAATATGCCGAAAGAATACAATTTTCAAAAAAATATCGTACCGGCTGACGAAAAGAAAATAGTGAGTATTTTATTATTTGTATTGCTTTAACCCGTAACTGGTAACATCTCGCTGACAAACACTCCCAGTAACATCCGTCTATCAGACTAAGAGTATCAGACTAGACTATCAGACTAATTGGAACTAGCGTCAATCGTGGAAAACTATCCGTCTATCAGACGGATATTACCAGTTACGGTTTAATAGTACAAACATGATTTATTTTGTCTTTCAAATTCGTTTAGTTAGTTGTAAAATATAAAAAAAGCACGGTTGTCACAATTAAATATTAAAAAGTAAATTGACCCCAAACGTACTTTACATCGTTACTTACACTTCACTGCATTTCGCAGTTAAGTTTGCAATTTGTCATTCAACTATATATCTACAAAAATTGTACAAAAAGTCTCCATATTACATTCTTTTCGAATCAATACAATCTAAATCAAATTTGGTTTAGGAAAATTTAATACTAATTTCATAGACGATAAGTTAATAACTGAACCGAATCTGGCCAGGCTAATTGAAGGGTAGTTAATAATTGTGTTGAAGAACTAAATCATTCTAAAAATTACTAGCAGTAGAATGAACCAAATATCATATTCATTCGGGAATACTGGAATAGGGTACTTGACTAATTTTTTTTATTGGCTTAAAATGTTCTTATGTCAAAAACATTAGATCTGCATTTTTTTCCTTTTTTTTTAAATACCCCGTAAAAAGGCAGAAAAAGGGAATTTAAAAATTAGGACGAAAAATCACTCATGAAAACATGAAAACGCTTTCTGGCTGTCACGTGGTATCTGTGTTGTCACTATGAACTATAAACAAACTTTGAAACACCACATTGGAATCGATTTTAGTCAAATTTGAAATATACGCTTCTGTTAAACAGTCCTACATTTTCTCAACATTTATTATTTCAGTAGTAATTAGATTAAATCAAGTTTAATCAGAAAACAAAAAGCATCACGCTGATTTGTTTATAGTTCATAGTGACGTCAGCCAAAGCGACGTGTTTGTGATCACATGATGAACACGTGAAAAAAAAATGCCTTTTTAGAAAGATTTTTTTAATGATTTAAAGATTTATTTCGCAAAAATTATAAATGCATTTGTTATATTTCACTTTCAACTATAATTTAAATAACATTGGAAGGTATTTTAGCGATACAGTCAAGCACCCTTTTAAACTTTGAAATTAATTGAATTTAAAACATAAGATTTAAAACCAAAGCAAAACACTAACAGTTCTTACAGAATCCCGTGTCCTTCCACCTCCATAGAAAAACAGCGACTTTCCTAAGTGAGTTAGTGCCCGGGCCGCCCCGAAAAACCCATTCTGTTTGCATAGTCGGTCACAAGTGTGACCTGTTTATGCGTCCTGGAGGGGCAACTGACGACACGCTATTCCACCAGGTCGTAAACACCTGACTTAGGGAGTCGTGGATAAAATTCCACTCGTTTCCGAGTCGTAAACCCCCTAAATGTCCCGACTCGATATGGGAAAACCGTCGATGATAGAGTAGTAGATCAGGCTAAAGCACAAGGGCACGGTGAAGTAGGTGAAATTTGAATTTTGAAACGTGGTGTGCAGGTTTGGATAATGCGAAGGGATTAGGATATTGGTAAGAAACGAGAAATATACGTAACGTAATAAACGTAACGTAAATAAACGTAAACACCTGACTTAGGGAGTCGTGGATAAAATTCCACTAGATCAGGATGTTAATATTGGTAAGGAACGAGAAATATACGTAACGTAATATCGTACACTCTTAAAACAAAAGAGTGAAATCCACTCCAGTTGGAGAAGTGCATTTTCGACCCCCTAAAGGCATGCATATTTACTCAGACTGAGTTAAAATCACTCGTTTGGATAGTGATCCTGTCGGAGGTTTAACACACAAAGGATCCACTCCAAAAGGAGAAGTGCATTTTCCAGTCTGGAGGAGTGAAATCCACTCAGACTGAGTTAAATTGGGAGTGTTTGTTTTAAGAGTGTAACGTAAATAAACGGTAAAAACATTAACACCAGACTTAGGGAGTCGTGGATAAAATTCCACTCGTTTCCGAGTCGTAAACCCCCTAAATGTCCCGACTCGATATGGGAAAACCGTCGATGATAGAGTAGTAGATCAGGCTAAAGCACAAGGGCAAGGTGAAGTAGGTGACATTTGAATTTTGAAACATGGTGTGCAGGTTTGGATAATGCGAAGGGATCAAGATCTAAGTATTGGTAAGAAACGAGAAATATACGTAACGTAATAAACGTAACGTAAATAAACGTAAAAACGTAAACACCTGACTTAGGGAGTCGTGGATAAAATTCCACTCGTTTCCGAGTCGTAAACCCCTTAAATGTCCCGATTCGATGTGGGTTAGGTTAGGTTTGCATTATCGTCGCACTAGAGCTACACGAGGGCTATTGGCGACGGGCGTCGTATTTTAGAACCACAGTCAGGTGACGAGCCAACACCTGAATGGCACCCAACGCAACCATTAAGGGCGACATCGGTCTCGATGTGGGAAAACCTTCGATAATAGAGTCAGTAGTAGATCAGGCTAAAGCACAAGGGCACGGTGAAGTCGGTGACATTTGAATTTTGAAACATATGATGTGCAGGTTTGGATAATGCGAAGGGATCAAGATCCAAATATTGGTAAGAAACAAGAAATATACGTAACGTAATATAACGTAATAAACGTAACGTAAACAAACGTTAAAACGCAAACACCTGACTTAGGGAGTCGTGGATAAAATTCCACTCGATTAGGATGTAAATATTGGTAAGGAACGAGAAATATAAGTAATATAATATAACGTAATAAACGTAACGTAAACAAACGTTAAAACGTAAACACCTGACTTAGGGAGTCGTGGATAAAATTCCACTCGTTTCCGAGTCGTAAACCCCCTAAATGTCCCGACTCGATATGGGAAAACCGTCGATGATAGAGTAGTAGATCAGGCGAAAGCACAAGGGCACGGTGAAGTCGGTGACATTTGAATTTTGAAACATGGTGTGCAGGTTTGGATAATGCGAAGGGATCAAGATCTAAATATTGGTAAGAAACGAGAAATATACGTAACGTAATAAACGTAACGTAAATAAACGTAAAAACGTAAACACCTGACTTAGGGAGTCGTGGATAAAATTCCACTCGTTTCCGAGTCGTAAATCCCTTAAATGTCCCGACTCGATGTGGGTTAGGTTAGGTTTGCATTATCGTCGCACTAGAGCTACACGAGGGCTATTGGCGACGGGCGTCGTATTTTAGAACCACAGTCAGGTGACGAGCCAACACCTGAATGGCACCCAAGGCAACCGTTAAGGGCGACATCGGTCTCGATATGGGAAAACCGTCGATGATAGAGTAGTAGATCAGGCTATAAGCACAAGGGCACGGTGAAGTCGGTGACATTTGAATTTTGGAACATGGTGTGCAGGTTTGGATAATGCGAATGGATCAAGATCTAAATATTGGTAAGAACCAAGAAATATACGTAACGTAATATAACGTAATAAACGTAGCGTAAACAAACGTTAAAACGTAAACACTTGACTTAGGGAGTCGTGGATAAAATTCCACACGATTAGGATGTAAATATTGGTAAGGAACGAGAAATATAAGTAACGTAATACAACGTAATAATAATAACGTAATAATAACGTAACGTAAATAAACGGTAAAAACATAAACACCTGACTTAGGGAGTCGTGGATAAAATTCCGCTCGTTTCCGAGTCGTAAACCCCCTAAATGTCCCGACTCGATGTGGGAAAACCGTCGATGATAGAGTGGTAGATCAGGCTGAAGCACAAGGGCACGGTGAAGTAGGTGACATTTGAATTTTGAAACATGGTGTGCAGGTTTGGATAATGCGAATTGATCAGGATCTAAATATTGGTAAGAAACGAGAAATTGTTTGATGCAAAAGTAAAGAAATGACTATGTGTATAGTTTGGTTTGGTTTGGTTTGAATTATCGTCGCACTAGAGCTACACGAGGGCTATTGGCGACGGGCGTCGTATTTTAGAACCACAGTCAGGTGACGGACTATGTGTATAGAATTAAACGCACCCATCGAACGAAGGCACATACAAGTTACATGTGTCAAACTTAAATAATATTAACTCCCATATAACGTTGTAATAATGACATGCATAGAGAACTTCAATAACCCGTAGCAATTGGAGTCTAACTACAATTGGATATAATTTTAGTTTAGTTTAGTTTGAATTATCGTCGTACTAGAGCTACATGAAGGCTATTGGCGACGGGCGTCGTATTTTAGAACCACGGTCAAGTGACGAGCCGACAGCTGACTTGGCACCCAACGCAACAGTTAAGGGTGACATCGTACTTTTGAGGATATTTAACGCGCACTCCTGCACGGCCGTTTATAGGTCGGTAGTTATTTTAGCGATGCCCGGAACTTGGGACCTTTCGCATGCTAGGCGAATGCCAAACCGACTGGGCTTCCCAGTCCCAAATCGGATATAATGAGAAATTCTATAACATTGAAGTGATTCGGAAAAACATATTATTTTGGGCTGTGAGATCCTGCAGTTCTAGTTCCGGTCGTCGTCAACCCAAACCAAAATGTAAGGTGACGTTTGATTGGTTGGTTGGTTGGTATACATATATTTTCAGGCTTGTGTGCTTGCTCAAGAGCCGCTTATATACCTCCGTCAAGTAAGACAGTCACAACACACACTCACATGCACACATATACGTGACAGATGCTGCCATCTATCACGCGCCACCTCCACAATTTAGACATGTCCCTGAAGGGAAGGGAGATAGTCTCCAGGAACCTGTACCCGTGGGAAACTGGACGTTTGACAGTTAGAGTTATAGCTTTTTAAAATAGCACGCAATCGTTAATCGTCCCGGTGGCGCAATCGTTAGGACGCTATAGCCTTTGGAGCTGCCTGGGTGATAGATAATGAAAGTTTATATGTATTAAAAAGATACATGACATACAACAAAAACGAACATTGACACACTGGCGGGGGGGAATGTTTTCTCGTCATACATTGCATTATAGTTTAGATTGATTGTTTTCGGTTTTTACTTTTGCATTCTAGGCGTTTTTCCATGGTTTAAATAGGCACTTGAATATTGATTAGAAATTTCTGCAGCTTACATAATTCTTAAATCCATAATGCTTAAAAAGGTAAGTCTAATGGCTATGTATTTTAAGTAAGCAATTTCTACGCCACATTTTAATTTTCTATGTGATAATATATTCATGAATATTTCGGTTTTCATTTTCAATTTACAACACCGAGTTTTTAGGAGAACTAATATCAACGCATATTAAGATCTCCAAAAGTGAAATGCTTTCAATTTAAAATATCTTTTCAGTATTCGAACACTTTTTTTTAAAAAAATGCATTAAAACCTCAAAATAAAGTTTGTTCCTCCAAAATGAAACAGTAAAAGTGACGCATTGTCAAACATATGATTTTACACGATAATTCGCATATTGTGTGCAGAAAAGTGAAGTATCAGACATAGGCCTTTTTATGTTAAATATATTAGAAGGTTAAAAGTCTATTAAAGAAAGCAAATCTTAAACTGACCAGTACAACAGTTGAGCCGATCCGGCAGCGCAGTAGTTAAGATGTTGGCCTTTGGAGCTGTTGGGTCCGGGTTCGAATCCCGTTGAGGCATGGATGTTTGTGTTTGTTGAGTATATGCGGTGTACGTGCTCGTTAAATCTGTTGAGTCCGAAAGTCCTGTGGGCTGTCATTGCGCAGTTTCACACGGGTACAGATCCCTGGAGAAAATTTCCCTCCCCTTCAGGGACATGTCTAAATTGTGGAGGTAGCGCGCGATAGATGGAAGTAACTGTCACGTATGTGTGTGTGTCTTGTGTTGTCCTACTTGACGATGTTTTATAAGCGGTTCCTTGCGACCAAGCACACAAGCCTGAAAATATATGTCTACCAACCAACCAACTAACCAACCAACAAACAGTTGATAAATAGTTAACACTTTACCTACGGGCGTCGACTGACCCGTAGACTAAAAATCTTCCAGACCAGCAACTTAATCTAATGCCTAGCTCTTCTAACGTGTCGAAAGCAACTAAAACACTATTAAAGGTTGATTTGTTGATTGGCATAATTGTACTTTCAATTGTAGGACTACTGTTTCTTCGGAATGTTCTCTGTTAAAAAAAAGTTACCCACTAGTGATTATTTCAACCGTTAGTCATCCTTTTACATCGGACCTTTTTGACTATGTGAACAAATAACATTTTGAGTTAATTGCATGACACAAAATTTGCATAAGGGTCCGTCTTAATATTAAAAATGATACGAACTTTAAAAGTTTCAATAGCAACACCCAATTTTAATTACTTAGAAATGTGAAAAACCCTCGAAAACCCCTAAATCTAAGTTTTTGTTACATTTGGATGAATATTTGACGAGTTATTCAATCGAATCACTTGTGGATCTTTGGGGGACCATGTCTAAAATGACAAGCGTAGTCAGTCTGTAGGTTTATTAATGGAGAAAAAGAAGCACAAGGTCAAATATCTTGAGGATGGGCCGACGAGGGATATAAAAGTCAATGAGTAGCTGTATATATTCAAAAATAAAGTCGAAAATAAGTTGTAGTAAAAAATAGATCCCTATCGTCACTTGATAAGGTTTCCAAATTACGATATGTCATTGGCTCTGTTAAATCTCCTAAAGGTGACTGCAAATAGGCAGCCAGAAACCATTACATTAGTTCCCTTTGACACAAAGGGGGCGCGCTAGTTTCTATGTCAATTTCAATGTAGAAATTCTCCAATGAGAGTTTGAAACTTAGAGTGTTCTTAGTCTATGGGTCAGTCGACGCCCGTAGGTAAAGTGTTAAGACAATTTTATTTTTACTTTTAATTTCCTAATATGAAGTGTAAGGGAATGAAAGTGTTGCAATGGGAGTCGGAAATCCGAAATTTAAATTCCACATGTTTTTGGGGGCTGGGAAGCCCAGTCGGTTAGGCACTCGCCCAGCATGGGGAAGTCCCCAGGTTCGGGTCCGGGCATCGCTAAAATAACTGCCGACCTATTAACGGCCCGTGCAGCCAAAAAATGTCCGACGAATAATACCCCGTGTAAGGGAGTGCACGTTAAATATCCTTCAAAGTCCTAGTGCTGCGTACGATGTCGCCCTTAACGGTTGTGTTGGGTACCTACTCAGGTGCCGGCTCGTCAATTGACTGGGGTTCTTAAATATGACGCCCGTCGCCAATAGCCCTCGTGCAGTTCTAGTGCGACGATAATTCAAATCTAACCTAACCACATGTTTTGGAAGCAGCTGATTCTATTTTTTTAAAAAAATTGATCCGTATTTTTCTGTAGGAAAACACTCTACAACTTGAACTAAAAGAGTTAAGGATTTCAAATTAAGTACACGATTTTCACGCAATAATAAACTTTTCGAGAAAATTGAACTAAAAGAGTTAAGGATTTCAAATTAAGTACACGATTTTCACGCAATAATAAACTTTTCGAGAAAATTGCGCATGCGCAAGGGATAACTGCTATAGATCTTTTTAGAACGGTCAGGTTTAGTTATGTAATGAAATGGAAAATAGTCATTCAATAATACTGTCTAAATTAGGATTCTGGTCTTTGGAGCTGCTGGGGTCGTGTTCGAATCCCGGTCATGCATGGATGTTTGTGACCGTCAATAAATGTTATGTTATTTGTCTATGTGTTTGTGTTGTCCTTTCTTTGTGTGTCTCTTGTTCTTGTAAAAACTCTTTCTGTGTCTGTCCCACTTGACGAAAGCTTGTAAGCAGTTCTCTGAACAAGCACACAAGCTGGAATATATATACCATACCATACCATTCATACTGTCTAAATATTCTATCTTTCTGTTAGCACACACTTTTCCGCATACAAGGTGAATTATTCAAAATTTCTTAAAATTCTTTGATGAAAATGATGTTATTAAACTTCTGACTACCTAAAAGTTGTATCGGTTGGTATTTACACTCTTAAAAATGAATGCTCAAAAACGACGAAATTTTCCTTAATTTTGACGATTCCATTACTGGCAAATGCTCCAAGTTTTGGCTTCCTCAAAGTGAGGAAATTTGAATCGTCATTTTTATGAGGATTTGAATGTCGTCTAATCTAAAGAAATATTTCGTCATTTTTGAGCATGTGTCATAACGCGGGTGCAGTGGAAGAACTCCTTGACATTCTCGAAGACGCCCCGGTTGAAAGGGTTGTGGTAATGGCCGTCGCTATCCTTCAGGTACCGATAGCGATGGTAATTAAACGCCTCGTTCATGGTCAGGTTGTACGCCGCATACAGGACCTGCAACGACACCACACACTCTCAAAAATAAATGCTCAAAAACGACGAAATTTTCCTTAATTTTGACGATTCCGTTACTGGCAAATGCTCCTAGTTTTCGTTTCCTCAAAGTGAGGAAATGTGAATCGTTATTTTTACGAGGATTTGAGTGTCGTCTAATCTAAAGAAATATTTCGTCATTTTTTAGCATGTGAGTACAACAATGATATTCAGTTTCCTCAAAATCAAGATACTGAATCGTCAAATCACGATCGTAAAAGTGAGGATTCGCGTTTTCTCAAAAGTCACGTGATAGTTTGACGAAACAATCCTCAAAATTAACGAAATGAGGCTGGAGGATTCATGAATCGTCAAAAATAAAAGTGTTATTTCTGAGAGTGTAGAATAACTGAACTTCATATATCTAAAACTTCCAATTCTTCCATAAAATTAGTTGCGTCACTTTACTGTGTATAATTTAAGTCATCGTTACTTCGTGACAAAGTGGCGTTTATTCCATGTTAACTCAAAAGCACAAGCGTCCTTTTATCCCAAGGCGATATATTGCCTTGTGTGTTTTAAAAGCAAAAAAACACACTTCAACTGATTTACATTTTTATCAATCTCATAGCAGGCGGTACTGCATCTTTCGATAAAAACGCGTTTCTTTCTACGCATAAATTTAGTTCCACTGAGAGGAAATTACGCATGCGCAAGGGATAACTGCTATAGATCTCTTTAGAACGGTCAGGTTTAGTTATGTAATGAAATGGAAAATAGAATATCTAGACAGTATCATTGAATGATTATCTTTTTGTTAACACACACTTTTCAGCATGCAAGGGTGGATTATTGAAAAATTCATAAAATTCTTTGAGGAAAATTTTGTTGTTAAACTACTGACTACCTAAAAGTTGTATCGGTTGGCATTTTAGAATAACTGAAATTCATATAAATCTCTAAAACTTCCAATTCTTCCGTAAAATTAGTTGCGTCACTTTACTGTGTATAATTTAAGTCATCGTTTCTTCGTGACAAAGTGGCGTTTATTCCATATTAACTCAAAAGCACAAGCGTCCTTTTATCCCAGGGCGATATATTGCCTTGTGTGTTTTAAAAGCAAAAAAACACACTTCAACTGATTTACATTTTTATCAATCTCATAGCAGGCGGTACTGCATCTTTCGATAAAAACGCGTTTCTTTCTACGCATAAATTTCGTTCCACTGAGAGGAAATTATTATTTTTCCCCTAAAAAAAGCAACTAAAAAAAGACTGAAGTGTATGAAGACTAATTTTTAATCTTGGGCATTGAAGCGTACTTTTAAGGTTGGCTCCATGAATATAATAAAGGAGAGATAAGATGGTGTACTTAGAGAGATTTTTTTAGCGATAAACCTAAACAAAGAACGTATTAGTTGACAATCCTGTTGAAGCTAATTAAAATTCTGGAAGTTAATCAATTACTTCATTAATAAATTTTACTTAATTTAAAAACCCTTTCTTCATTATCTTAAAGAATTTTTTTTAATAAGACTTTTGAAGCAACTATTTTCTGCTCTAAATACCTTTAAGATTCATGTTTTGAAGTTTTTACGGTATATTTTCGATCTTTGTCCTTTCAAAGCTCATTCTGTGATTTAATCTCTTTGTTTTAGAAATTAATTCTAATTTAAAGCACGCACAATTGTATTTTTTTTGAATCACCGAATATCAAGAATGCACATTAAAGATGGTTTGTGAAGATAATAAGTGAAATTGTGTTTTAAACATTTGAGATAACATTATTGGCATTCTTTGAAATTTGTACGATATCGTTATATCAAAAGGAAATTCGATTTAAACGAGATGTGAGCCATGGCAAAACCATTTTAATATTTTAATTACACTAAACAACAACAAAAAGACATAGTTATAATTTAAGTTTATTTGTTATAAAAGAGTTCGGTTTCGTTGATGAAACAAATAAAAGACCAAAAAATAAATACGAGGTTGATATCATTCTTTAAACAAAAAAAACTTCAAACTAACATTTTTAGTAAACACTTTTGTTATCATTTAAATTTATTATTTAAAAATATTTGACCTTTTTTGTTTTTAAAATATTTAGGTCTCATAGCATATTACCACTGTGTTTATTTATTCAAAGTAGAATTCTTAATGTATCCGTGCACGTTCGGAGCACTTTTTTAAAAATATGAACTAGAAAACAACTTTGGTTGTATTTTTGTGTGTATATAAAAGAAATAACTATATATAGCAATGTAAAAGAAATAACTATATATAGTAATGTAAAAGAAATAACTATACATATAACAAGTGAAATTTAGCATACGTACAACATTTTTTAAAATAAGGTCATTTCACCCACGTTTTTTGCAGTTTCTTTTTGTTAAAAACTTCAATTAGGCTAGAAATTTTTTTTCGATCTATTAAGAAAGTAAAGCCAAACATTTAAACTGTAAAATTATGTCTGTAGATTATACCTAAATTCGAAAATTTTTATTAAAAAATAATTTTTCTATTAGCAATCGAAAAAAAGACATTTTTTACGGCGTGTCAAAAATGATTAATAGGTAAAAACAAAATTAAAACGTTTCCAAGTTCCTTAAATATATTCCCTAGACAACAGTTTCTTAAATTAGCAGAAAAAAGAATTAAAAAAAATTCTTCAATAACTTTTTGAGTTATCTTTTTTAACTGGAGCAATTTATTGAAAAACTGAAATGCGAGAAAAAAGCATTTAAAGCTTCAACATCTGGTTGATTCCAGTGCTATTGACCTTTACTGTTAGTGGATAAACGTCAGCCCAAAAAATGAAATTTGTTGCCTACATTCTTATTTAATTTGAAAGATTTTTAAAAGAATGATAGTATGTATTTAAATTGTGAAGATGTTCGGGGTCCGTTTATATTATACCTCCTTCCAAGCTCAGTCTTTCCATTCGTTCGATTATAAAAATTGCTTTTCCGTCCGTCTGTCCACATATCTTTTATATGACGTTCGGTTATAATTTCTCTTCTAACTATCCGATTAAAAATAAATGTTAGAGAAGTCTGACATAACACACCTATATTTTTTTTCTAATTCCGTCAGTCTCTAATGAATTTCCGTCCGTCTTTGTCTATTAGTCTCCAATGGTTTGTACTTACTTTAGTTCCTACATTTTGATTATATAAAACATATTTTAGTTGGAAAGTCATGATATTATAAACCTAAATGTTATACGTCGTTTTCTTATATCTGTTTATTCGTAGTATCAGATCTATGGTAAGTATGAAGTACCGGGATGTAGACTATTCTAGTTCATTTTGAACTTACTGTTTTTAGACTGTATATATCATTTAATTTATTAAAAACTAATTGGAATGTTAATATTTTTTATAAGACAAAGAAATTTACTTACTTCTGTCACGCAATAATTATACAAAGTTTTGTACTTTTAACTAAAAAATAAAACTTAATGAGTACAAAAACAATATGATTGATCAGAGTAAAAAATATTTTTAAACCTTATGTCTTGTAAATGTAATTTTCTTTATTTTCAAAAGTAATTATTTGATACTGCATGGTAAAAAATACAACTTTGATTTAGAGTAAGAGAGCGTTCATTATGAGTACACCATTTTTTTTGGGTAAAGTGTACATTCGCAAATTCGAGAATGCTCTTGCTCTAAAATAGGAGAAACGAAATAAATAATTTTCCAGAAATTAAAGTTAAACACTCACTTGTAATTTGTCTCATAGTTTCACAAGGACGGTGGACTCTCTTCTTCATAAAAATTCTGATGAAGTCGAACCTACGTCTTTGCGAAACATGGCAACTACACTCCTTGCCAACCTAAGTTGGGTAAATAGAAATGAGCTATGGAGAAGAACCTTCCGCGCATGAAAATAGTTCCGAAAATTATTTGCGAATCCATCCAGAAAACATGTTTAAAACATTACTTTCGCTTAAGGTCTAACAGATTTAAATATTATTCGAGAAAATTCGGCAATTTTATCATAATGAAAAATGTATTTTTGTTAAATTGTATTCAGATTATTTTGTATGTAAATATTACCTTAAAAGAGTTTCCAACTAACGGACCAATCAATCTTTTCCCTCTGCCTCTTTGCTCTTTGTTTTTACCCAAGTTTGGTTGGCACGGAGTGTAGTTGCCCATTAACCAACGTTGTTTTTTTCGTGTACCTTCATTGACAAGTAGAATTGGTATTTTTAACAAATACTCATTGCTTATCCTTTAAACAAGTTATTTACATTCCAACCCTTTAACTTTTGCTTAAAAAAAGAGGACGGAAAAATTGTAAATACCTTACCTACTAATACATATGTTTTGAAAATCAAATAGTTTCAAATGAATCAATGCAATGTTAATATTTAGTAAATATATATAGCCTTTTGTTTTTAATGCATTCATCTCCATAAGTTTTCTTGATGTAGATTAATGTTTGAACCACATACAATTCATTGATATACCTTCTTACATATTTGACGGAAAACGATTAGTTAGATTATTTCGAAAGTAAAACTAAACAACAGGAACCTATGCAACAAAAACATCAAACAATATGAATTGTCACAATAGTTTTGGTATAAACTGCATCTAAGCACATTTAACTCATAATGTCATTTAAAACAATTACTGAATCTGTAAGGTAAATGAAATTAGGTCCTGTGCCTTAAACGATCTTTTAACAAGCTGAAACATTAGCAAGCTTTAGTGGTGAGGTGGTTGACTCGTATAGAGATAAAATACAACGATCTGAAAATAACATACCATTAATTTAGTAGTATAAAGATTAGTTTAGTAGGGGGACCAGATAAATAGCATATTTGTCGAGAAAGAGTGCTATATTTGGCAATTAATTGCTGCCAAAGTGCCGAATAAATAATTCAAAAATTATATTTAAAAAATATTTTTATTGTAATTTGCAACGAATGCGTTTGATTCGTATAGTATTGTTAAATATATTTGGTACAGCTATGGTAATGGCTGGTCTGTTAATCGGCGGTTTTGGCGAGCTTGGAAATTTATTCTAGGATTGCTACACCTATCGAGTTGCACTAAATATGAAGTTGGATGTTTACCACATTTCACCAGTTTTGTTGCTTGACAACATAATACAATTCGCCAAATTTACCTTATTTTTTGTAAATTTTAATCAAGCTCTAAGCAATGGAATTTAGATTGTTTAGAATTCTGCCAATTTTCTCTATCCCAACCCACGTGATTGATGTCGGTCTCCCTTTTAGGTTTGCCAACTGAACAGTCCATTCCCTTTAATGTCCCTGTTAATGTTATGGGGGGAGAAAGTAGCAATTAGTTTTAAGGACGGGGCATTAGCATAAATGACCCTTTCCGTTGTTCTCTGGAACAGGTTGCCTAATGCAATGCCAGCTGTAATTTGTGCGAAATTGCTGAAATATTGCAAGGGATTTGTTTTGCTTTATAGCTGGGCAAGCATGTTATTAGTGCAGATTTTGCAACAACAAGTTGTGTTTAAATTTGGCTTATTCTATGCGTTTTTGGTAAGTACGATACCATGGGTTTAAGTAATTGTGGGCTTTTTGAAGTAAATAGCGAAATTATTATATTTTAAACTTTCTGTTACAGCTTAACTGTTTTCTTAATCTGGAAACCTCTGGAAGCCAGTTTCCAATGACAAATGACAGTGATTGCGCCAAGGGAAGGGCGTAGGCTATATATAGCTCATTACCCCGCTCCCCAGAAGAGACAGTCACAAGAGACACACAAAGAAGGACGCCAGAAACACATAGACAAATAACAACATTTTATTGACAAACACAAACATCCATGCCTTTACCGGGATTCGAGCCCGAGCCCAGCAGCTCCAAAGGCTAGTGCACTAGCCATTGCGCCAGTGGACCGGCCAGTTTCCAATGACTATCAAGATTCTTCTTAAAATATTCTACTCTCTTCGAATGCACAACATAATCTGGTAAAGCATTGACAACTCTATTATAAAAATAATGTTTTCTTACCTCCCTTCTACAGCACGATTTGTTCAATTTCTGATCACGTCTTCTGGTCCGGCTATTTAAGGTACAACTTAAGCCCCCCATGTCTCCCTGTTTTATGAACTTGAATAACTGAATTAAATCACGCCTAGCTCTCCTATTTTTCAGGAAATATATGTTTAAGGATCTAAATCTGTTATCATAACTTCAAATTTGGATCATGAGTTGCTAGCAGCTGTTAGACGTCATAGTAAGATTTTTGTGTGAAAATCGCCATTCTCAATGGTATGAAACTTTAATGTTATTGAAATTTCGTTATGAGGTACTTGTATACCTTTCAAAATATTGATTTATTGAGTAATAATTGAAAGTCGTGAAGTGTTACACACCCCTATATTTTGGTAAAAACTCGATTTCATTTTAATAGCGGCTCATTGGTGAGAGGTTAAGCGTGTCCTCCTCGTTAGTTCAAGATCACAGGTTCGAGGCCCGGTTGAGTCGTCGGATTTCCTGGATGGGAGAATATAGGGCATGCATGTCATATGATTATGTGGTATATTCCTAGAGGGCGTATTTGACTAAGGTTCTTTAACATCCCCAGAGTAACATACAGTATACTTTAACATCCCCAGAGAGCTCAGATTCATTGCAATCTGCGAGTCAAAATTGGTAGCGAGAGTCGTTTAGATGGTGCCACAAAAAATGGCTCTCATCTCTGGGGAATATGCCGAGTCTGCAAAGGCTTGACAGCCAATGTTGCAGCCCCATTAGAAAAAATATATTTAATTTGAATTAAAATTAAATAAATATTAATTTATTATTAAAATATTTCATACGTTATATTCCATACATTAAAACAACCAAATTAAAAATATTTTCTAACACATGATAAAAATTTACCTTGAAATGAAGAGTCATAATTATACAGACCCGTCGAAAGTTGCACCAATCTAAATGATGACAAAAATCATCTCATCGGTTGTTCTACTGTAACCTCAAAACCCAATATTTAAAGTAACAAAAAATGTTCTGATGCTTAAATTATGAGAAATTTTGGATCTTTATCCTTTACAAAATGTTGTGAAATGAAAACCCGTTATTATCAACCATTCTCGATAAACACGTTACATTTTTCAGCTTATTTTTAATCATGGAGATTAGAATAAGTTAGAGATGGTGCCGGCACTAAATTAATGTAAATATCGGCTCGCCAAGGGAAACACTGATATGCGGCTCAGTGGCTGAGATGTTTAACGAGTCCGCCTCGTAAGCCCTAGATAGCGGGTTCGAGCTCCGGCTAAGGCGTCGAATTATCTGGATGGGAAAATCTTGGGCACGCATGTCATATGATTATGTGGCACTTAAAAGATCCCTGATGGGCCTATTTGGCTTGGGCTCGTAAAGTGTCATTTTCGAAACTATTTATGAATGGATATCATATAAAAAAGAGATCTTTTTTGCACGTTGTTATAAAAAGATATTATTGCTATTGAAATATTTTTGGAAAAATATTTTTTTTTACATAATTATAAAAAATAGTGTATGCATCGCTTGTAAAAAGTAAACCTTTTAAAACACGTGTGATTATTTCACTCTCTCTCTCCTCGCTCTTGAAACAAAATCCACTCGTTTTTAAAAAGTTTTACTTTTCACACTTATTGCATAAATAACTATTTTATAATTGCGTGAAAAAAATCGGACTTTTACATTACTGTGCAAAAAGTCAAACTTTTTTAAACAGTGACAAAAAGTACTTTTTTTCACACTTTTCATAAGATGCCAACATTTCAAGTAAAGTTTCGATTTGATAATACTCATAAAATCCAAAGATTTATCGATCTGCTTTATTTAAAAATATTATGCGCGTGAATTATTTTATAATCGATGATATTTTTTCTCGCGAGGGGAATATTAAGTCATATTAAGTCACGCTCTTCGAACTGCGAGTTCATTGGTTGCTTTCTTTAACATCTCTCCTGGAAGCTGAAAATTCATTTTAGTCTAATTAGCACGTGAATTATTTTAAACCAAAAGATTTGATTTTTTTCACGTAATTATAAAAAATAGTGTATGAAACACATGTGAAAAGTAAACTTTTTAAAACGCGTGTCATTATTTCACTCGCTCTCTCCTGGCTCTTGAAACAAAATCCACTCGTTTTAAAAAGTTTAACTTTTCACACTTATTGCATAAGTAACTATTTTTTGTGTTTCAGTTCTAGTGCAACAGTCTACTGCTGTATTAATAGCAATTTTTAAATTTCAATAATCATTTCTAAAAGATTAATGCATTGAAATCTCATTTAGTGAGAAGCTTGGGCAGATCAAGCTTGGCGACTTTCAAAATGTCTTCACACATTTTTCCGCCAAGACATCTCGATTTTATTTCTACCTTCATATATTTGACGCATCTCATGACGTTTCTCATCTTGCAAGAAAACAAAACCCTATAATCCCGCGTGAGTACGTTATTTACGTCATCAAAATTTGCGATAAATTCCGATACAAACTAAAATGATAACATAGAAATAATGTTAATAATTACAAAGTAGAGTGTATTTTTCTAGAGATGTGGCTTCGAGAGGGAAAACTTTTATTCACGTTTATTTTTGTATATCATAATAATAAGTTTTGATATCCCAACTGAATGGCATTGGAGATGAGAAATTTTTCTTAAAATAACTAGGCTTACAAATTTTAAATCTGATATCCGTACATTTAGCACTGTAAACACGACTTAAATGTTTGTTGTTAAAATATTTTAAAAAAGATCCCCTGGCGGTTCTTCAAAAATAACGGATGCATTTGGACGCATAATAAACTTCGTTTTAAAAATAATATTATGAGGAAATTTCCAAATCAATGGATTTAACGAACGAATTCCTATAACTGCATCTAATAATTAATACTTGTATAGAGTTTTTTTCAAATTAAATTTTTAGAAATAACATTTTATACAATATTTTACTTTTTATCTTTGATGGACCATACTTATAATTACTACATATTATTACTTATTACCACTTAAAAGTAATTTTTATTTTTAATTTTCATTGTTCGTTTGGGAGATAATAGATGCTAGTGAGATTTTAAATGCCGTATTCGCTTTCAACACATCAAAGCCAAAACAAAGATAAATCATAGTCATTCAACGAAATGCTATTGTTGGTAAGTGTATTTTAGTAATTATAAATAGATAGGAGGAATAAAGACAATTTTGCTTACCATATACTGTTTACTCTAATATATATAGTTATTAATTGCAACGATAATTTTTTCTTGCATAAGCGTATGCAATATATAGGTTATAATATGAAAGGTTATGGTAAATTTAAAAAAATGTGGGGGAAAAAAATCTCTTTGAATCCAATTATCCAAGCTTTACTAGCAGGAAAATAAACATAATTTTTTTAAACCACTCTGATGCTTTTTAATATTTAAATTATGATAATAATTAAAGGGACCATCTTGGTGAACAAAATTACATCATTTATAAAAAAAGACAATTTTTTGAAAAGCTTTAATTCTATTATACTTTGGGCAGTTTCTGAAATTTTCAGTGATGATTTAACGTAGATTAATTCATTTAGGAAAATTTCATTAGGTCATACGTTTTTTCGTTTTTATTAATTATACTTAAAAAAATAAATTATATTGAATTATGTACTTAATTTTTTTACGATTGCAGCAAAAAAACCTATTTAACTTTTATAGAAGTTCTTACTTAAAAAAGAATTTGAATGGTAGCCGGGTCTCCAAATCGAAGTCTTCTCTCTGTGCCTCTCAAAGCAAAATGAGGATTTTCTAATCCAAATGCTACATTGTATTGAATATTTTTGCAGACGAATTTTATACGATAAATGTAGCTACCTTGAAAGACCTGTAATACCATTTTTTAAAATTCGTTTTTTTAAAAAAAATTCAAAATATAATTTAAAACAAAACTTTGAACCGATTTAAAAAAAATGTGGAACTATAGGGACGTTTAAGCCAGCTATATTTCTCTATATAATATAAAATTGCAATTGTCGCACGCTTGAAAGCCACGTGATTTACGCGGCTTTAGCCAATCAGAAAAGTCAGAAACGTGAAAGTAAGTGTGGCGGTGTGCTTGTTTTGTGCCGGGGTTGCTTCAGTCCAGTGGCTTTGGTAGAGATCGTTGCTTAGCACTAGAGCTACGTGATGCCCTGGAGCAGTCCCACGAAAACTAGCCAGATTGTAC
The DNA here is from genome assembly GCA_023701765.1 of Hylyphantes graminicola. Taxonomy (NCBI): domain Eukaryota; kingdom Metazoa; phylum Arthropoda; class Arachnida; order Araneae; family Linyphiidae; genus Hylyphantes; species Hylyphantes graminicola. Next base: position 62,138,589 of record CM043114.1, on the reverse strand, counting down.
ATATGAGCATTGCTGCATTTGCAGTATCCTCATATTAGTCTTGCATGTTTGTTTGAGGAGCAAACAAATAGGAATTGCGTAGCGATTCCCGGAGGTTGGCGAGCGGTAGCTAGCAGGGGGCTTTGCCCCCTAGCATCACATAAAGAGCCGTTTGTAAAAAAATTTCAATACAGCAAAAGTAATTTGGGATGAATATTTTTTGCCTCCATTAGATTAGCACAGAGAGAAACACTTCAGTTTGGTGACCCGGTTACCGCTCTTACTTCTCTTTAAATTCTTAATTGTGTTTGCTAAAAGTGTTTGCTTTAACAAAGTAACGCATTAAGGAAAAAAAATATGCTATATTTTATTTTATTTGAACTCTGAAGCACGGTAAAAGGTAAAAAACCCTTTTAAATCTATTTTATTTGAGTTCTTTAAGTTTTAGGAGTTTGGTAAGAGAGTGAAAAAATATTTCACAACCCTAAGAAGATGCTGCAAGTACTTTCATAGATTATTCTGCTTAATGAAGATTTTGTTGCACTTTTTTGCAAAAAAGGAGTAAAACACAAACCAAATGTATGGAAGACCGACAGACGAAATAAAATTAATCTAAAAACGGTTTTCGTGACGTTATAGTATTTTCTTGATGTTCATTTACATTGAAAGAAAGGAGAATGATTAAAAATACAATGAACAAGTTCAGGTATGAAGTGCCAACAGAAAAGCGAAATGAAATAAATTTTTTCTCGAGTTTTATTGGTGAACATGGGATGTTAACATATATGTTACATGGGGACAGAACACCAATCGGATTACTGATTGTGGAAATGCAGGAATGAAAGCAGGAAGAAAATACGTCACCTGAAACAATCAAATTCCTGAAAAGTAGAATACATTTAATTTTAGTTACCATTAATGCATAGTTTTAAATTGAACAAAAAGAGTGTTTCCATACACACTCAGGGTTTTAAATTAAAACATCATCTTGTTATGTATAATTGATTTTATTTTCAATTTTTATTTAGTCAAAACTATAATACAGAAAGAAGTCCATTTCAATAAATAATTTTGTTACAAAATATTTGAACAAATTGCAAAATGTGTACTTATAGAGCTGTGTTATGAGCTGTGTTATCCAACTGCTATTATCACTTTAAAAACTATTTTCAAAATAATTTAATACACTAAGGGTAATTATAATAGGGGTGGGGGGCATTCAACACTGATAATGGGGAACGGTAGCGGTAGCTCAATTCCCCTTTGTTAATTAATTATTTAATAACTTTGTTAATTAATTATTAATTTAATATTCTTAATATTTAAACCTCAAATGCAAGATCCTCACGACTGTTATGGAGCGCCTTTTTGTTACAGTGTAGTTAGCAATAATGTAACTCTGGTAGGTACTGAGAGAGAAATTATTCTAAAAAAATATTTACATATAACTTTTTTGAACGAATCAGAGATGTTGGGGGAATTTACATTAAGCTACAAAAAGCATGATTTCTGTTGTAGGAATTGCATTGAAGTCTTCTTAAAAACAAACTCGAATGTGATTTCAAGAAAAGAATGCTTCAGCTAACATTTTGTAAAATAAGAGTACAGCATCAGGTTTATTCCAAGAACATTTATTCTAATGCATTTTGCTATTATGGAGTTGCCAAATTTGTATAAAAGATTTTGAAAAAAATAATAATAAAAAAATAAGAAATGATCTTTACTTCTGCAGACCATTTTAAAAGATACATATTAAACAGGAAATGTCATCCACTTTACGAAAAAAGAAATTCTTTTCACGGAATCTGTTTGCATAGACATTGCTCCCAAATGAAAGTGCATGACATTATATGCGAGATAACATTTAAAAAGAAAAGTAACTAATTCAATTCAAATAGTAAGTGTTTTTTGCGTTATGTTTACTAGCTCTTACAAAAAAGAAACTGGTCTTTGGAGACATCGAATAAAATACAGTGAAATGTATAAATTTTTTCCATTTAAAAAGAACGCAATTGAATTAATTTGAACATGAGTGCAAACTTTGAACAGGAAAACAAAAGTGTTTTGGTGAGATTTAAACGATTCTTGTTTTTGTTAATCAGCTCTTTTAATTACACTGTTTCAACTTTAATTCTTACAATCAGCGTTTTATTCAAAAGAAAATGGGAATAATATTTAAAGAAAATAGAAATATGAAAAGTTAATTTAGTTAGTACAAATCATTCAAATAAAACACTTTTTTTTATTAAAGTTTTTTTTACAAAGGAAATTTTTTTTTACAAAGGAATAAATGTGTTTGGTTGGTTGGTAGACATATATTTTCAAGTTTGTGTGCTTTTTCAGAGACCCACTAATAAACCATTGTCAAGTAAAACAGACACAACACACACATACTTGATAGACGCTGCCGTCTATCTCACGCCACCTCCACAATATAGACATGCCCCTGAAGGAGAGGGAAATAGTCTCAGGGACCTGTACCCGTGGGAAACTGAGCAATGACCGTCCACCGGACTTTCGGAACCAACAGATTTAACGAGCACGTACTCCGCAATGGTGAATTTTACAAAATCACTTTAATGATCACACTATGACAATATCATTAAATCCAATCTAATGTTGTTCAATCAATAATAGCTAAATGAGAACGACAAAAATTTTACACAATGCACTAATGATACAGGACATCCAATACTCAGGTACAAAATGTCTTCGTAATTATAATAAAACAAATTTTGAATCGTACATTAAGTAAACGTTTTAGAATGAAGTATATTTAGTTAACAAGTTAGCACAACACCTAAAAAAAAACTTCACTAAAAATAAGTTTTTATTAAAGTTTTTTTTTTACAAAGGAACAAATGTCCTTAGAAGTTGGTTAGTAGTACATATGGTTATTTTTCTCAAATCATTTTAATGATCACATTATTACAGGTCTTTTTATGATAATTAAACCCAATCTAATGCAGTTCACTTAATAACAGCTCTAATTAAAACGACAAAAATTTCACACACATAGACCTCCATGAGCTAATGATACCCATAACTCAGGTACAAAATGTCTTCGTGATTAGAATGAAACTTGTTCTTAAAAAACCTGCAAAAGTGTTCCTTGAGGAGAGTCAGAACCCGGCGATAATAATTCAAAAGTCGTATTTCTTTTCCAAAATGATGACGACAGTGGAAAAAAGTGAGAATGAGAATCGAGAAAAAATGGAACCAGAAGAAAAGAAGAATTCGAAGCTTTCATTTGTTAAAATGATGGTGTTTTATCTGAAAAGACCTAAGGGAGATTTAAAAAGGAATAGGCTTGTTTTAGGTGACGTAATTCTTTCCAGCTTTCATTCCTGAATTTCCGAAGAAAAGAAAAATTCGAAGCTTTCATTTGTTAAATTTTTAGTGTTTTATCTGAAAATATCTAATTGACATTTTAAACTGAATAGGCTTGTTTTAGGTGACGTAATTCTCTCCGGATTTCATTTCTGAATTTCAGTCGATTGGTGCTCTGTTTCCATGTGACATTGATTCACTATAATATAATTTTTTTATCTGGTATATCTGTTGCCCTGCGAAACTGAAACGTATCCATTAAGTTATCGATTCCATTTTATATTCTATACGAAAAACTACATCGTATAATATCATTTTGATATATTTATGATGTTATGCTGATATTTTGATATCTTCTATATGGTTGCTTTATGTCTTAGAATACAGTTTATCCACTAAATAATTTACTAGTCATACAAGCTGTGTAAAGATAAACAGGCTGTTATCACGCACATGCTAAGGAAAGAAAGTGTATAAACTGGAATACTTCTTAAAAACTATTTTAGTTGCCATTAGTCGATTAACAAATGTTTCGTCAACCATATTTCTTGTTTGAACAGAAGGTTAAATGTATGAATTGTGTCAGTGTAGGCTACGTAAAGGTCTAATAAATTGAACAAAACTTGCTGTTATAAGGGGAATTAATTTAAAGCAGTTGAATTTAATAATAAAATTTAATAAGTAGTCACTGAAAAACTCGATAGTTTAAATAATAATTCACTTAGATTATCAAAATGTACAACAAAAAATTCAAAAGTTTATTATGTTATTTTTACTTAGAATTCAGAAATAAATACGGTAATTTAATTTTTAAAAAATATTATCGATTGAAAGTACGAGAATAGTTTTATGGCATAGATTTAAACACACATAAGAATTTTTAAAAAAGTCTACTTTATTACTGTTAATATTTAAAGAAGCTAAAAATGTGATATTATCTAATCAATAAAACAAGCTTCATTAATATGGCTTCACTAGCAGAGCAGAAAATTGGATTTTTATTCAAGGAAAAAGTTTCCTTTCATATTACGCTTGCGTCATGGTGATTAAAAGCTTAAAAACAAAATTTATCTATTTTAAGCTAAAAATATTCATAGCCCCGAGTGAAATCTGAAGAGTTTTATGCGTTTAAAATTTTCATTAAATTAAAAAGATTTTCTTAAGGAAAGAGATAATTTAAAAAGATTCTTTTCGTTTTGTACAACTGTAAAAAAAAAAAAATAAAAATCCTTCTTATTCACCATCACTGTGTGATTGATAACAGTTATAGATTCATCCTGTATTTAAACTGACATATGATGTAAAATTTTTTGGTAATACATTCGAAAACGTTTGCTTCATATTGAAAGTGATAGGTGTATCCATCTTCTCTGTTGAACTCTTTCAGTCCCAGTGATGCCATTTGGCATCATCATGTTTCTGATCATAATTAAAAAAATGAGAGGACTGACATCTATTGGGATATATAAAAATTATTTTCTAATAGAAAAAAGTTTGAAGAATCCAATGATGTGCTTTTTTGATGCCATAAATGGCTATACACGATCAGAATTTTTTTTCTAAAATGATGATGCCAAAGTGTCATTAGGACTGAAAGGGTTAAATGCTATAGGAGTAAGTTGTTCATGTGGCACTGTACATCGTGAAAACCTCAATTTGCTATAAAACAAACGTTATAGCACTATGATGTCAAAAATTACAACAGAATGTGCTGTAATTTCGCAGAAAATGTTTACAGTGTATAGAATATGCCACACTGTGTATCTTTCGCGGTAATGAGGCTTTTATCACGCAACTGTATTGGAAAGATATTAAATAGCAGGAACTCTACTATAAACCTTAAATTTACACTAGGGATGGATCACAGATGGAATGGGAAAACATAGATATTCATCCGTCGTTTTTCCCTCGTTTTTGATGCCATAAGAGTTGCTTCACCCGTACTAACACTATGAGTTCCGCTTAGTTTTTTTTGCAATTTTTATTGCGATGATTTTTATTGCCATATTTCAAAGCTGAGAGCCATTTTTTGAAAGGCTAGCCATCTAGGCAGATTACACTTTTGTGGTTGTTAAAGTATGCCGAGATTTAATTAATAAAAAAGAACCGAGGACGGATTGGTGCTAAAGTCATATTTTACCTGCCGCATACTCATATGACATGTTTTCCGATGATTTACCTATCCTGAAATTCTGCTAGTTAGCCGGGGCCCGCACCTTTCGTTCTTGAGCTCATAAGGTGGGCACAAAAATTCCTCACAGCCACTGGGCCGTCACGGCAATGAAAAGTATCTTTATAATGTAACAAGAAGTTCTAAAAGAACTGAAATAGCCTACTTTCCTGTCACTTAAATACTTACTAAAATTCTCATCTTGAAAAAACTAGGTTCGTTACAGTAAGTGACATCAACAACCGTTTCTACATTAAATTTATATACATTAGAATAAATTTCACTAAACACAGCATCCAGCGATAATTTCAACTTCTAAAGCAATTATTTTCATTAATTTTCTATCGCCAATAAAATAAATATTACTTATCGTCCGCATGATTATTTGCAGTTATAAATAAATTTTTAATTATACGCAGAACAAAAACCTTAAAACTACTTCAAAATTCACTTAAAATAGGAAATGTAAATTAACAAGTAGGTTTGTAACAGAATCTGTCACTTAACCCGCTTCCACAGGTAAAAAGGCGCCGAACACAGCATTAATTCTATATTAAACATTTACTCGCTATAAATTCGGCTGTTTCATTTATTTTATTTCGAAAATTAAATACCTATTACTTAAATCGCTTGCAAAAATTTATATTTCAAAGAATAAATACGTAATAGTTCTCGCTTTTAAATAGAATTAAAACGTTGCATACCACTATACAAAGACATTCGAAGTTAAATATATTTGACGTCATTTCAAATTGATAGATGTCGCAAAAATAAATTTATTTTAATTTATTGTCTAAAAGAATTAAAGTTTCTCGCGCGATTGTTGCGATGGCAATGGTGATTTAATTCTAATAAAAATGGCTTCCTATGCTATTTAAATGAGCATTAAACTTTGCAGTTTTTTAAATAATTGAAGTACTTAAAATTCGAATTCTTTTCTGAAATTTTCAATGTATTCTCATTTCAATGCGCTGAGTTTTTTTTGACATATCTCACTTGTCCGTAGCATTTGTAGTTAAATTCAGCGATTTAAATGAATCGAAATTTAATTTCAATGCTAGTTCAATGGGAAATTCGTAGACAAATAGTAGATTTATGTCCGTCTGATCGTACAGACAGACGGACAAAAAGTATGAAAGTTGGGTCTCTGAGGTCATAGCTTTCTAACAAAAAAAGAATTTTTAAGATCGGATGGATAGAACCGATTTTGGAAGGGGGGTACGGACAGGCAGACATACGGACGGACGGACATCGACCGCATGTCAATACCTACTTTTTTTTTATTCTTTTTTAATTCTTCGAATTAAAAAAAAGGAAAGTAGACTAAAAATTTATAGTGTACTCCATCATTACTAGGACAATGTGAGTGCCAAAACGAAACTTTCCATTTTATGAATTATAGATTTCTTGATAACTTTCCATTTGATGAACTATATTTCTTGATAACTTTCCATTTGATGAACCAGATTTCTCGATAACTTTCCATTTGATGAACTATATTTATTGATAACTTTCCATTTGATGAACCAGATTTCTCGATAACTTTCCATTTGATGAACTATATTTCTTGATAACTTTCCATTTGATGAACTATATTTCTCGATAACTTTCCATTTGATGAACTAGATTTCTCGATAACTTTCCTTTTGATGAACTATATTTCTTGATAACTTTCCATTTGATGAACTATATTTCTTGATAACTTTCCATTTGATGAACTAGATTTCTCGATAACTTTCCTTTTGATGAACTATATTTCTTGATAACTTTCCTTTTGATGAACTATATTTCTTGATAACTTTCCATTTGATGAACTATATTTCTCGATAACTTTCCTTTTGACGAACTATATTTCTTGATAACTTTCCTTTTGATGAACTATATTTCTCGATAACTTCCCATTTGATGAACTATATTTCTCGATAACTTTCCATTTGATGAACTATATTTCTTGATAACTTTCCATTTGATGAACTAGATTTCTCGATAACTTTCCATTTGATGAACTAGATTTCTCGATATGGATGTGATCTTTAGTTCTTTTTAGAAAAATACCATTCGAATGTCTTACGCGGAGGATAAACGTCCTTTGAGTTTCTGCGAAAGGAAAGATAACACGGATTCCAAAAAATAACGGAACGGTCCCGGGTGAGCCATTAGTAATGAAATGGAAGTAGAAGTTAAGGACACGTTAGTTGATGATGGACGATAGGAGGGGGAAATATCTACTTATATATTATGTTATGGGAATTTTCGAAAATGTAATATGGTAATAGAGTAAAATTGTGTTGGGAGATTGATTGAAAATCGTATAAGGGTTTGAGGCTTTCGATGAATAAGAAAAATCTCATTAGCGTATATATGTCTTGAACGAATAAAAGATTTGTTATGCATTTTTTTAGTAAATTTTCTATAAACTGAAACGCTAGTCTAAGAATTTTTTTAAAAAATATTATACGAAATATTGTTTTATAGTTTCACATAGTTAAGAGATTTGTTTGTTGTAGTTTGGATGAAATGTTTGTTTGGATGAATGTAGTTTGGATGAAAGAACTGAGTGAAAATCCCGAAGTTCCCAAAGCTTTTCTTTGGTTTTAAAATGTAGCTTTCAAGATATTGTGTATAGTTTCTATTATGATTGTTTGATTTTAAAGATCCTTGGAATATTAATAGATGTTTCGTAATTAGAAATGCATCGAAATATTAATTTTTATGTGTAGTTTTAAAGTACAGAGACGAACTATTTATCTTTTCTTAAGGTAGGCGAATACCTAAAATTTTAAAATTTTTACTATTACTTTAATTTTTTCAAAATTTGGCATAGTGATTTCAAATATAATGAACAATGCTTTTCATGCAATTTTTTTTATTTAAATAAAAATGAATTATTTTAAACGGTGCTTTTCACCTAAAAAAAGGGGTTTGCGCCAACACTTCTAGTATAAAAAGTTTTACATTAATTTACCTGAAAATTTTTAATGATGCTATTTCAATATATATCTGTGCCATGAACCTCTAACATCTGGTGTAAATACATAAGTTTTTTTTTTTTAAATGTCCAAGTGTAAGTTAATCGAAAAAAATCCTTTTTTTGTGGTTAATTTATGACATTTTTCTTAATAACTTCGTTTCTTGTAATTTGTATGTAACTCTAGAGGGTCATTGCATGCATCAGTTCAAAACGAAGAATTTAACACATAATTAATGTTTATAGGATGAAAATTCAATGTGGTAGACTTGTTAGCGTAAACCTCTTTTTTTAGTAGAAAAACACCGTTTAAAATAAATAAATTATATTTAAATTTAAAAAAAATGCCTAAATAGTATTATTCATTATATTTGAAATCACTATACCAAATTTGGAAAAGATTAAAGTAATAGTAAAAATTTTAGAATTTGGGGTAATTTTGGGTATTCGCCTACCTTAACCCTGACAACAACATTTATTATTTTCTAATGACGACGCGTCACAATATTCTATTATTTTTCTGAACTTTTAGATCTTTCCATTTCTCTTTATACTAAAATTAAAAATCTTTTTTTTATGAATCTGGAGATGACGTTCTGCGTTTTGTTTTTCTTATTTTTCATAAATGTGAAATGGTTTGGTCAGCATGACCATTACGAAATGATCTAGCTATTTTCTCGTCAATGACGTTTCTTTTTTTTTATTTTTGTCTTAAAACCGGATTTTTCTCATCTCCTAATCCTTAATTTAATATGTATTTTTTATTTTTGTCCTTGTGTTAGGATTTGAATACTCATCCTTCAATATAGGGTTAATTTCAGTTTCTTCTTTATTTTGGATTTCTGTCTTTTAATAATGGTTTGGAAAGGAAATTCATCATTATGTGGCTAATTTATAACAAGAACTTTCATTTTCGTTTCCTTTGACTTTGTATTCTTGTCAATAACTGTGGATTTTTAAGTTATCTTTCTTTTTATGTGCATTCTTCAGAATAAGAAATTTCATTTTCTCATTTCTTTTTAACTTGACTACGACTGTATCTTGAGGTTTTATAATGAAATGTCTTGTTGTGTGGTCTATATCCAAAGCAAGAACTTTATTTTATTTTATTTGACTTTTTTAATTAACTATATCTTTGGATTTTTAAGCTCGTTTTACTTGTAGACATGACAACAATTGTATATTTAGGTTCAGTTTATGAAAGTACTATGTTTTTAGTTTGCTTTGAGTGCCAGCTCACGTCTTGGTGTCAGCCAGTTGTTCCAAAACACGAGGAATATCACCAATAGCTCTTCTGTATATCTGGTGCGAAAATATTTCAGCATAAACCCAAAGTACTAACAAAAACTCAAAAAAGAAATTATGAAATTCAATTTGCATAAAAAGTTTATGCCATTTGTGCATGAAAGTATTCTACACCAATAAAAATTTTACTTTTACAAAAACTTACGAGGTTTTTAATTAGTTTCGAGTGAAACATTAAACAATAATATCATTTTAAACAATCATCAATAGTTTAAGCAATAAAATTATAAGTTAAGTTTAAGCAAATAAAATTACCATTTCTGAACAAGGTAAACTTCCTTTCTCAGAAACAGCATTCTTGATTGTTAGCTATCATACATGAACATCAAAATTAAGTATTTGAAAGGAAAAATAGATATATTCAACTTAGTGAGAAGAAGCCGAAGTTGCATTGAAATATTTGGAATTTTTTTAAAATCAATTCTTTTTTGGCATCCATCGTTTAAAAAGAAACAAATATAATTTAAACAATCAAAACAATATTATCTACCATTAGCAAAATTTAAAATGAAAATTTAATCCATTGTTTAAAAAGAAACAAATGAAATTTAAGCAATAAAAAAAATATTATCTACCGTTAGCACATTTATAAAATGAAAATATAATCCATTGTTTAAAAAGAAACACATATAATTTAAACAATCAAAACAATATTATCTACCGTTAGCACATTTAAAAATGAAAATTTTATCCATTGTTTAAAAAGAAACAAGTGGAATTTAAGCAATAAAAGCAAAATAATCTACCGTTAGCACATTTATAAAATGAAAATATAATCCATTGTTTAAAAAGAAACACATATAATTTAAACAATCAAAACAATATTATCTACCCTTAGCACATTTTTAAAATGAAAATATAATCCATTGTTTAAAAAGAAACAATTAGAATTTAAACAATCATAACAATATTATCTACCCTTAGCACATTTATAAAATGAAAATATAATCCACTGTTTAAAAAGAAACACATATAATTTAAACAATCAAAACAATATTATCTACCGTTAGACATTTAAAAATGAAAATTTTATCCATTGTTTAAAAAGAAACAAATGGAATTTAAGCAATAAAAGCAAAATTATCTTCCGTTAGCACATTTATAACATGAAAATTTAGTCCATTGTTTAAAAAGAAACAAATATAATTTAAACAATCAAAGCAATATTATCTATCGTTAGCACATTCTTAAAATGAAAATATAGTCCACTGTTTAAAAAGAAACAAATATATTTAAACTGTCAAACAAATGTTATCTACTGTTGGCACATTTAAAAAATGAAAATGTAGTCCATTGTTAAAAAATAAACAAACATAATTTAAGCATTCAAATAGTTATTCATGCAACAAGTGTGAAAAGTAACACTTTTTAAAACTAGTGGATTTTATTTCAAGACCGAGGTACGAGCTAGTGAAAAAATTACACGTGTTTTAAAAAGTTTACTTTTCGCACGTGTTTCATACATTATTTTTTATAATTGTGTGAAAAAATATCACCAAATATCAATTGGCTCAAAAATATTTCACGCGCATTTATATCTTTAAATAAAAGCAGATCGATAAGCATCTGGATTTTATTAATATTATGAAATAGAAATTTTAACTTGAAATGTTGGCATCTTGTGAAAAGAGTGAAAAAAAGTTTTTTTTTCACTGCTTTTGGGTGAAAAAAATTACTTTTTTTCACTGTTTCAAAAAGTCTAACTTTTTGCACGCGTCTGATATTGAAATTATAATGTAAAAGTCGGGTTTTTTTTCACGCAATTATAAAAAAAAATTATTATCTACCGTTAGCACATTTTTTAAATGAAAACAAAATAAAACCAGATTTTGTTTGACCAGATTACGGGTTGTTGCATTTCATATTGAACTATGTATAAATATTTAGTGTCTGCATTTGAGTTAAGATTTTTTCGAGTTTTTACGTCTGAAATAAAAATTCATTCAATAAAATTCTATTCATTGAAACAAGTACGAAGCAAGACAGACAATACTGCCAATTCAATTGACCGAACATCAAAGTAACTTCTATTTGCTAAACTATACAAAATATAGCATTAGTACAATGTATTGAATGAGTTTAATATTTACTTTACAGTCTAAATTTTCTCAATATCATAGCAAAACTACATTGTGCAAGGGATTTCACGTGGAACCAATTTAGATAAAACCATTCCTCGTCTGAGTACATCCACCAAAGAAAATTTCAACCAAATGTCAACAGTGAAATTGTATTTACTTAAACTTCGAATGAAACTTTGTTGCTTTATTCGCGTTTTTTCTCCAACCAAAATATAGTTCTTTGGCCCTGGAACAAATTATTCCAGAACTTAATGTTTGTGAAGGCAATTGCAAGTGAATTTATTGAACTCACTCATAATACCCATTCTAAAGAAAAATTGGTTTATGATAAAATATAAAAGTTTTTACAAAAGTTTATTTTTAACGCACTTTTAAGATAGAAAGCTGCAATGAATAATGTGATATTCATCAGGAACAAACATGAAACAACATGAAATTATCAAAAGAGGTTTCACAAAGTGGTGGAGCAATGTAGCAATGAATTAAGGTAGCAGGCGAGTACCCAAAATTCTAAAATTTTTACTATTACTTAATCTTTTCCAAATTAGGCATAGTGATTTCAAATATAATAAACAATGGTTTTGGGGCAATTTTTTTTATATAAATATAATTGATTTATTTTAAACGGTGTTTTAAAACTAAAAAAAGGGGTTAGCGCCAACACTTTTAGCATAAAAAGTTTTGCATTAAATTACCTGAAGTTTTTTTAAAAGATGCTATTTCATTATATATCTGTGCCATGAGCCTCTAACATCTGGTGCAAGTAAACAATTTTTTTTCAAAAAATATTCAAGTGTAAGTTAATCGAAAAAATCTTTTTTGTGAGGGTTATTTATAACACTTTTCTTAATAACTTCTTTTCTTGTAATTTATATGTAACTCTAGAGGGTCATTGCATGTATCAGTTCAAATTGAAGAATTTAACTCATAATTAATGTTTATAGGATGAAAATTCAATGTGGTAGACTTGTTAGCGTAAACCTCTTTTTTTAGTAGAAAAAACACCATTTAAAATAAATAAATTATATTTAAATTAAAAAATGCCTAAATAGCATTGTTCATTATATAGGAAATCACTATGCCAAATTTGGAAAAGATTAAAGTAATGGTAAACATTATAGAATTTTGGGTATTCGCCTACCTCAATTGCAATTAAATCCGTTTTTTCATTCCTATGGTTTTGCAGGTTGAAGGTTTTGTCACTTGGCCAACGATACATAAGAGTAATGCTACGAAATTTTTTACAATGTGAAAGATTCAATTGATTTTACATTATCACTGCAACATCCGGTACCGTAAATGCGGCGAAAATTACCTGAACTGTTACGTGTAAAACCAGTCTACGTATAAGCCTTCCTTTCATTATAAATCACCCAAAGAGTGAATCTCTTAACCCCTGGTTCCCTAACAACATGACGCCCGTTTATCAGAGCACCCCAAAGACTGATAAACAAGTCAGAAGTTTCATGCGTAGAAAATAGCTGGATTTCTTTTCCTGTGGTTTTGCACGTTGGAGGTTTTGTCACTTGACCAACGACATGTAAAAGCAATGTTACGGATTTTTTTTGCAGTGTGAAAGATTCAATTGATTTTACATTATCACTGAAAAAATCCGGTACCGTAAATGCGGTGAATATTACCGGCACTTTTACGTGTAAAACCAGCTCTACATATAAGCCTTCTTTTCATTGTAAATCACCCAAAGAATGAATCTCTTAACCCCTGGTACCGTAACAACATGACGCCCGTTTATCAGAGCACCCTAAAGACTGATAAACAAGTCAGAAGTTTCATGCGTAGAAAATAGCCGAATTTCTTTTCCTGTATTTTTGCACGTTGGAGGTTTTGTCCCTTGACCAACGATATTTAAAACTAATGTTACGAATTTTTTTTACAGGGTGAAAGATTCAATTGATTTTACATTATCACTGCAAACGTCCGGTACCGTAAATGCGGCATTACCGGAACTTTCACGTGTAAAACCAGTCAACATATAAGCCTTCTTTTCATTATAAATCACCCAAAGAGTGAATCTCTTAACCCCTGGTTCCATATAACAACATGACGCCCGTTTATCAGAGCACCCTAAAGACTGATAAACAAGTCAGAAGTTTCATGCGAAGAAAATAGCTGAATTTCTTTTCCTGTATTTTTGCACGTTGGAGGTTTTGTCCCTTGACCAACGATATTTAAAACTAATGTTACGAATTTTTTTTACAGGGTGAAAGATTCAATTGATTTTACTTTATCACTGCAAACGTCCGGTACCGTAAATGCGGCATTACCGGAACTTTCACGTGTAAAACCAGTCTACCTATAAGCCTTCTTTTTATTATAAACTAGCTGATCTACCCGACGTTGCACGGGTAGAGGTGAAAAAATAATTTAATAGTCAATTTAACTATTTTTTTCTTATCTTTGAGTTACGTAAGATATGAAGATTACCCAGTAATTTTTTCCATTTAATTACCCATCTTGGATATAGTAATTATTAATATCAATTTCTAAAAAATACCTTTGATAATAAGCTCAAATTAAAGAGAATACATATTTATGTAAAAAATAATCAGTAAGAAGTTTTATAGTTAAGTAAAAGCTTAACTATGCTTTTTAAAAATTCATAACAAAAATCATATATAGTCACAATAAAATAAATAGAATGGAGACTGGTAGGATTACGTAACTTGAAACATATCCAACTATTTTTTCAAATTATTAATTTTGTTTCTGAATTCAATGAACAAATATTAAATAAATTAAACATTTTCAATTTCAATTGTTTTCTAAAAAGTTTTATTTAAATTTTACTGTCTGATGACATTACGAAAGAGAAAAAATGATCGGATTTGAGCGAAAGTGGTGTATTTTTTCCCTTAAAACGTTCGAAAACGATAGAAGGAATGGTCTGATTCGAAAATTCTTAGCCTATGTTTGTTCTGGAGATGAGATGAATTTTTGTGCCAAATTTCGTGACGATCTGTTGCGTGGTTCTTAAGTTTTTGCGTCCTATACAGACAAACAAACAAACAGAAGTCGCCTTTTATGTATATAGATTGATTTTAATAAATAATAAATGGTCTACAACTCTACAAATATCTTCTTTAACCGTTAAATAAAAATTCATAAAATATGTTTATTTATGCAATGATTTCTTCTCACTAAGAGATCTAATAAACTTCTGAAATTTACATTAACTATTTTATATTTATATACAAAATAGTTAGTGTAAAGTAAGTAGTTTAGTTATTTTTTATGTAAAATACTAGCTGTTATACCCGACGTTGCACGGGTAGAGGTGAAAAAATAATTTTATAGTCAATTTAACTACTTTTCCTTTCATTTGAGTTACATAAGATATGAAGATTACCCAGTAATTTTTTCCATTTAATTACCCATCTTGGATATAGTAATAATTAATATTAATTTCAAAAATACCTTTGATAAGAAGCTCAAATTAAAGAGAATACATATTTAAGTAAAAAAATAATAAAGTAAGAATTAAAAATAAGGTACTCCAGCAAACAGCAAACGATTGCATTTTTTTATAAGTTTATTTGCTTTTTAATAAGCTTATGTTGCTGATACCGTTCGTTATTAAAGTACAAAATCCCGCTACTTATATTACATTAAAAATTCAAAATTAAAAAAAAATGCTATAAAATTAACAGATAATGTCGTAGTAATTTCCCAAATAAAAACATTTTAGCTCATTTGGCGTGATTGAAAAATTTGGCGAGGAAAATATATAGCTACCATTACACCCATTCAGCTCTAGTGCAAAGACCATCGCACAACCAACCAGCTATTAAAAAAAAATGCTCTTTTGCACGTTCTTTGTAATAATTTGGCGAGTTTGGCAAAGTAATTGGCGAAAGAAGGAAGACATGAAACCCTAATATGCATCTGTAGTGCAACGGTCTTCCAAAAACAACATAATTCAGTAAAAGCTTAACTATGCTTTTAAAAAATTCATAATTAAAATCATATATACACAATAAAATAATAGAATGGAGACTGGTAGGATTACGTAACTTGAAACATATCCAACTATTTTTTCAAATTATTAATTTTGTTTCTGAAGGCAATGAACAAATATTAAATAAATTAAACATTTTCAATTTCAATTGTTTTCTAAAAAGTTTTATTTAAATTTTTCTGCCTGATGGCATCACGAAAGAGAAAAAATGATCGGATTTGAGCGAAAGTGGTGTATTTTTCCCCTTAAAACGTTCGAAAACGATAGAAGGAATGGTCCGATTCGAAAAATTCTTAGCCTATGTTTGTTCTGCAGATGAGATGAATTTTTGTGCAAAATTTCGTGACAATCTGTTGCGTGGTTCTTAAGTTTTTGCGTCCTATACAGACAAACAAACAAACAGAAGTCGCCTTTTATGTATATAGATCACCCAAAGAGTGAATCGCTTAAACCCTGGTTCCATAACAACATGACGCCCGTTTATCAGAGCACCCCAAAGACTGATAAACAAGTCAGAAGTTTCATGCGTAGAAAATAGCTGGATTTCTTTTCCTGTGGTTTTGCACGTTGGAGGTTTTGTCACTTGACCAATGATATATAAAAGTAACGTTACGGATTTTTTTGAAGTGTGAAAGATTCAATTGATTTTACATTGGCACTGCAAACATCCGGTACCGTAAATGCGGCGAATATTACCGGAACTTTTACGCGTAAAACCAGCTCTACCTATAAGCCTTCTTTTCATTATAAATCACCCAAAGAGTGAATCGCTTAACCCCTGGTACCGTAACAACATGACGCCCGTTTATCAGAGCACCCCAAAGACTGATAAACAAGTCAGAAGTTTCACGCGAAGAAAATAACTGGATTTCTTTTCCTGTGGCTTTGCACGTTGGAGGTTTTGTCACTTGAAAAACGAGATTTAAAACTAATGCTACGAATTTTTTTTACAGGGTGAAAGATTCAATTGATTTTACATTGACACTGCCAACATCCGGTACCGTAAATGCGGTGAATATTACCGGAACTTTTGCTTGTAAAACCAGCTCTACTTATAAGCCTTCTTTTCATTATAAATCACCCAAAGAGTGAATCTCTTAACCCCTGGTACCGTAACAGCATGACGCTCGTTTATCAGAGCACCCCAAAGACTGATAAACAAGTTAGAAGTTTCATGCGTAGAAAATAGCTGGATTTCTTTTCCTGTGGTTTTGCACGTTGGAGGTTTTGTCACTTGACCAATGATATATAAAAGTAACGTTACGGATTTTTTTGAAGTGTGAAAGATTCAATTGATTTTACATTGGCACTGCAAACATCCGGTACCGTAAATGCGGCGAATATTACCGGAACTTTTACGCGTAAAACCAGCTCTACCTATAAGCCTTCTTTTCATTATAAATCACCCAAAGAGTGAATCGCTTAACCCCTGGTACCGTAACAACATGACGCCCGTTTATCAGAGCACCCCAAAGACTGATAAACAAGTCAGAAGTTTCACGCGAAGAAAATAACTGGATTTCTTTTCCTGTGGCTTTGCACGTTGGAGGTTTTGTCACTTGACCAACGAGATTTAAAACTAATGCTACGAATTTTTTTTACAGGGTGAAAGATTCAATTGATTTTACATTATCACTGCAAACATCCGGTACCGTAAATGCGGCTAATATCACCGGATCTTTCACGTGTAAAACCAGCTCTACCTAAAAGCCTTCCTTTCATTATAAATCACCCAAAGAATGAATCTCTTAACCCCTGGTACCATAACAACATGACGTTTATCAGAGCACCCCAAAGACTGATAAACAAGTCAGAAGTTTCATGCGAAGAAAATAACTGGATTTCTTCGATTCGATTTGGAATGTTCTGCCCAACTGCCCCCTCGAGTACTTGTCCCTTCCTCAAATCTGACTGCTTCGAAGATTTCAGCGATACGGGGGCGAAAAATGACTTTGAAGGGTGGAAGAGGAAGATCCATTCGTAGACTTTTTTTTTCGTTCTGCAATGAGTTGGCTTATAAAAGTCCTAACTAATCATTTTTCAGTAAAAGGAGGTTTAGATTTGTATTTTTTTTATGATTGGCTTGTTTAAGGTGACGTATTTTCTTTGGAATTTCATTCTTGCATACTTTTCTATCGGTGCTCCAGTAGATGTTCTTTTCCCATGTGACATTGATTCACCAATCGCGGCTCGAGAGAGAATTCGACTTACGAAATGCCCCTTCAGCAATTGTATATTGAAGACGACAGGGAAAAGTCATTAGTATGTATAAACGGAAAATGCTCCGAGTTTTCGTTTCCTCAAAGTGAGGAAATTTGAATCGTCATTCTTATGAGGATTTGAATTTCGTCTAATCTAAAGAAATATTTTGTCTATTAGGGGTATACCTATGAAATGACCCTTTTTTTAAGAAAACTTGCCGGTGAATTTTGCATCACTGGATGAGGGTAATAAATCGAAGTATGTACCATTAAAATCAGTAACTTTTGCTTATTTGTTTGGTAAATTATGGATTCCTTCGTGATAGAACTTTGCGTTCTGGGAGGTAAAAAACGAATATGCTTATTTTTCCACTTCATCAAAAGTAGCGAAGTGCTGCTCAGCCATACCATGTTCCATGGATCTGAGCAAGTGATAGTCTGAAAGACCAATATCTGGAGAATATAGCGGGGGCAATAAAACATCCCATGTCAGGTTTTTTAAGGTGTTTTTTAACATTATTTGTGGTGTGAGGCCGCGCATTGCAATGGAGCAAAATAACTGCTCCGTGTCTGCAAGCCCATTCTGGCCGTTTTTTGATAAATTTCTGGTTTACATCGGTTAATTGTTGTTGATATTGATCAGAAGTAACTATTTCACCAGGTTTAAGCAGCTCATACTTAAGAAGGCCCTTTTGATCCTACCAAACACAAAGAACTGTCTTTTTCAAAGCTATTTTCTCTTTAGAGTCAATGTTGAGGGTTGGCCTGGAATCAACCAACAATTTTTTCGTTCAGGATTGTCAAAATATATCCATTTTTCATCACCTGTGGCAATTCTATGCAGGAAACACTTTCTTTGATGTCGATTCAAAAGTTGTTCGAAAGTGACTTTTTTGTTCTCCATCTGTAACTCTGTTAAAGCATGTGGTACCCATTTTCCTTCCCTGTAAATTATTCCCAAAGCATGAAAACGTTCACTAATACATTTATGAGTTACATTTAACATTTCTGAAATATGTACCCGCGACATTTTTGGATTTTTATCCAAAATTGTTTGCAATTCTTCATCTTCAACTTTTTTTGGTAGTTTTCAATTATCTTTTTCTATCACATCAAAATCAGCTTTTTTAAATCAAACAAACCATCATTTTAAAAATGATTCAGATGGACCATTGTCTCCATAAGCTTTTTGAAGCATTTGAAAAGCTTTAGCAGAAGTTTTTTTCAAAATAAAGTAATGGATTAAAATTTCCCGCAAATGACCCTTTGTTGGCATGAAACATGACATCTTTAAAGCCTAGAATGACTATGAAAAAAACACAGCAGTAACCAATGCCCCTGGCAGGTGAAAGGTTAAAAGTAGTCTGACAAAATGCTAGTAGGACGATTCCACACTTTTATTAACCCGGGTGCAGTGCCATCTGTTCATATAAGGTCATTTCATAGGTATACCCCTAATATTTTGAGCATGTGAGTACAACAATGAGATTCAGTTTCCTCAAAATCAAGATACAGAATCATCAAATCACGATCATTAAAGTGAGGATTATCGTTTACTCAAAAGTCACGTGATAGTTTGACGAAACAATCCTCAAAATTAACGAAACGAGGCTTGAGGATTCACGAATCGTCAAAAATGAAAGTGTTATTTCTGAGAGTGTATAATGCATAGCCATTGTGTAGTAAATTGTAATTCATCTTTCTCAAACCAACCTAAGTAAAATCTTAAGAGCACCTATTAACCAAAAAAAACCTTGTGAACCAAACCCATTTGTCAAGTATTCAGAGTTATATCAAGATGGATACCCAACAACTTTTTCAGAGAATTCATCTGCACTCAAATAATGACGAGTTCGAAGTATCTCGAACTAACCAATAACAAAAGCCAAAAGCAATTTTTCGAAACATACTTCACCAATTTTAGAAAAGTTATTGGTCAGAGAAGACTACTCTCATTACGCCTCACACGAAACATGGAGGCCTTGTGCAAAGGCTTTGTCTATAGGTTTATAATGTAAGGTGTTGGAATGCCCCGATCTGTTTATCCCTCTTATATCAAACAAAAAATAATATAATAATTTCAAATCTAGCACCTTTACATTGTAGTGAAGTGACTTTCTCATAAAAATAATATTTTTCGTAATGACTGACTTTCATAATTGAACTGTAGCACCGCAGTTACATGCTTCGAGCGTATGATTCGAGCAGCCATTTGAGCGTGACCTTGATTTTCTCAAGGTAACAATTTAACAAGCAGATACTCTAAGCTTCCGCTGAAACTGGCGCTCAAAAGGTAACGAACCCATCTCGTTTGGTTTTGTGACCATGAGCTCCAGTTTCAGCGGAAACGTAGAGTATCTGCTTGTTAAATTGTTACCTTGAGAAAATCAAGGTCACGCTCAAATGGCTGCTCGAATCATACGCTCGAAGCATGTAACTGCAGTATAGTGAATTAAAGAATGATAAAATTGGTTGTTGCCTTTGCAACAGATTTGTCAGAATTTGCTGAGAACGTGACTGTTTAACCCTTTCCGACCGGGCTCGCACGATCGTGTTGGTAGTAAAGAGAATGTTCAAGCTCTTCAAAAATATCGATACCGAAGCAGCTGATTTGCACCATCCGTTATTTGCATAAAAAATTACTTTGTTTTTAAGGAGTTGGTGGCATTGATGCTGTTTAACGTATATTTTTCGATAAAACTCCAAATTTAGTCTCATAATTTTAAATCAGCGCCACCTGACCGCCGATCGAAAAGAGTAACATCGTTTGTGCTAGATCTTACAGAATTATACCGTTTTAACTTGTACGTTTGTGTTGTAATAAATAAAGATATGTCTCGTTATATATAAGAGCAGTTCTTAAACACAAAATAGTACAATATTAATTGGAACATGCCTCTCCAGTAAGAGCTGAAGCTTTGTCAAACCAACAAATTGCCTTCCAAACCTATTTTCTACTGTGAGACTGCTACGTGACTTGGCTGAACAATCTGGATTCGAGATTCGCTTGCCACCCAGCCAATATGGCCAACTTATAGAGATTTAGGTCTTGAGAATTTGATTTTTTGGTTCTGAAGTGGTATGAGTGGTGGACGTATTTTTTGGTTCTGAAGGGTCATTTGTCATGATATACGCGACATAAAAACTTCGAACTTTTTTTTACCGTGAAATGGTATAACTTTGTCTCTTACTGATAAGATCACGTTTGCTTTTTATAACTTCTCTCCAAAGACCCACATATAATGTTTCGATTAATTGTTGGTCGAAAATGTTTTTATGGCACATAGATACTGTCATGGTTATCTAACTAATAAATATTTTGTCAAGAAGAAATATACAATAATGTATGGGTAAAAGTTGTGTCGATTGACTTGATGACATTAGTTTGTTTAAATAAATGTTTTAATTAAAAATGCGCAGGCATTTAAGATACTTTTCGTTAAAATGTGTTTGAACTGACCAATATGTTACAAAAATAATGCTTGCTATTGTGAAGTATTCAAAGATATCGAAAATACTTATAGTTAATTAGTTCCTCTTTTCAATATTTTTTAAGAGAATATAATTTGAAAAATTATTTTTAATAACTGAAATATTACTACAAGAAACAATACATTATAGCCTGTTATAATGACTACATTTGTTATCGTAACAAAGTTAAATAAAAATTGTATTTAAATAAAAAAAAATCAAAAAGTATCACTAGACACCCAGTCATACCATTTCTTACTTTTAACTTTAACAGATTATTTCAATATTTACCTTCATAGCTTTCTTATCAACAAAAATAATCAATCGTTGATATTTGAAATGCTTTTTCTATTTTTTAAAAACATTTTTCATGTCCCAATATAAAAAAAAAAGATTAAAATTAATTTTCAATATAAATAAGCCATTAACGGTCTTATAGCGAAACCCTTTTCTCCCACTTATTCCCTCCTTGAATATTTGAACTTCCAATGGACCCCGACTTACCCTCCTGTGTTCCTCAGGAGACCCAATTTGGAAGTGGTCATTCCAACATCTCCGGTCAGAATCGTAAAACGGATGCCGTAACTTTCCACCATGAAGATAAGAATAAGGAAGAAATGCTTGGCATCAAATAAAGTGTGATGTCGCCTATTGCAAGAAGCCGCCTCGATGGCTGAATGGTTAGTGTACTAGCCTTTGGAGCTGCTGGGGTCGGGTTCGAATCCCGGTCAGGCATGGATGTTTGTGTCAGTCAATAAATGTTGTTATTTGTCAATGTGTCATTCATTTCTTTGTGACTGTAAAATTTCTTTCTGTGTCTGTCCCACTTGACGAAAGCTTATAAGCGGTTCTCTGAACAAGCACACAAGCTGGAACATATATGTACCATACCATACCATACTATTGCAAGAATTAAAACAAGGTATGTTTTTTCTTCATATTTTAGATTGTTAATTGTTTATTTGGATAGTTATAAACTCTAACGAACTAATTTAATTTGTTTAGTTTTTGAGTAATGAACATAAATTATGGGCTCAAAGTCATGATAAAGGTCAACAAAACTGAAGTATGGAGCTGGGCTCAAACACCGGCGGTTAGACATGTATAAAAAAAGTTCTGTAAAGTTACAACAAATTTTTCGTTTATTTTTTACATCACGGTGGGGGCATCCAATAACTGGCAGTGAAACAAATGTTTTCGCCGGTAACACGCACGATTTTACATCCTAAATTTATAGCATAGGGTGATGACAGCACTTTTACTTTCACACCATAATTGGAAATTATAAAGTTTTTTTTTACAGTGCAGCACTTTAAACCAACCAGAGATTAGACATTTACACACTAAAATCATTCTTAAAATATTTCTGTTATGAGATGCAATTTTTTTTCTTCTCTTATAAACTTATAGGGTTTAAGTTTAAGACGACATATTCCTAAGAAGAATTGTATTCAGCATTGTATCAAATAATAAGCCAAGCGTTGGGCCTATCAAAAAAGCGATCACAGCTTCACTTGACCAAACCTTTTTCGGATTAGATTTGAAGCATCAGCATTTATATTACATTCTGACCTCTAACAAGGCATTGGAGGTATCATTTTAGAGCTCAATGATCGAAGAACAGGGGCAGGTTAAAGTTTAATAGAGAGGAGAATCGCGGTGGAAATACTCGAGTCTTATATCCGAGCAAATTGGGGTTTTGTTCCCAAATCTCTGTGGATATAAGACAGCCAAGCTGTTCTGATATACGCTTAAAATAGGTTTTGTGTGATAAGAAGAGGTATTTGATGTGAAGATTTCAGTGTGGTCAATGAGCAATTTAAACTGATTGGAAAGTGGTTTGTTTTTGGGAAAGAAGACAATTCTTGACGTAACTGTAGGCGTAGCCGTTACAGTTATCCATTGTGGTCAGATTGAATTTTGTATTCGTATATAGTTCTAGTTTAGATAAATTAGTTTGTGGGATTTCAGACAACGGTTGATGTAACCTGAGGCATGGCTTTCCTTCTTGTCTTTTCTTTAATGTTGCTTATTTGAAGAGTTGGATTTATCATTGGATGTTTCATTGAATTGTTTCAGGTGAAGTAACTCTTCCAGTTTTCAGTCTTGCCTTCCGAGATTTCGTTGGTTGTCTCGGTTTCCCTTTCAATGTGTTTTTTTTGTCTGTTGTGTTTATTTTACAATTCTTTACATGCAACTTGTTCATGATATTTTTTGTTGATTTGAATTCAATTATAGCTCAACTATTGCAAAGCATTTTCAAAACGTTAATGTTATGAGAAAATTTCGATTTTTGAATGAGTGAGAAAACTCTGATTTGGGGAGAAATCAATCGAAATTGAGGGATAGAAATTTACCGTGATTCAAGAGCAGAGAAAAGCTTTAGTTCCAGTGAAAGAAAAAACTGTGAAACATTCCCATTGAAAGACGAACGGCGACCATTGAAAGACATTGAAAAGACGTGAAACATGCCCATTGTTAACTGTAGGGTATATCAAAATGATGATTAATAACTTTCATTTAAAGACAAATGTGAACGCGGAAAGTACATAGCAGTACATTCTATAAAACTACTATCTTCGAATAATTTTCGTTGAAAATAAATTCATAATGGCTGAATATAGTCGTAAAATGACGTGAGATTAAAGTTTATAAATGAAATATTTTATTAAAATAAGCTTTCACCCTAAGTTGCAATTAATTGAAATATGATTATTGATATAAAATTATAATCAATTAATTTTTACGGATATTAAAAATTTCTAACCATTTTGACATTTCGAAAGCTTAATTCAATACATATTTCAATTACTTGTATATAGAATTCAACCTGTCATTATAGATTTTTAATAAGTTTCTTAATAAGTAGTCTTTGAAAGCATTTAAATCTAATTAAATTTTTCTCAATTTTTACAATCTTCTGCAGAATCTGAAAAGTATTCTGCAGAAACTATTTTTAAGTAAATCAAAAATTCTAGACCGTAAATTTCGAAGAAACGAATAAATTAAAAACTATGTCTACACTGAAAATAGTTAGCAATTAATTTTCAATCGAAATGAAATAATAGAATACGACCATTTTCTATTAACTCTATAAACTATTTTTACAAACTATTTCTAGGAACTTATTTTAAGTAAATCAAAAATTCGTGAACATCAGATCATAATTTCGGAAGAAACGAATATATTTAAAAATATACATTTCCTGGCAATCTTTCGCAACTAATGTGCAATTGAAATGAAACAGAATACGATATATTTTCTTTAAGGATATCGTTTAGTGGGTACTTCAATTAAACGAAAAGCCTCTTTAAACATATCACTTACGCATTCTTTGAAATGTTCCTTTCATCGAGAATCGACTGGCTTGAAACTACTGCGAATAAGGGACTGATAAAAAGAATGCATTAGATTTGCATCCGGAAGTTTAGTTGCATTTGTTTGATATGATTGTAATGAGTTACATATTAGGCGCGTTTACACGGGCCATCGATTCCATGGATTGACGAGCAAACTCAGCAATTCTCTCCTCTTGGGGATTTTCTCCCAGGCAGAACCAGAATCGCAGGGCTCATTGGGTAGTTTCTCAAGCCCTCCAATGAAGGAAGGTTTGATGTTTCATACCATGGATTCGGCCACAGACTATCATATGGGTCAGAAATCCCGCTGGACCTCTTTTTCCCCACATGGGGATTTTCCATGGATTCGATGGCTCATGTAAATGCGCTTATTGCACTTTTGGCGGTTTCGGTAGATTTCGACGTAATAACAGCTTATAGCTTTTACTCACTGCAAAAAATCCCCCCCAATAATTTACCAATAGCCTTCATGTAACTCTAGTGCGACGTTAATACATCCTGTGGAGTCATTGCAGGCGTGACTGTTCTAATGTAGACGAACTAACTGCCGGTCTGTTTGTACGCGGGGCTTAAAACAACGATTGACGTAACTGTGGGCGTGGCCGTTTCAGTTGTCCATTGTTGTCAGATTGAGTTCTCCATTAGTATATCGACACCATCAAATATTTCTCTATGGTATTTTTCTCTAGAGGGAAATTAACCTTGATGGACGATTATGGCGCTGTTTTCGAGAGGTTGTCATGACATCTAGTTAGTAAAAACAAGATCTAGTGGTTGGTATACATACATTTTCAGGCTTGTGTGCTTGCTCAGAGAGCCGCTTATAAACCTTCGTCCAGTAAGACAGTCACAACACACACTCACATGCACACTTATACGTGACAGATGCTACCATCTATCACGCGCCACCTCCACAATTTAGACATGTCCTTGAATTGGAGGGAAATAGTCTCCAGGAACCTGTACACGTGGGAAACTGCGCAATGACCGCCCACAGGACTTTCGGACCCAACAGATTTAACGAGCACGTGCTCCGCATATACTCGGTGAGTTTTCAGCGGCCAGGATTCGATCGCGGGACCTTCCGATCCGTAGATCGAGACACTGACCACAGGGGGCCTCACAGCCCTAATATCTAGTGACTTTAGTTACATTCATGTCAAACTAAAATATCAAGATAGCTCGTCGTGTCTCAATGAAAGGGATCGCATACAAATGTTCCACATTTCCATAAGCCTCAACCATCTGGGTAAATATTAGATTTGTTTCGAAACTATTGTAACAAACATATAGTTTATTCTGAGCTAAATTTACTTAAATTTTAGATACATAATAAAAGCACGTTTAGATGTAAATTATGCGGTGTTTTCGTTTTCCCAAAGTTTCATATTTATAACTTTACAAGTATGTCATTAAAAATACAATACGGTAAATATAAATAATATAATTTCTATTAAAAAACAGTTAGAATTCTGTCAAAACAAGGCAATGAATTTTCAGTTAAAGATAAACTAAATCTCTTTTGCGGAAGAATTTTCCCGACAGTGAATGCAATGATAATGATGAGTGCACCATTTGGTTACTTTATCCTTCAACGTAAAAGGCTCCAAAAAAGGTTGCAAAATAGTGAACGTTATATGGATATCGGGGGTCACGTATTTCTGGTAAAAATTTGGGTGTATTTTAGTTTACTTTGGGGACAACCTTAAATTAAGGATCAGTTTGTACGGATAAAAATTATCAAAAGTTTGGCTTCATGAGTATTATAAGCTAATGGTTTATCATTTTACATATTATAGAAAAGAAGTGATAATTGAAATGTTTGTCGTTTTATATCTTCATATCATTCTTCGAATCTCGTTAAAAAGTTTTGACTTGAGAAAATGATATAGGAGCATTAGTTTTTTTCTACTACTATAACAGCTAAGTCTTATGTAGATAGATATTTATATTGAAAAATTGATTGTGTTTTTAAGAATGTTACTATTTTGGGTTATGCTTCTATAACTCTGTTATATACCTTCGTAAAGCACACATTTATAGTCACTTATTTAAAAAGTATAGTAAGTTACAATATGCATTAAAAAAAGCATATTGTAAATTACTACATGCTTTTTAAAAAGTTCATCGAGTTAAAATATATGTTTAAAGTAAGCGAAACCAGGGACACAAGACCGAACTTGTAGTTTTTGGCGTGTAACTTTTAGAAAACACTATTTATGGATGTGCAAATGCAGTCAGTTCATATTTTAATAAGTATTATACAATATATATTAGTATTTCTCTGAAGTATTAACTACAATATTAGTAAAATATAAATTATTTAAAACTTTAGTTTTGAGTCATGTATCCCAATGCATAGGGATACGTGACCTTATACGAAAATTTGATAGTAAGACTTAAAAATATCAAAATACTTTTACCTAATAACAAAACTAGCATCATATTATAAAGTTTAAATATATTTTATAGTTTTTTAAGACAAAATTATTACTTCTTATTTTTATTATATAAATTATGCTTATATTAACGAACTTATCAAATTTAAGCGTAAAATCTTGTCGAAATACAAAACTGTGGATTCTCTTATTTTGCAGAGAAAACACAGGTGTTTGAAAAAATGTTCTATTTTATCAATATTAACTTGGGATGTAATATCCATTTCGGGCCATTTAAACCATTTTCCATCGATTCTTTCTGCATACCGAATTGTAAGCTCGTTAAAAAATCCCTTGTGCTTTCCCAACAAACATTGTACTCCCAGAAGAACCCAGTCATATTTTGGGATTTTTTTTTTAATTACTTGGTATACTTCTGTCTATATTTGTGTTGCTTACTTGGGTCCCGTATCCCTAATTGGTTTGGGTCAAGTATTCTTGGTTAAATTTTTTTATTAACCCCAAAACAAAGACATTTGGACATAATTACATTAGCACCATTATGCAAGTAGTTGTAGCTGATATTTAGCATGAAAAAAACAAGTGACTAATTGAAAAAAAATCTTTCCTTTAAACCAAAAAAAGTTTTTCGAAAAATCTTATGGCACCAAAAATTTACTTTCAGTGTATGAAAGTGTATTTCTTCGTATTGCTAAACACGTACGTAATGATTCAGTTAAGGTTTTTTTTGCCATGTAATCAGTTGACTGAAACTAAGGAAGTGATACCACTTCCAACTCATATACTTTTTCCAATGTTGAGAAAAAATAATTGGGCCATGTATCCTTATGAGTCAAATTTCCTCAGTTCCCTTACAGAAAGTTACTATATACTTTTATTTAAAAGTGTATTGCAACTTATACAATGGTTCGTTCTTTTGCATTAATTACCATGAGATTATAATATACGTGTCTAAATTATTAAAGTATTACATATTGATATCAAGTCAATAAACAAAGTAATAAAACACATTTGTGATCTTCGCTAAAAAGAAAGGCGTAACTTGAATTATTATTGTGCATTGCAAATGATATATTATTTAACTAAATGGTATCAATATAATACAAATATAAAATAATTGTGGGATACAATATGGAGTACATATTTATTATCTGTTTAATTAAATGCGTAAGCAAAATATCGGCTAATATTAGATGCAAGAACATTATAAAAACCACACATTTTAAGCATAACTTTAAACATTTCTTCAATTTCAGGTACATTTAATCAAAAAATCCCACTAAATTGCTTCCCTTTATTTTAATCGAGGTCTTAACAAACAGAACATTCTATTCTTGTAAGCGAACAATTCAAGGGGTAAAATAAAATCATTTGATTGGTTTGCTAGATTAAATCGAAATAGAATTCAGGATTATAAGAGATTTTACCTCCTAATGTCTTTCGAATCTTAAGAACCATCGAAGACTTAAATTGAATCCCCCAGTACCGAGGTTTAAATTAATCTAGTTGGAAGGAAACTTAGCACAACTTTGATGCAATTTCAGGTTTCATGGATTACGAAAACGCCATTAAGACTTCACAGTAAAGTAAAATATTACTGCTTAAGACTAAGCTACGAAGTCGTTGGGATAAGGTTATATCTGGATCTGCGGACATTGTTTTGAAGTTTGCTTATGATTATGGATAAGTTAGGGGAATTAATATGTTAGTAAAATAATATTAAAACTAACAAATTAAATTCCATTTAAGCGATTGACAATTTTCACATGATTATCAAAAATAAGTGAATGTTTATAATGATGTTTTGTAGATTTGATTATGAGGGTTATGTTTAGGTATCGTTAGGGTAAGATTGTACCTATTTAAAGAATGTAATTTCATGGTTGTTTGCATTTGATAACAGATTAGGTAGGGGATTTACTAAATAAGTAATGTAAGTTAAATTTATAATTGAATTTCATATAGGTTTTTGGCAATTTTCATTTAATCATCAAAAGTAATGCTTTTTGTAGGTTTGAATATAAGGGAGTTATGTTTTTGTAAATATTATCGCACTCATTATTCGGTTTTAGTAGTTATTCAAAAATTAAAATTAATTCAGATATGATATTTGATTTTGAAGTTTTGATATTTTTCCATTTCGTTAACGCAAATCATAAAGTTGCCAAAAAATTTACAACCACCGCAAAATAGAATTTTTTTTAATGTTAACTTATAACTGTGTGTATATTGTAGTTCCTCAACTGTGTATCTATGTTTTTAATATTCTGTTAGTTGTGCCAAAGTTTCCGTTTGGGCGAGATTTTTTCAGCAAAACGAAAAAAACTCAGTTTTCTTTTTTTCAATTTGACAGTCTTATTTTTATAACAACATTTTTATTAAAGTTATGCACGAAATGGTTTTTTAATCGTAAAATAAAAAGAGGGGAGTATTTTGTAGGAAGAGAAGATTTATAAATATTGTATTGTTTTCGTCACAACTTTAATTTATAAACTAAACTATTTAAAAACGAAAATTGATAATTAAAGATAAAAAAATATATATTCCCCTTCGTTTTCAGTTAATAATTTTGTAAATTTAAGTGACAATAATCCTTCGATTTCCACTCTGCCAACCATAAATCAGTATTATATTCTAAGAATTTTTTTAAACGTTTCTCGGAAAAACTAAATTCCTTGGCATGTTTGTGACCCCATTTGTTTTTGAAGAGAGACACTTTAATCTGTAAAACTACTAACGCTTTTTTTCTAGCTTTGGGCAACGCTTTTTTTTGTTATTGTTTTAGTTTTATGATAATTTTCAATAAAATACGTTATATTTTCTTAAATTACTTTAAAATAGCATCCTGTTTCAAAGTAATTTGAGAAAATATGTCGTACTTTACAGAAATTTGTCATAAAACTTAAACAAAAACAAGCGTTGCTCAAAGTTAGGCAAAAAAAAATGCTAGCAGTATTACTGGTTAAAGTATCAATTTCCAAAACGAATGTTGGAACAAACGTGCCAAAGAATGTAGTTTTTTCGAGACACGTTTAAAAAATGTTTTTGAAAAATGTCTCGGAAAAACTACATTCATAATCATAGGTGTAATAGCATCATAATCAAAGATGTCTTCAACAATAATCAAAATTGGTACTATTTCTTTAAATTACTGTCACAAAAAACAAAAACGAAAAAAAAAATTGCGTATTATTTTAATGCAGATAAGACATGTTTGCATTAAACTGAAAATATAAATAGATTCTAGAAAAATACATGTTTTACGCAGCTAATAACTGTGAGTAGTTTTTTTTTTGTGTTTCACTAAAAATATTTTATTAAGGCGTATAGAGTACTCATTGTGTTATTGATATGAAAACAAAGGCCTTTAGCTCTTTAATGTCCTATGAACCTTTAAAGCTTTTATCAAATTTCAAAGGCTTTGTGTCAAAAGAGAATGGGTTTTCGATAATAATATGCATGATATTGTGTTGATTAGATGCTATAAATATTTTATTTACTTCTAAGAACCATTTATTATCCTTTTTGTGAAATTTTTACAAGAAGCTTTTTTATATTACACTTTTAATTAACGTCAAATGAAGTATGGTATTGTTGAGGTAGTAAAATGTCCTTATTTAATTATTTATCAAGTACAGATTCAATGTAACGATTTGAATATTAACCACAATAACGACCATAAACATATTTATAATTAAATCCTTGCTTTTATAGCAAATGTTTGAACACACACTCATTATGTGTCTTTTGTTAAATATTTAAAACAAAATTTCCTAATTGACGTGTTTGCAAGTACAAAATATAATAGAAACACCTAATGTTATTATAATTTATGATGTTGGTAATTTTTAAAAATTTGGATGTTTAAAACTAGATTTTTGCTAATTATTTAAATAAAGCATATAATATTTCTAGAGATTTTTTCGCTTAGTCTACTTTGAAATGATTTTTAAAACCTTTTTTTTTTTTTTTGGGGGGGGGGGGGGGGGGTGATAATTTGAAAAAAAAATCTAAAATTTATACTAAAGTACGAGAGTCGTTTATTAATTTACCTAAAATAGAGAAAAAAAAGAATTTTTATCATTAAAATCACAAAATAAGAAATATTAAGTAAAAAAGTAGAGCAAATTTTGCATGTATTTTTATGCCCCGTATATCAATTGCTTACTTACAACTACTCAAGTTCAATAATCTAAAAACTTAAAAGGCATAGCAGAAAACTTCGCACTTTGGTATAGTATTAAAAAATGTTATGTAATTTAGTATTTATATTTATTTTTTCAAAATATTTTTTAAGTTTCATATGAAAAAGGAAATTACTTATTACATTGTATTAAAGAGCTGTTTATGTATTTATACATTTCCTTGTTCTGAGAAAATCTTGGACACGCATGTCATATGATTATGTGGCATGTATATTGTATAAGATCCCGGGAGGGGGTTCTTTTAGCAAAATTAAGTCTCGGCATACTTTAACATCCACCGAGAGCTCAGATTCATTGTAATCTTCTCGTCAAAATTGGTAGCGAGAGCCGCCTAGAAGGTGCCACAAAAAATGGCTCTCAGTTCTGTTGGATTCGCTGAGTCCGCAATGGCTTGACCGCCAATGTTGCAGCCTTATTCGAGAAATAAAAACTTTTTCTTGTTCTTCAAGCAACGAGCAATAATCCCATGCTACTTTTTCTATATTATTTAATTACTTCTTCAAACAGCACCTTCCTTTGTTATTATAATTAACATATAAACGAACAAAAGCGTCAATTTTGCCCATAGTTCAATGTGAGAATGTTTTTCTTGCACATAGAGTAGGGCAAAGGAAAACCTCGTTTTACAGCATTCAAGTAGCACTTAGCAGTGAAGTCCCTGTTTACGTTTAACCTCTTAAGACCCGAGCAAAATCCTACACGTGTATTCTTATATATAATCTAAACATACTTTTCATACAAATATATGCTAAAAAGTATTTTTGCAAAGAAATTCTTGGACCAAGTCAATTTCGGAACTAATTAACGTGTTAAGGTTAACATTTTTTCCATTTCTTTTCGCCCTGGGTGTACTTCCTTTCTCTGTGACAGTAAAAATTCTTTCTGTGTCTGTATCACTTGACGAAGGCTTATATAAGCGGGTCTCTGATCAAGCACACAAGCTGGAATATGTATGTACCTACGGGCTGTGGGGCGCCCTGTGGTGTGTGTCTTGATCTACGGATCGGAAGGTCCCGCGACCGAGTCCTGGTCGCTGAAAACCCACCGAGTATATGCGGAGTTCGTGCTCGTTAAATCTATTGGGTCCGTAAGTCCTGTGGGCGGTCATTGCGCAGTTTCCCACGGGTACAGGTTCCTGGAGACTATGTCCCTTCCCTTCAGGGACATGTCTAAATTGTGGAGGCGGAGCGCGATGGATGGCAGTATCTGTCACGTATATGCGTGCATGTGAGTGTGAGTGTTTGTTGTGATTGTCTTACTTGACGAAGGTTTTTAAGCGTCTCTCTGGCAAGCACACAAGCCTGACGATATATGTACACCAACCAACCATATGTACCTAACCCTACCCCTACCCCTACCCCTACCAAACCGTTTCTTTTCATAACAGGGAAAGAGGGGGCTGTGGAGCCCAGTCGGTTAAGCACTCGCTTAGCATGCGGAAGGTCCCAGGTTCGGGTCCGGGCATCGCCAAAATAGCTGCCGACCTATAAACGGCCCGTGCAGCCAGAAAAATGTCCGACGAATAATACCCCGTGGGAGTGCACTTTAAATATCCTTCAAAGTCCCAACGCTGCGTACGATGTCGCCCTTAACGGTTGCGTTGGGTGCCGACTCAGATGTTGGCTCGTCACCTGACTGTGGTTCTAAAATACGACGCCCGTCGCCAATAGCCCTCGTGTAGCTCTAGTGCGACGTTAATTATAGCCTATCCTATCCTACCAAATACTATATGTGCCGCAAAAGTTTTAATTTGAAACAGAACATTAAACCTCCCCCCTGCTCATCCGGATTTAATTCCGAATGACGGTGCGGAAAATCGGGAGCTTTTCTCTCCTCCTGACCAACCAGCTCAAATTTGCGCGTCCGTCCTTCAACGACACTAATCTCATAAGCCTATTGACAATTCTCTGACTTGATTGGTTTGACAAGGATTTATGTATGAAAAAAAATCTACTCTAAAAATAGTTAATTTGCTTTATGGAGTGAGTTTTGAGTGTTGGATCGAATATGATGACAATGGAACTATTCGTATCATTAAAAAGATGTCATGAAAAAATTGTATTTTTATGCTTCCTGAAACTAAAATGGCTTAAAAACTATTCGTAATATCGGAATTGAATGTAATTTGACTTTTTTTTTAATGCGGTGTCCTGACTGCGACATCAACAACAACACTGACAATACCTGCGCGCGCACGCATATACAATTTGTACAGGCATGCAGCATAGAGGTGCACCGCATAAGATTTTTTTACGTGTTAATACCGAGTACAACAATAAAAGTACTCGTTGAACACAAACATTCAGAATAATTGCTGATTGTTTTTGGAGTTTGTGTAAGTTGAAACAAAATAAGATGACATACTTAATCGTAAAAAAACGTAAACGCAAAAACCATTTAAATAATTTGCCATTTTTATTTTAGTTTAGTTTGAGCTACTTAAGTTTTTCGTCAAATATTTAAAATTCATTAATTGGAGTGAGTGAAATGCTTACAAAAATGACAATTAAAATTTATATAAGTTTAGAGACCT
The DNA here is from genome assembly GCA_023701765.1 of Hylyphantes graminicola. Classification (NCBI taxonomy): domain Eukaryota; kingdom Metazoa; phylum Arthropoda; class Arachnida; order Araneae; family Linyphiidae; genus Hylyphantes; species Hylyphantes graminicola. Next base: position 62,104,612 of record CM043114.1, on the reverse strand, counting down.
CATTTTTGATAGCATAAAATTCTTTAATAAATAATAACCGTGCCTATTCAAACCGAATATGATAATATAATATCTATTTAATTTACAAATATTTCAATAAATTTTCCTTAAATATATATAAGTTTTTGTATTGCTGGACCCAAAAACTATAATAAAATAAAGGTTTACAACTTTTCTGTAATTTAGCAATTAATGTTTTAAAATATACTTTTATAAGCAACTTTAAATAGACTATAAGAGATAACCCATTTAAAGGAACATTATATATGTTATTTTTTTAAAAAAATTCTATTTTGTATTTGTAGATGTTGTCTAAAAGCTAATATAAACTTATATATTTTTCAAGCATTTTTTTATAAATACAAAACAGTAATTTTTCATTATCTGGAATTAGAGATTGAATGTTATTTTTATAAGAAAAATACAGTTGTTTTAAAAAAAGAATCTTATTTTTGTTGGGCAAAAGTATTAATAACAAGTAAAAATCGATATCGGAAATGAATTTAGTACAGAAAAAAAAACTTACACAAATTGCTAAAATACTAAAAAAGTTATGTTTTTCTTCGAATCTATACAATTTGTCAACCATTGTGAAATGTTTTGAAAAAAATAATAAACGTTATTTATATCTGTTTAAAGACCTAATTTTCAAGAGCATTCTTTTCAGATTTCTTTAAACAATTTCAAATATATTTAACAAATAACTACCAAACGTAATTATTAGCTTCGAAGCATTTTATTTTCAACAAAATTGTCAATTAAACTTTTGTCAAATCATTCCAGCGAATTTATAAAGAGAAGCCCCATAGTGAATCAGGCTTCCCTACGTTCTATTTACAGTATACTAGTTTCTAGTTCTCCACAATGAAATGGAGGGGATTAGTGGTTACATCTGAACTGATGCTATTTAAAGAGCATCAGTACAAAGAACATTGCAAAAGTTTGGTATTGAATGTAACTTTAGTTTAGTTCACATTATTATTTTTTAATATAAAATAATTTTAATTGCTAATTAAATTAGATTTTGTAATATTTCTCCCAAAAAAATAGTTTTCATCATTCCGTCATTGTATAATTTTTTATCCGTCATTGTATAAGTTTTCGTACAAAAAATTCCAATTAGTTTTTCCCTTTTAATGACGTATACCGTTTAAATCATTTTTTTTGTATCGAATTGTTTATTTAGTTTATATGAAGAAATATATACAAATTAGTTTTAGATTTTTTACATGAGCTAATCAAAACTCTTTTTTTGAATTATAAACACACACACACAAATCTGGAAAGCTTCTGCAACAAAACTAAACAACAAAATAAATATAATTTTCGTTAACGATTTATCAATAATTAGTTTTAATTTTAAATGATTGCCTTATAAATGTTTGTCTCTTATAAACTATATACTTTATTAAGTCACAAAACATTTAATGAAAACCAAACAACAGCATATCAGTAAGAAATTGATCTTATAAATTAATAAAAAATATGCACCATCTTTTATAATGTTTATAAAAAAGACAATGAAACTTATAAAAGTGAAAAGAAATTCAATTTTTTTAAAATTTTTAATTTTAAACGAGGCATTATATTTGTTTTAAAAAAACAACAACAAATAAAACTCATTTAAATTTATTCATTTTATATTTTGTTCACAAAAATCTTAAAAAATGCAGTTTGCTTGAACAGTGCGGGGTATATACAGATACCTTTATTATACTTTAGAGCAGTGGTTCTCAACCGGTGGGTCGCGACCCCCTGGGGGGTCGCGAAGGGATCCTAAGGGGGTCGCACAAAGTTTTTTAAAAATCAAAAAATATATTTAAGTAACGTTTTATACAATAATTTTACAACTAGAATTTAAGAAAAAAAATCACCATACATTATTTTACTTTATATCTTGGTTAATTTACATTTAAACTTTTTTTATGTTATTATTACATAATTTTAATTCTAGTACGGGGGTTACGTTGCAACAAGCTAATGAGAAACTTGTGTTAGTCGGAACTTTTCGGAACCCTTTTAAATTCGTAACATAAATAGAAGTTTTCAAAATTAGATTTCTTAACTTTAGCAGCATAAACATTCAGTTTCTTTAAGTATCCATTAATTTTTGTCTTGGGTTTTGATTATTGTTATATTTCTACCTTGTAGCTCGGTACTTAGCTCATTTAGGTGCATAAATATGTCTGCTAAGTTGATACAACCAAGTTGGGGAGCCAAAAAAATCTGGCAAATTCTGGTATTGCATCTTGTAAAAATATCAGCAATTCAGATCGCAGCTCAAATAACTTGTTCAAAACCTTCCGACGGGACAGCCATTGTAAAAAAAAAAGTGCCCAAATATATTAGTTATACAGCATGTGTAGGACAGGGGGAGGGGGGGGGGTCGCGAAATAATTTTGTGGCATTAGGGGGTCGTCACCTTCAAAAGGTTGAGAACCACTGCTTTAGAGAATGTGAGTTTTGCAATCAGACCCTGTTGTTCTGCAATAAGAAACATATAATATACGGAAATTTTCAGTTTGTTTATTATATACGTATATGTATATGGTATTCTTAATATTTTTTTAAAATCAGAATTCTACAAACACATGACAGTCTGATAATGAAAAAGCCTGATGCTTACGCACTTGTAGGCTTTTACTTTAATAAGGAGTTAGTAATGTATTCAATCAGAAAACTAGCTAGAGTTACCAGCATTTTGCATCAAATGCAGAAAGTAGATATAATATTTATGGGTAGATAATATTTAATTTTTTTCTTCTAAATGTGCAGCTTTTGGCAAATTGGACCTTTGCAAACTCGACAAATTTCTAAAATGTAATGGTACAAAATATACAAAAAACAACTTTCTGATCTTGCAAATCCTCTTTTAATATGAAAACATATCTAATGCTTTTTCTTCCAAAGTACAAAGCAATAAATTTATTCGCAAACCCTTTTTAGTTTAAATAGTCTTAAACAACTATTTGTTGTCACACAAATAAACAATACTATGTAGACTATTGTATAGTGTCTTTGAGCCATTAATTTATATACATTAAATGACTTTTACTGTTAATGTAGATTTTAGTTTTAGTAAAAACTATCTCAACAGCTTTGTTATCTGTGAGGTAAGTCTCCGAATCATAATCGCAATTGCTGGGAAGACAGTTAATGTTATTGATGTTACAAGTTAAATTCGCTTGTTCGCTGAGTAAAGCGTGATTCGCAGACTCCCATGAGATCAGGCATTCGGGCCGAAGAAACCGCAGCGGTTTCAGATTCCTTTGTTCAGTATCTTTCCAATTAGACTCAGCGGCAGAGTGTTTGTTCGGTCGGTAAACAGAAATGAGTTCTATTTATACCAGGGTTTGAATAAACTTTTAAATTATTGTTAGTTGTAAAACAATGTGTAAAATACGTAAGGAAAGGGCTGTGAGACGCCCTGTGGTCAGCGTCTTGATCTACCGATCGGAAGGTCCCGCGATCGAGTCCTGGTCGCTGAAAACTCAACGAGTATATGCGGAGTACGTGCTCGTTAAATCTGTTGGGTCCGAAAGTCCTGTGGGCGGTCATTGCGCAGTTTACCACTGGTACAGGTTCCTGGAGACGATTTCCCTCCCCTTCAGGGACCTGTCTAAATTGTGGAGGTGGGCGTGATAGATGGCAGCATCTGTCACGTATATGTGTGCATGTGAGTGTGAGTGTGTGTTGTGACTGTCTTACTTGACGAAGGTTTATAAGCGGCTCTCTGAGCAAGCACACAAGCCTGAAAATATATGTATACCAACCAACGTAAGGAAAATCATTGTTGCCTCATAGTCATTTATTTATGGCATATTAGCAGATTAATTTACTTGTATTGTTAATTTGGATCTTAGGACTTAAATAAAACTAACTTTTTGTAGAAATTTTATCGGCACAATTTTCATCATGAATTTGTGATCACAATTGCTAGAGTAACTTCAGTAAGGGAAATAAGTTAAATGCTGATATGGAGAATGCTGATTCGGACTTTGCTGATTTGCTTGCTTGTGCAGCATTTATGCACATTAATTTAACAGTTTTAAAATGTTTTTTTTTTAAATTTCAATTCAAATTGTGTTATCTCGATTTTTGTAATTAAATGCATTGGTTTAACTCTTACTAATTTAGGTCAAAGTCTGGATTTTTTATTTTACTACATTACACAATGCACAACATAATTTCATATTTATGAAAATAAAAAAAAATTACAATATCTTCTGATTATACAGCAGCGTAACGACTATAACCATTATTTTTAATTAATGTACCTATTTTAAAAACGCTAATTTTTTACTGTTTGCTAATAGTAAAGAATAGTTAAAGTAAAGAAGTAGTTAAGAAGCAGATCTCTTGTTTAAAAAAAAAGATGACAGGTTATTAATTTTTCAAATATTAATGCAAGTTGTTCCTTTTTAAAAGTTATTTTCTGTAGTTAAAGCTCAAAAAATTGTTAACTTGTTTGTAAGATATAACAAGAAAAATGTTAAAATAAGTCCCTTAATACGTCATAGAGAAACAAAATAATTAGAATTAAAAACTAACTTTAGTTTCAAAGAAAGCCTTAGATATTTTTTTCCCAATAATTTATAATTTTAAAAAAGCAATTTGCTATCAATGCTGTTTTTGAGCGATAAAACAAGGAAAAACTGTCATTAACTTTTGTGAGTTGCGAGAAATTTCACCTAGTTTTATGAAGTTTCTAACATCATCAATAACGTTTTTTATCAACGACACCTCCAAAGTACATTAAAGTTCCCAATTTTCTCGAGGACATGATTTTCTATTTTGTCTCGATACGACTTTTTTTTCAAAAGTTTTTCATAAGAGATAGTAAAAGATAGTCTAACTTACTTTGAATTTGAATGCCTGGGCCACTTCGAAAAATAGTTATACATAAACTTTGGTTTGCTCCGTTTACATTCGTAAAATATTCAACTTGTCATAGGTAAAAATTTAAATTTTAACCTAATTTTTTGTATAACTTACTTTGAAGTTTGATGCATTAACTAAAAACAAAAATGTCAAGATTTCAATACCTCGAATATTTTTTCTTTACAATTCAAAATGATCGTGAGGATATCCCAATAGTCAATCCATAATAACTTTTCAGATATATGTAAAGTTTAAGGAAAATGATTTAACTAAACTTCTTCTTCTCTAATGGGGCTGCAACATTGGCGGTCAAGCCTGTGCAGACTCGGCATATACCCCAAAACTGAGAGCCACTACCAATTTTGACTCACAGATTACTGAGCTCTCTGTGGATGTTAAAGCATGTCTGGGGCCCGGGTGGCCGAGTGGTTAGCATCGCAGGCCAGCAGTCTGCGCGCTGTAACGGGTGCGGGTTCGATTCCCGCCTTCGCCCTGGGTGTACTTCTTCTTTCTCTGTCACAGTAAAAAACTCTTTCTATGTCTGTCTTACTTGACGAAGGCTTATAAGCTGGTATCTGATCAAGCACACAAACCGGAATATATATGAACCCTACCCTACCCTAGCATGTCGAGATTTTAATTTTACCGAGAGATTCCAATAGAAATTGGCCTTCCAGGGATCTTTAACGTGTCACATAATAATATGACATGTGAGGCCAAGATTTCCCCATCTAGAAATTCCGACGACTCAGCAGGGACTCTATTTTGGTGCTTTTCCCTGTCGTGGGCAAACGTGATAAAGTCACAAAAATGTACGAAATAGAAAAGTTACAAATTACGTTAGGATGAATAATCATGGAACTAGAGCTACAAGAGAGCCATTGGGGGCGGGCAAGATAAGAGTCGACATCTACACTCTTAAAACGAACGAGCGATTTTAACTCAGTCTGAGTAATTTTCACTCCTTCAGTCTGGAAAATGCACTTCTCCTCTTAGAGTGGATCCTTTGTGTGTTAAACCTCCGACAGGATCACTCCAAACGAGTGATTTTAACTCCGTCTGATTTAATATTCACTCATTTCCAGTGTCGAAAATGCACTTCTCCTACTGGACTGGATTTCACTCGTTTGTTTTAAGAGTGTAACGATTCGTTAATCTAGTAGTGTTGTGATTTTTATTTAATGCCACTGAAACCTCAATAGTAAAAGACTATAGTACTTGAAAATAATTTTAAAAATAATTATTTTTTAGTATTTAATTTCGCAAAACATTTTTTTTAATATTTGAGTCATAATAAATATGTATTTTTAATTAATCAAAAGTATTTTTAAATGCCGATACCCAAACCCTTTAAAAACCACATCCTAATTTAAGAAATACTTCAAAACTTCTACATTCTTAAGAAGACATCACTCTCAAAATCCCCCAACTTATAAACACCCCAACAACGCAAAACAAAAGCCGCCGCCTAAGAATGGTAATAAAAATCCCCCTTTCTCTTAAAGGGCATTTGCGTGTTCTCGTCCACCATTATCGCGCTAATGACAATGGCATGAGTAGTAGAAAAAAATATAACTTCCATAACGAAAAGCTTCAAAGATCCCAACTTGACTTGCTTTATCTTACTATCCGGGGGTATAAGGGTAATGATGTTCTTGGTGGAGATGGGATGAGATGGGTGTGTTTGGCGTTATGTAAAATGAAGCTGGTATACGAAAGTCGCCAGGATGGTGTGATGCACCCAAAAAAAAACGAATAAGTATCCAATTCCTTCAGTAGCCGAGGTCAGTAATCAACAAGCCTCTCATCTTCTCTAGGTTATGAGTACTGTTCTAGCCATACAGTAACATTGCTGGAGAAAAATTTTACTGAGCATCGCTAATGGGATGCCCGAGTACACTGCAATTTATTATATCTGTGGAGTCAAAAGTCCGAACTAGCGAACTAGTAGGTGCCCGCTCAGGTATCTACCTCTTCATTTGACCACAGTTCTAAATTGCAAAGCTTGATTAGCTGTATTTTAACTCTTCGCGAAGGCTAGAAGTAAGCAGTCGGAAACGATTACCTAATTTCCTACATTTTAAGTAGTGCGCTCCTTTACATGACCGAGGTACATCGTGAATACTAGTCTGTGGAAATCCTTCCTTCAATCAGTTTCGAACACACAACACTCTCTGTTTAAATTCTTCAGAATTGATTTTATAACTCTAACAATAAATATAAGTCCCTTCGTACGAGAATTTGGTTTGGCTGGAGCGTGTCCGGCTGGAACTTTCTAGCCAAACGTTCCAGCCTGGGTCTCCAAGAGGAACAAAATCAAGTGAGAGGGTCAACACCTGAGCCAGCATTCAATGAAGCTTCAAGTGACATGAAACGCTCACGCCATCTGCACTTTAACTCCACATATTTAGCAAGCACGCCTGCCAAAGAATACTCTGACATCCCCATTAATTAAGGGACCATTGTGACGACCACGACGACAGTAACGTAACTGTTACGCCAATATCTTAAACCCCACAAGCAAACCTCCCTGCTAGAAAATTGTCAAAACAAGATTTGGTCCCGCCTACTGTAACACTACAATTTCGTCAAGCATTGTCCAAACCACGCTCCGTTCCGTTCGAGTTGTTCATTGTAGTATCCCCCCAGAACAAATTCAATATACAAACTAACTGATAGTAGGCTCGAGCACCCACTTTCCAGAGTGGGCTCAATCTCAAGGGGAACACCTTAACTACTCGGGCACACTCGGCCAACGAAAGCTTAAAATTGCTTAAATATTATATTATATAACGAAGCGGCAAATAATTAACTAAACGTTTCTTTGGGTCTATCACAGTACTAACTATAGCTTAATTTGCCGAACTACTTTAACGTTGATTCTGACCAAGCACCATCTTTATCTTATTCTAAGCTCCGCAATGTTCTTGGACTCGCAGAGAGGGAAGTCTGGGCCTCATTATTTCTCGGAATTTTTATTTTGATTGTTTTTCTCTCCTCGGCAGGATAAGAAATCCTCGTGATTAAGAAGATGGAATCTGTAGGATAATTACTTGCATATACGCAAATTAGTCCCTGGTAATGGTGTGGGTGTGGGAACAGATATGAAAGGGATGTAGTGTAAATGTAAGAGTTTACGGAGTAAAAGAAAAAGAAAATTCGGAGTTGCTTTGTACTTTGGAAGAAAAAGCATTATGGTTATGTTTTCATATTAAAAGAGGATTTGCAAGATCAGAAAGTTGTTTTTTGTATATTTTGTACCATTACATTTTAGAAATTTGTCGAGTTTGCAAAGGTCCAATTTGCCAAAAGCTGCACATTTAGAAGAAAAAAATTAAATATTATCTACGCATAAATATTATATCTACTTTCTGCATTTGATGCAAAATGCTGGTAACTCTAGCTAGTTTTCTGCTTGAATACATTACTAACTCCTTATTAAAGTAAAAGCCTACAAGTGCGTAAGCATCAAGCTTTTTCATTATCAGACTGTCATGTGTTTGTAGAATTCTGATTTTAAAAAAATATTAAGAATACCATATACATATACGTATATAATAAACAAACTGAAAATTTCCGTATATTATATGTTTCTTATTGCAATCTGCTCTCTTCCTTTGAACAACTAAACTGAGAAAATATTCTGAGTCTAATTAATAAAATACTAAACGCAAGAACCCCAAACTGCTGAGCAGAGTTTAGGCACGGTAAAACTTTTATGTAACGTTATCTAATAATACTGGTTGGAAATAGTAACCAACAGATCTTTTTTGCTTCAAAAGAAAATAAATTAGAACAACTATTTACCAGTGGTTTCACAAATCATCACCTAGGAACAATACGAACTACTTAAAATATTATTTTATGTAAAACTTTATTATTAATTATTAATTATTAAAATTTTTAATAATATCAATAGTATTTATCATTATTATATTCCCTTTTCCGTCAGTTCTTAAATGTTTTTGACTCAACCCAGAAAGCCATGAATATGCGGTCTATAAACATGCTATAAATGCCTTCAATATTTCTGTTATTCGACCACTGAAAATAGTTTAATTCAATTCAAGACTTACGACTAGCAAATTCAAACATTCGCTAAGCCTAATTGCAAAGATACTGATTACAAAAGGGACCTCAAACTGCTGCGACTTTCAAGTCCGATTGCCTTATCCCATGGTAGCCTACGAATCATGCTAACTCAGCGAACGAGCGTATTTAACCAACATCAATTTCATTTACCGTTGCCCCACAATAAAATGAAAATATGTTACTAAATCAAAAGCATGAAAATAGTTAAATTGTACACCTAACATTGCTAATTCAGACATTGCTACATTCAGACAAACACTATCCAGGTCTTGTAGACGTAATAACATTCCAAATGCTGCTTTCAGAAACTAGAGTAGATTAGTTGGTATACATACATTTTTAGGCTTGTGTGCTTGACCCGCTTATAAACCTTCGTCAAGTAAGACAGCCACGACGCACACACTCACACGCACAGGCACAAACGTGACAGATGCTGAAATCTATCGTGCGCCACCTCCACAATTTTGACATGTCCCTGAAGGGGAGAACTAGAGTAAATTAATAAACATATATGAAAACCTACTTATCAGATTACTCTTAATAATAAATTTAATATCATTTATTTATATTCTCTTTCTGCCCGTCTCTTTTCCCTACGTTACAGGCTCGATCCAGAGTGCCTTGAAAGTCGGACTATAATCTGATTAATACACATTTCTTCAAATATTCCACTTATTCCGACAACTAAGAATAGTTTAATTCAATTCAGGACTCCATGACCAGCAAAAACAAGCAGCCTAATTGCAAAGATACTGGCAACAAAAGGAACCTCAAACTGCTGCGGCTTTCCAGCCCCTTATCCCATGGGAGCCCCCGAATCACGCTAACTCAGCGAACGAGCGTATTTAACCTACATCAATTTCATTGACCGTTATAACAGAAATTACTATCATAAATCTAAAATGAAATTATTAACTAATTCAATTCTTTTTGTTTAGTATAAATTCAACTATTAACAGTACTAACTCTTAGATAAGTAGAATCTATGTCTGTAGAAGTTATATATTTAGCAACTCTTGTTAATTTATCATCCAGTAAAAAGCAAAAATGTAGTCCAACTGCACAAATCCAGAAACTTTTAGAAATCAAAACATCTAAAAATATGCAGAAAACGGAAGATATTAATTTTTTATAGAGTTAAAATAAGTATTAATTAATTTTATTAAATATTTCAACAGAATTTATTATTAGCCCTATCTTTGTTTGACCGTTTTCCGATCCTTTCGAGCCAACCCAGATTGCCATGATTAAGCAATTGGACAATAAACATGCAATTTATTTCTTCAAATGTTTCTGTTATTCCGGCAACTAAGAACGGTTTAATTCAATTCAGGACTCCATGACCACCAAAAACAAAAATTGCAAAGATACTGGTAACAAAAGGAACCTCAAACTGCTGCGGCTTTCCAGCCCCTTATCCCACGGGAGCCCCCGAATCACGCTAACTCAGCGGACGAGCGTATTTAACCTACATCAATTTCGTCTACCATTATTTCCTACATTACGACCAGAAACGTAAAATAATAACTTAAACTAACGTAATAATAACCTAAAACAATAAAAAGGAATATAAATATTTATATTTTACACTTTACATTACTATCTTTAGACACAGTCTAGGTCTGCGGAAGTTTCCAAAAACCACACATTCCAAGTACTACACATTCATCAACTAATAAATTGATTAGCATAGTTATAAAAACCATGTCATAGACCAACTTCGTAAGTGTTGACTCGAAAACATCGAAATATATGTATAGAAGAGACGAAGATAATAATTTCTTATAGAATTTATTGTTAGTAATTTATTTCAGTCGCATTTATTATTACTTTTCCCTTTTAAGCTGGTTTTCCGATGTTTTCGACTAGATCTATAAGAGGTCTTAGAATGCACGGTCGGACTATAAGCATGCAATTTATTTCTTCAGTTATTTCTGTTATTCCGGCAACTAAGAATAGTTTAATTCAATTCAGGACTCCATGACCAGCAAAAACAAACAGCCTAATTGCAAAGATACTGGCAACAAAAGGAACCTCAAACTGCTGCGGCTTTCCAGCCCCTTATCCCAAGGGAGCCCCCGAATCACGCTAACTCAGCGAACGAGCGTATTTAACCTACATCAATTTCATTTACCGTTATCCCTGCAACTACTATCATAAATCTAAAATGAAATTAAGGTTGCGTTGGGTGCCTATTCAGGTGTCGGCTCATCACTTGACTGTGGTTCTAAAATACGGCGCCCGTCGCCAATAGCCCTCGTGTAGCTCTAGTGCGACGATAATTCAAACCTCATCTAACCTAAAATGAAATTTTTATACTAAACAAAAAGAATGGAATTAGTTAAATTCAACTATTAACAGTACTAACGCTTAGATAAATAGAATCCATGTCTGTAGAAGCTATATATTTAGCGACTCCCTTGTAAATTTATCATCCAGTATAAAACAAAAATGTAGTCCAACCGCACACATCCAGGGTTGGATCAAAACATCTAAAAGTATGCAGAAAATGGAAGATACTAAATTTTTTTATAGAGTTAAAATGAGCATTAATTAACTTTATTAAATATTTCAACCGAATTTATTATTTGCCGTCTATTTTTTTTGACCATTTTCCGATCTTTTCGAGCCAATCCAGATTGCCATGATTAAGCAATTGGACTATAAACATGCAATTAATTTCTTTAAATAGGTATTTCTCTTACTCTAAGAATAGTTTAATTCAATTCAGGACTCCATGACCAACAAAAACAAACAGCCTAATTGCAAAGATACTGGTAACAGAAGGATCCTCAAACTGCTGCGGCTTTCCAGCTTATCCCATTAGAGCTTCCGAATCACGCTAACTCGGCGAACGAGCGTATTTAGCATACATCAATTTCATTTACCATTATTCCCTACATTACGACCAGAAACGTAAAATAATAATAAAAAAAAGAATAGAGAAATGTTTACATTTTATACTTTATATTACTATCTTTAGACACAGTCTTTGTCTGCAGAAGTTTCCAAAAACCAATTACTACACATTCATCAACTTGTAAATTAATTAACATATAGTACATAAAAATCATGTCATAGACCAGCTACGTATTCATGACAGTATGTGTTGGGTAGAAAACATTGGAATATTGGCTGAAAAAAGGAAGATATTAAATTTTTTATAGGTATTATTGTTAGAAGTTATTTTAGTCGCATTTATTATTACTTTTCCCTTTTCAGCTCGTTTTCCGATGTGTTCGACTAGATCTATAAGAGCTCTTAGAATGCACGGTCGGACCATAAGCATGCAATTTATTTCTTCAAATATTTCTGTTATTCCGACAACCAAGAATAGTTTAATTCAATTCAGGTCTCCATGACCAACAAAAACAAACAGCCTAATTGCAAAGATACTGGCAACAAAAGGAACCTCAAACTGCTGCGGCTTTCCAGCCCCTTATCCCAAGGGAGCCTCCGAATCACGCTAACTCAGCGAACGAGCGTATTTAACCTACATCAATTTCATTTACCGTTATCCCCGCAATTACGGGGTCCAGTGGCCCGGGTCTTGGGCTAAGCCTGAACAAACTGATGGAAAAAGAATTCGGGAAGAGGAGAAGGGCTAATGATAAAAAGGAATCCTTCCCCAAATGAAAAATATCGATTGTGGATAAGTAATCTTCCGTTAGAGCAAACACTGCCTCCCCCCGTTGATGGTGAATTTTTAGGAATCCGCTAAGAATGCATTCAGTATCGTGAGTGAGAGATATTGACATATCCTCTGGAGTTGGTTTGATGTAGTTGCACTTGGCCATTTGTGGTCCAAAAAGATATTTGCATTTACGTTCATTGTTAAAAGTTCGATGCTAGGTTTAACCAAAGATGAGGGTAAGGGTTTAGCCTAGTGGGTAAGGTCTCTTTCTCGGAATCAGAAGGTCCCGCGATCGTTTCCCTATACCACTGAATACCCACCGAGTATATGCGTAGTACGTGGTCATTAAATCTGTTGGGTCCGAAAGTCCTGTGGGGGCTCATGGCACAGTTTCCCACGGGTACAGGTCCTGGAGACTATTTCTCTCCCCTTCAGGTACCTGTCTAAATTGCGGAGGTGGCGATAGATGGCATCATCTGTCACTTAGGTGTGTGTTGTGTCTGTCTTACTTCACGAAGGTTTATAAACGGGTCTCTGACCAAGCACACAACTGAATATATAAGTCTACCAACCAACCATCATACAGTATGATGGTTGGCCGTGCCATACAGTATGGTACAGCTGCGGAAATAAAAAAAGTACCACTAGTGATTATTTCTGCCGTTAGTCACCCTATAGAATCGGACCTTTTTGAGATAGTAAACAATTAACATTCTGAGTTATTTGCATGACACAAAATTTGCATAAGGGGTCATCTTCATATTAAAAATGTTACTAACTTTAAAATTTCCAATAGTAACACCCCTTTTTGAGTCCATATTTCAAATCTATAACCTATGTTAATACGAAATGCCAAATTTTGTTTGTTTTTAAGCATTATTAGGAGAGTTAGAGACATGCAAAGTTTAGGTCCCATAATGTTAAATGAGTTGCACATAAAAAACTATCCCAATCTATAAATAATTAAGATAATGAAACGAATTTTTTACTGAAAAGAAATTATAATAACCCAAACAAAATGCATTCAATATTGGGGTATTTAAAACAATTTTTATATTTTTTAATAATTATTATATTAATTTTTAAAAAAAATATGAATAGAAACCCCTCAATATTTTTACAGAAATGCATTTAAGACAGAAAGTTTAAGCGAAATCCCAAATTTTAAAATTTTTTATTCATAATTTGCTGAGTAAATCACAAAATACTTTTTAATTACCCTTTAGGGGACTGTGTATAACATTATGTGTAATTGATAAATAAAGACGGCCTTGCAAAAGGAAGAACTAGACTGCGCTTGTCATTTTAGAGATGATCCCCAAAAGGTCCACAAGTGATTCGATTGAATAACTCGTCAAATATTCATCCAAATGTAACAAAAACTTAGATTTAAGGGTTTTCAAGAGTGCTTAACATTTCTATATTATTAAAATTGGGTGTTGCTATTGGAAATTTCAAAGTTCGTAACATATTTAATATGAAGACGGCCCCTTATGCAAATTTTGTGTCATGCAATTAACTCAGAACGTTAATTGTTCACAATCTCAAAAAGGTCCGATTCTATAGGGTGACTAATGGCTGAAATAATCACTAGTGGTACTTTTTTTATTTCCGCAGCTGTACGTTGCACACTGTATTTATAATCACATAATAAAACAATACTCCATCCAAGTATACCTACTAGTCGCCGCCTCGGTGGCTGAATGGTTAGTGTACTGGCCTTTGGAGCTGCTGAGGTCGGGTTCGAATCCCGGTCAGGCATGGATATTTGTACTTGTCAATAAATGTTGTTATTTTTCTATGTGTTTGTGTCGTCCTTTCTTTGTGTGTCTCCTGTGACTGTCCCTTCTGGCGAGCGGGGTAATGGGCTACATAGCCTACGCCCTTCCCTTCTAGAGGGCGCATTTGCATTCCATTCCATTCCATACCTACTAGTCGAAATATCAACGAATCTCAAAATTTGTCACTTACAAGTTTGTAAAACCAAAGTGCTGGTATCTGAGACAAGAGAAGTTGAAGGAAATAAAGAAAGGGTTATAAATCATTAGGGGAAATATTTGGACCCATTCGGATAGTAATGGGCCTCGTTTTGGATATGAGAAATGGAGCGACAGTAAAATAATATTTTGAAATGTGCAATCGCTTTTATATGTTTTTAGTTTGATCTGGAATTATTAAAAGAGATTAAGTGTATTTTTAAATAATCAATACGTGTGTATTGGGAAATATAACAAAAGACACAATTTTGGCAAAGGAAATTTTCAATTCAAAAGAAATAGATGGATTTTTTTCAAAATGTAAATTATAAATTTAAAAATAAATGTTTAAGCGAGTTCAGTTAGTAATTTAAATGCACACATGAAATCGAAACAAATATTGAAGCATATTTGTAAAGCAATAAAGCGATTTAAATTTTTAAGAATTTGTTTTAATGTGTTTCAGTAAATAATCAGTTTTGCTAAGTGAACAAAGCATAATGCTATACATAGAAATTATTTGAACGCAATCCTGTAGATAATTTTTTAAACTTAAGCTTACCAATAAAACTTCTCAAATTTGTTTAATTTAAACCATGGCATTTTAAAGAACCACAAATGTTTGTCAATATTCTGCTAGTAACTTCAGACTCATTAAATTAATTTTGATATTCGTACTTTCTCGTTTGAGGTACCTCACACACTCTGAAGTAAAAACTTATACAAAAGTCTTAAAATTATAGTTTTTTTAACCTGTTCTCAAAATGTCTTTGCGATATACGTTTATTTAAAGAAAATACAGTTAGTATCTTTTTTCCTGAAATGTATAATTTTTTTAGGTAAATGTGCATAAAATTTAGGAAATCTTGCGTAAAGGTAATTTTACGTAATGCGTTTTAATGTAGTCTTTATAATACATCAAAGTATCACCTTGCAATGCACCTTACTTAAATAAAGTTATTATTTTTTTATGTATCTTTAAAACAGAAAAAATAATTTTCTGGTTTTCAAAAGAGTCAATTTAAAACTTAAGATATACGCTAAAATACTAATGGACAAGTTGTTTTGATTTAATCTTAAGTACTTTTTTGCAGCGTCTTAATGTAAGAGAAAGTTTTAATTATTTGAAACATATATTCATAAAAAATGCAATGGCTGTTAGGGTCAGAAAATTTCAATAACTGTTTTTAAAATCAAGTGTTTTTCCCCATATTAGAATTCTAGTTATTATTTTTTTTAATAGAAATCTAAAAACAGCATAATTTAGCAGGAATAAATTGAAATAGTTAATGTTTTTTAAGAATCAAGCATACGCTTTTAATTTAAAATTAATGCAAGTAATTCAATGATGTTTCTTTTTTCAAAAGTACTTTTTGCTTCTTGAAAAAGTTGAAATAAGTAAAAAACTGGTTTCTCTTTAATTTTACAATTTCTCATTACTTGTAGTTATAAAATTGCAGTTTTTTTTAAATATTTTTTTGGGAATCCATTACAAACTCGCAGATGTTTTTGTTAGAATTTTAATTGAACTTTTTTAAGTTAGAACTAGAGATAATAGTTAAGAAAATTCTTAAAAGGAGAAATAAGTCGGATGTTAAAAAAAACCCCTCTAAACATTGTAACTTAAATATACATACGTACAATAAAAAGTTTTATTTCCAATTTAAAAAATTTGCTGCTTATGCTCTTAAAGGTATTTCATTTTCAAATGAGTTTTAATTAGTTTTTTTCGTTCGAAACATTTTTAAAATTAATTTGTAAGTTTCAGTTTGCAGATTTTTGTTTTAATTTAAAACTTCATTAAATATTGTAACTTCTTTAAGATCATTAAAGCAGCTTTTTAAAAGTGAATTTTTAGTTAAGACTAGTTATTTTTTTAATGTTATTGGTTGGGCTAATGGTTATGATGTTAAAAGTTATAAAAAAAATTTAAGTTGCTTACTTTCCTGCTATTTCGATACGCACTGAAATTCTTATAGAACATAGGGAGATAATTACCTTATAGAATGCCGGGATTCGAACACGGAGCTTTCTAACTGGATTGGATTGGTTAATATATATTTTCAGGCTTGTGTGCTTGGTCGCAAGGACCCGCTTATAAACCATCGTCAAGTAGGACAACACAAGACACACACAAACACATATGACAGATGTTGCCATCTGTCGCCACCTCCACAATTTAGACATGTCCCTGAAGGGGAGGGAAATTTTCTCCAGGAACCTGTACCCATGGTGAACTGCGCAATGACCGACCACATGACTTTCGGACCCAACAGATTTTACGAGCACGTACTCCGCATATACTCGGTAAGTCTTCAGTGGCACCGGGTCTCGAACTCTTAACCTTCCGATCTGGAGTCCGAGATCGTGAACACTAGGCTCCTTACAGCCCCGCTTTCTAACTGCCTGGCAACTCTCCTTCCATTCAGCCGATTAGTCAGTTACCGGTTGTCTATTTATAGCTTCCATGCTGAGCTTAAGCACAGCTAATGTTGTTTCTTAAATTGGAACTCTGGTCCAGTGACGAGGTTGACCCCTTAGCACTCACCTAAAGAAACCTTCAAGCGACATGATTGATGTACAATACACAATTCAAAGTAGGCGAGTTAACATGAGCCATCGAATCCATGGATTGAAGAGCAAACTCAGCAATTTTTCCCTCTTGAGGATTTTCGCCCAGACAGAATCGGAATTGCAGGGTTCATTGGAAGGTTTCGCAAACCCTCCAATGAAGTAGGGTGTGACGTTTCATACCATGGATTCGGCCACAGACTATATCATTTTTGTTAGAAATCCTGCTCGACCACTTTTTCACCTAATAGGGATTTTGGCATTCCATGGATTCGACAGAGACATAACATAGAGTGGACTGCGCATTGGCAAACCTAAAGTGTCCTAAACATCTAACTTACACAGTCACATGACTGTGTCGCGTTTGGCTCGCATCTATGGCGAGTTTACCATTTGGCGAGTTTTTCCACAACGACCTGAACACAGAGGCCAACAATCTAATGTTATGATAAAGAAGCTTGGAAAGGAGCAAGGATGAATCGCTAGTATTTTAAGATCCTCTTAATAAATATCAGATTATTTCTTTGATTTTGTGAGTCTATTTAAGATTACTTGAACAATTGAATGTGGACTCTTTATTAAAAATTAATTTAAAAAAACATTAGTAGGTTTATGTAGAGTGTTGCTGTAATATAAGTTGGTAACTGACATGATGAACATTTTCTGCCGTCTCTATAACTTTCGTTCTAACGGTCCGATTTAAAAATAAAATCATTTTTTTTTTTTAATATTGCTTCTTCCTTTATTTCACCTGGAATAAATCAACTTTCTAAAACACATCAATATATTCCAAATTCAGCAAATGTTCTACTTTTTAAATATAAATAACTCAAACACGATTGCAAAAACAGGTTTCGTTTTGACCAAATTGTAAACTAGCCTTTGAAGCTGCTGAGGTCGGGTTCGAATCCCGGTCAGGCATGGATGTCTGTGAAAGTCAATAAATATTGTTATTTGTCTATGTGTTATTCATTTCTTTGTGACTGTAAAATTTCTTTGTGTGTCTGTCCCACTTGACGAAAGCTTATAAGCGGTTCTATGAACAAGCACACAAGCTGGAATATATATGTATCATACCATACCATACCAAATTGTAAAAAAATATTTTACTTCTAAGCTGTCTAATGTTCAGACCATTAATTTAATTGACTTGGCCCAAAATATTTATTATAATTGGAGTTCTAACAACGTTGATTTAATCATGGATATGATTCTTCAGTATAAAAGAGCTTTTAGAATAAATTCCCTCGATCGAAATTATAGTTTATGAAGAACACACAATTACTAAAAGTATGCAGAACTAAATAAATTTTACCCGTGAAGTGTGACTAATCCTTTTTTATAACCCTCTTTACAATTAGGAATTCACAAGCATTTGGCATCTTGCACAAAACGTTACTGAATTAAAGTACAACATTCACGATTGTTAACATGCTCAGAGATTAAAAGAATGTAATTAAATATTTATTATAATAGCCAAAAGAGAAAAATACCAACAATGCTCAAAAAATCGTCTGCAAAAACATTTAAAAAAATTCAAGCTGCCGTGATTGGTAGAAACCCACGTGACTTGGGTATTGATGGTAGTCTCCACTTCGGTTTGCTAGCTGATATTCAGGTCTGGCGACAATTTGGAATCGTTCGTAACGAAACGGTAGCGTTAAGTTGCCATATGTAGCAACCTTTCCCCTCTTGGCGATTTATGATGTTTAGGACATAATGCTAATCTGCAAGGGATGGCGGTTTTCCAGAAAAAACCGGTTTTCCATTTTCCATCGGTTTTTCCCTAAAAAACCGGTTTTCGGTTCCAAAGGGCCTCATACAAAAAACCGGTTTTCAGTCAAAACTGGGACCACCGGTTTTTTAAAAACCGGTTTTGGTTTTCCATCCCTAAGCTGCTTTACTATTAATGCGCAGTCCACTCTATGTTATGTCTCTGGGATTCGATGGCTCATGTAAACAAGGTCTAGTAAAATAGCGATTGTTCAATTTGTTTTCATTTGAACTTGACTGACACAAAAACAGCGCTAAGCCACTTAAATCTTAACAACCAAACAGAGCCCTCGAATTACACGTAGTACTTGTGCAAAGTATTACAACAATACAGATAAAATTTTCAAATTCTGCATTTTTACTATATGTATGTAAATTACTTGTGACTTTGTATTGTCATTGGTTACCTTTGCCCCTCACTTTGTATAAATAGTCTCAAAGAACGTCACACATTTAAAACCTGCAGCTACATGGGTCAGCATCTGCCAAAGGACTGCATCGTATACTGTCTAGCTGTTTTGGATGCGTGAGTGTTATTTTAAATATATAGTTTCAGTAACAAGCTACAATTGTGAGTTTTCTTTAGTTTCTGGAGAATTTATAGGCTAATACTCGTAACATATTAAATGATAAACATGCCCTAAGGAAATGGAGTCGTGTCCTGTAATAACTCTGTTTAAGTTGCAAGCTCAGTCGTGTGAAGCGTCGTTCTCGCATAGGGGTTGTGGGTTCTGTCCACGTCGGTGCTTGCAATTCTGATGGTTGCTAGGTCGGCGCTTGTATTCGGCTAAAGATCACCGTGTTGCTAATGGGGCACGTTAAATATGTCGTGGTAAAAGTCCGCAATGTTCTCATGCCAAATTAATAACTCTGTGGGTACCAGATCAGCGAGTTATCGGCCTTTGATCTTGATAAATAAAATCCCGATATGTCTGTGAGAATGGATGTGTGAAAAGGACATTCCTGTAAAACGAAAGTGTCATGCTTACAAGCAAAACTCGGACTTCCTTCCTTGTGTCGCTCAGTAAAAACGGAAGCCTCTCTATTTCGCCTTAAAATCGCGTAGTTCTCTACTCCGGGCCGGGTTACCGAGTGGCATTAGAAACTAGCAAATATTCAGTTTGTGCTAGTTATTCAGCTTTTAAAATGATTCTTGCTTTTTAAAAAACGCATGTGTAAAAATGTGTTCAGAAAATTTTGTTTATTTTTGAATAAATTTTTTATGTTGCGAACATAAAATACATATTTTTTTTGTAGCCCAAGACTCAAGCTGAAGACTACAGAGACTTGCACATTGGGAAAAAAATCTGAAGCAAGACGTCACTTACAAACAAGACACTATCCGGAACTGAAGGTTGGTAACTAACACTGGTATCACTTGCCCATGGGATGGGCCTAGTGGCTCATCCCATGAGCAAATGGTTCTAGAGACTAGCCAAAAGGCTAGTCTCTAGAACCATTTGCTCAATCATCTACAAAAAAAAGGATTTGTTGACACTTACTTAATAGCTATTGTTAATCTTTTTTTATATGTAATTAAGTTTAAGAGCAGGTATTAACTTTTAAAGTTGGTGCAGCGTTTAAACTCCTGAGATTCTAACGAAAACCCAAGCAAAAATTCTTTGTATAAAAATGTTTTTACACTATAAAGTCATTACAAGTAATGTTAAAAAAAACACTTAATGTTTGCTTGGGGAACATCAATCAATAGATGTTGAGGTCTTAAAGAATTTTTTTTCTTGAATTCTGAATTTTTTTAATAGTCGATTGTTTTTTGTAAAAATTTCTTTATACTTTACTGCATAAAACATGCAGACAATTTAAGCTGATGGTTTTTGAAAGATCTTTAAAATCTTACTTAATCCTGGTACCGAGTTACTTTTTGCACAAATTTATTCCTGTAGTCTAATGCCTACAATTTTCGGGTACTCCTTCGAGTCATTTTTGTTAAAATTTATAATAAATTCAGCTGTTATATGAAGCAAAGTATCTATTTAAATGGATTCCATGTTTCGCTTTCAAGTAGTTGATAGTCCGAATAAATGTACGACTACTTTCTACTAATAAAACTATTGAGAATGAATAGGGCAATTGCTAATCACTAATTGTTTAAAAGTTCTTAAATATATTTAAATTTTAGCATAATCTCTTGTATTGCGATCCTAAATTTAACAAATGTATAGTCTAGACTAACTTTCAGAATCGTGGGATTTTGTATCAAAGCATAATCTTGAAATAACTTGTAGAATTGTAAATATAACTATTCATAAGTTTTGTATTGTCTGGTTTCTTATTCTTAAATTTGTAAATTTAATGAGGAATTCAAAATATCTCGTAAAAAAAAAAGCTGCAAACGTGGCAGATGGTCCCCATTTGTTTTATAGAATTAAATAAACTGTTTTAATTATGAATACTTATTTCTTTGTGTCGTTTTCTCTTGTGTTTGTCCATTCATATTGACTCTAGAGTTATAATTACTCTTGATGTAATTATGCATTCTTTATCTCTGGGGCATGCAAGATTTATAAACTACGAATTTAAGTTTTTGGATCTAAAGTATCTGATTTACGACTAACTTAAATGACTACTGTTTACCCCACCCTAAATTTTATCTTCTACTTGTAGAACATTAGATATTTTGTAAAGTTTTGATATTGTTGTACTCTTAATGTTCGTACAATAAGTTCTGAGATTTCCTTTCAGGTTACCTGCCCATGCAGCCAGAAATATCCGAATACTATCCCGTGAAGAGGAGGTGCACGTTAAAT
This sequence comes from Hylyphantes graminicola, assembly GCA_023701765.1. Classification (NCBI taxonomy): domain Eukaryota; kingdom Metazoa; phylum Arthropoda; class Arachnida; order Araneae; family Linyphiidae; genus Hylyphantes; species Hylyphantes graminicola. Next base: position 62,082,917 of record CM043114.1, on the reverse strand, counting down.
ATCCCTCAAAGTCCAAACGCTGCGTACGATGGCGCCCTTAACTGTTGCGTTGAATGCCTGTTCGGGTGTCGGCTCGTCACTTGACTGCGCTGTGGGTCTAAATTATGACGCCCGTCGCCAATAGCCCTCGCATAGCTCTAGTGCGACGATAATTCAAACCTACCTACCTTTCAGATTAAGTACTTGTTGTGAAAATTTGTACTTTTTAATATTTGTAAAAAAAAATATCGGATCTATTCAAGTGTATAATTTTTAAAGATTTTGTCTCTTTGTCAGCTTCAAGTGTATTCAAATGTACATTTTGTTATTTCAAGGGCATCAATTAAAACAAATGCAGTTCTTGATAACTATTACCTGTTGCCTTGTTAATGTGCATTGTTTGAATAAATGGATTTAACTTAACATTTGTTTTTATTTCACGTAAATTGTTTTTGTTTGTTTTGAAAAAGTAACTTAAGAATTTCAAAAGTGTAGAATCACCAAGAATATAAGTGTTTCTACAAGGACGTTTATAAATGCAAATTGCTTATAGAACCACAATCAAAATTTAAAAACTGCTGAAAACAAATTAAAGATATAATTTTAAGTTGTTTTGGTTAAAAGTAGATGAATTCTCTTAATCTGCTGCATTCCACCCTTAACCAGACAAAATCTCTTTAAGCTATAAAACTTTACAACTTTGTGCATTGAAGTTAAGAGGTTACGGTACCCAAAATTGGTAAAAATATAAATTTTCAGTTTTTACTTATTATTCACAATATCTTTCTGAACATTTACTGAAAGTTTCAAAAAGTTAAAGTATACCTAATTTCAACTTCCTTAAAGTTGGGTAGGGTGCTTATTCAGGTATCGGCTCGTCACTTAACTGTGGTTCTAAATTACGACGCCCATTGCCAATAACCCTTGTGTAGCTCTGGTGAGAAGATATAATTAAACCTAACCTAAGAAAATATTCTTTTCCTGTTACTGTTTTAACCAATTACTTGAAAATTTTAGACTAGTGTTCCACTTTCACAAATAAATCTACCCGAATTAGTACAACATTCACTGAAATCTCTTAATTAAATCATGTGGCTTTTACCTTCTTCCCTTGAGACCTACTAAGATAGGAATTTAGTTCCATGAAGTGCTGCAAATTGCAAAAGGCTTTACTTGAACAAAATTGCAAATAGCATTAGATTGCGACACACATAAGCATTGTGAGAAGTTTTATTGGAAGGGGGGGGGGGGGGGGCAATCTGCGCTACTCCTTTTAAAAACTTGGATCAAATGTCCACTATCTATTAGCATTTTAAGAAAAAGATATTTTTTTGGGTATAACAATATTTAATGCTAATTTAAGCAATATTTCCGCAAAATCTTGACTCCTGCAGTGACTCTATGATTTTATGATGGCTGTAACATAATGATGCATTGAAACATAATTTCATTTTTCATAATATTACCAAACTCTAATAATAAGTACAATTTTTTTTTTAAATGAGTTCCAACCCAACTTATTCATTTTCACCAAATGCAAAACCTCAAAAGCATCTAACATAAAGGCCGAGGAAAGGGACTGGAGTGAATGAAGATATAATAATTTGTGAGTCATTCTCACACAAAGATAAATGCAAGGAGCCTCTTTTCGGGTACGGGCTAATGGCGACACAGGAGTAAGGAACGTAACCCCTTAATTAATGGAGTCCTCTCTGGCCTCACAGCACTCATAAATGGTCGGTTAGAAGTAAAAAGGCTTATCTATAAAAGGAAGATTTCCTGACATGCCTTTCTTTTCTGTTTTAAACAGGATGGTTCCGGTCAGAACCCGTTAATGACCTTAGTATTGCATGCAAAAGTGTTTGTTGCAAAAGTGATGTTAAGTCAATTAAAGTTTTCAGACAGGGCCAAAAAGTAATATCGTATTTATCGTTTTATAAATAGTATTTGCTTAAGTAGTATCCCTAACGTTTATGAAACTGGAAATACGTTATTTTTTCCCCATCTGTTGTGAAACCTTTAAATGACTTACAATTGCAGTTGTGGATCATGCAAAACCGTAATTTGTTAAAAAAAACCGTTGAGTGTAAAACGAGCTTTAATATTACTCCCATACATGCTTCTTATTTCGTTATTAACATGAAAGGAGAGTTGTAAGGAAATTCTCCTGGTGGAGATATGCCTTTTATCCATTCAACGATGCGAATGTATCTGGTGAATGGATCTTTTTATCTGGATGGGTTGTAAGGCTGTTTGATGTATAAGGCAGTGTGAGTAAATGATCATGTAATGTAAGGAATAGATTTTTCGTTTGATCTTGGACTTGCTGTATTGGTGTTGCTCATTGATGAACAGGGCTGGATTTAAAGATTTGCCGCCTGTAGGCTACGATTTGCCGCCCGTCACAATATTCTCCCAATTCGGGGAAATGTAGCTGGTTAGCGATTAAATATAATGGTATGTGTTGTTTAAAATAGATAAAGGTTATTATATTATAACCTTTACGCACTAAACTGAAAACGAAATAGGCGAATTTCTTAAAAACTCTACTATTTGTCTTTCAACTTCGAAATCCGGTTGATTGGTTGTAGTGGGTGCACTTTCCTTCGCAGCGACCATATTTGCTACGAAATATTAGTACTATATATACGTTTACGGTGTAGGGAAATATCTGTCAATTATTTGTTTTCTTTCTTAAATATATTCGTATCTTTATAATACTTTTTTATGCTGAATCCGCTTTAATTGGTCGTAAAATTTGCCGCTCAAAAAAATTCGCCGCTTGCTGCAGCCTACTTAGCCTATTTAGAAATCTGGCCCTGTTGATGAATAAGCATAGAATGTAGAATAATTCCAAGTGAAGTTGTTCCAATATTTGAAAATAAGTTTTGGTCTGTGCAGCGCTAAAATAAAACGACTGCAAAGAGAAAACCGTATCAAGTTTAATAAAAGCTACATCCGTTTATTTCTATAAAATGTTATGTTTTCCTTTTGAAAAACAACTAAGTAACTCTATTGATTTGTTATTTTTAAAGTCTATTTTAGGATCACATATATTTTAGAAAGCTAAAAGAGTAAACAAGCAAATAAACAATGGAAAGAAACAATATCGAGTTCAACAACAACATTGATTTTTCAACTTAAAACTTTTATACCTCTGCATACAACTATAAAAATAATAATAAGACTATCAAAGTATAACAAGAAGTTTTAGAAGAGCCCTTCGTTTTTGAAGAATTGCAATTCAATTCCTATTTTAATTAAACTAGAAATAGATGGATCAAAAACTTCTAGATAAATTGCATTGGCTTAAAGTGTAAAACTTTATGCTGCGTTCAAAGTAACCTTTTACGCACCATTAATTATTCCTCTCTCATGGGAAATCTAGCTATAATGTAGTCCGAAAACTTTACTTAAGGCAACATGGTTTCATTTTATTAAGCAAGCTTTTAAGGTTTTTAACTTGTAACCCCAAATGCTTTTATTTAAAGTGGTTCCAAATAGAAAAAAAAAGTTATTGGATGGTTGGTCATTTAAAGATATTTTAGGTAAAGGGTGAAACATTTTTTAGTGCGGTGCAAGATGTATTTTAATATTAATAAACTATTTACGATGTGAATAACAGTCATTCGAAAAATGAATAGAAATGTTTATGATTTTCAAGTTCATTAACTTTTTGTACTAATATTTAGATGATATATTAGTTAAGATACGAGTTGCTTTAGAACAATCCGTGAATGTATAAATAGAATTTTACTGACTTAAGTTTTGAAATTGAAGTATTCATTGTAATTTCAATGTACCGTCGGACGTTGTAACTTTGATAAAAGATTCAAGCAATGTGCGTTTTTTCTCATTCAGTAGCCACTCTGCCTTGACCTTTGAGTAAAAATACATTAAAGAAAGTCAGTAATATATGGTTTTATGCTTTTTGACAAAATACCCTATTCGACGATTATCCATATCATAGAAATGAGAAAAAAATTAGGGACAAATTGCATTTTATTTAGTACCCTTTTACATTTTATTTAATTGAAATAACTAACGTTAAAATATTCATCGACAAATAATTATATTTAAAACAAATTAGGTGCATAAAGGGTTTAATAGAAAAACGATTATGAAGCGCTATCCTGTTACAAACACTCTTTAGGGTATTTTCAATTTATTCGCACCATTACGAAGCAAATGTTTGCTGAGTTTACCACTTACATTAAGACAATCATAATATAATCTCATACTACCAAGAATTGCGCAATTTTCAGGTTACAAACTTTTTTACGGAATTTTTTAATCAACAAACTTAAGAATGCAACTCAATTTGTTCGCACCGTTAATAAACTTTAATTCCAGAATAAACCATTTATTATAAGAAAATCGTATAGTTATCTTTTACGACTAGAAAATAAACAATCTTTCACCACTATAAATAGAAACAATTTCAAAATAATATCCATCTACAAACAAGCACTATAATATAACCCAATTGGTTGGCGTAATTATTAAACTAGAAAACCAACTTTCAATAAACAAAGTTTAGAATATCTGTGTTCGCACCATTAATACACTTTAATTCCTGAATAAACCACTTATTATAAAACAAATCCTATAATTATCTTATACGACTAGAAAATAAAGTCTTCACCACTATAATTAAAAACAATTTCAAAGTAATATCCATCCACAAACAAGTATTAGAATATAACCCAATTGGTTGGCGTAATTATTAAACTAGAAAACCAACTTTCAATAAACAAAGTTTAGAATATCGCTCTATTTGTGTCTGTGTGTTCGCACCATTAATACACTTTAATTCCTGAATAAACCACTTATTATAAAACAAATCATATAATTATCTTATACGACTAGAAAATAAAGTCTTCACCAATATAAATAAAAGCAATTTCAAAATAATATCCATCCACAAACAAGCCTTAGAATATAGCCCAATTGGTTAGCGTAATTATTAAACTAGAAAACCAACTTTTAATAAACAAACTTAAGAAGAGCATAAATCAATTTGTTCACCCCTTTAATAAACTTTAATTCCTGAATAAACTATTTATTACAAAAAAATCGTATAATTATCTTATACGACTAGAAAATAAACATTATTAACCATTATAAATAAAAAAAATTTCAATATAATAATCATCCTCAAACAAGCATTAGACTATAGCCCAATGTATTTTCGTAATTATTAAACTAGAAAACCATCTTTACATCAGGCAGATGGCTGCCCAAACCAATGCTAACCCGTCAAGCGTCCCTTCCCTGTAACAAGTCTGGCATTTGACAATGGGGAAATGGAGCTAATTCGAAAACTCGATTAAAGTTTGACATAGCAAATTGATCTTGTGGCTGCTGTCGGAGTTAAGTGGAATTCCACCGAATTCGATATTTAAATTCTATTGAGATCGATTTTGCGTGCGTAGTGGGGGTTTGGAACGTTTTCGGTTCCTCGTCTCTACATTCCGTGCCAACCTAACTTGGGTAAAAACAAAGAGTAAAAAGGAAGTGAGAAAAGCACGATTGGTCCATTAGTTGGAAACTCTTGTAAGGTAATATTTACTTAAAAAATTATCTGAATACAATTTAACAAAAATACACTTTTCATTCTGATAAAATTGCCAAATTTTCTCAAATAATATTGAAATCGGTAAGACCTTAAACGAAATTAATGTTTTAAACATGTTTTCTGGATGGATTTACAAATAATTTATGGAACTCTTTACATGAGCGGAAGGATCTTCTCCATACCATATTTCTATTTACCCAACTGAAGTTGGCAAGGAGTGTAGCTCATTGTTTATAAGTGATCTGATTTATCCTGGAATTCATGCTGAATTAATATGTAAATATTTTTTTCAAAGTAACGTTAAACAACGCTATTTAAGTTTAACTGCGCGTTGTACTTATTATAAATTGCGTATTATTTAATTTGAATTTTTTATACTGTTTAAACTAAAATTTTTATGTAGATTTTAATAGGATTTATGATTTTTTAATTGATATTGAGATTTAAGAGAAAGCTTTATATTGTTTGGTATTTATGAGAAAATTTAATATTGCTAATCTTAATGAAGGAGTTAAAACTCAATCTGGGGAATATAACGTAATTAACAATAGTTGAAAGAAAGCATAAAAATTATTATGAGCAGTACTAGAAAAACTTAATACATGAACCCAATAATATATAACTTTTCATCATCAGTAATTAAAAGGTATTAGATAACGTTTCTCTTCTCGATAATTTATAATTGGATATCCCTAAAACAACATTATAATAAATCTAATATAATCTCTCTGCGCATAAATATTGTGTGCAATAGAGCGAAAATATATGGCACCCACACTCTATTAATTACATGCTTAACCACATTACAGTTGGCTGGGTCTTCCTCACCTTAGAGCCGAGCCGCGCCCAAAGAAAGAGCCAAGCAAATAATACTCGCCATGGAGGTCCAATAAGAGAGAGGACCATGGCGAGAAAAATAATAAAGCTGGCGGAAAGTCGCCAAGTCCAACTTATGAACCCATTTTGATTATCTTATTACATAAAAATGACTGAAGATCCCAGTCATTAAGGTCTTGAATATGAAAGGTCATTGTTCGAACCCGGGCATTGCAAAATAACTTAATTGAAATCATAACTTTCGAATAAATTAAAAAAATAAACTTTATTTGTTAAATATAGTTAAAATTCAACTTTCAAGCAGTTAAAAATGCAAGAATGGACAATTTAAGGGCAGTTTATTTACTGAAATTGTTTCAGAATGAATTTTAGTTTAGCACGTTTTTCCTATTTTTATTACACTAAAACATTATTTACTCCTTTAAAATACATGATTGACTCCTCTAACGATACAAAACAAATATAGGACTTCCCAGATATATTTATTGTAGAGTTCAATAAAATTTATTTATTGTTTAAAATACGTGCGAGTTTAACTTAGTGATAAAAAAACTCTCAAGCTGATGATTCCGAATGAATTTATTGGGACTGAAAGGGTTAAATGAGTGCCACTTCTTTCGCCAAGTGGCTTGTTGGGATGCATAAATGATGGAGCTCGGCTTCACTTAACAAAATGATTTTTGTATTGTTTTCCCTTTCCATCTTGTTTAACCTCCATGAGGCGCACCTAATAACCAGCTACGAATGCAGATGTTTCATTTTAATAATTGGAGTTGGAGGCTTTCTTGTAGCTCATTAACAGAATTGCCACCCTCTCTCACGCGAGAGGGTTTGATGGAATTAGTGTGTAGTGCAAAGACTTAAGGTAAGGATAACATGAGTATTGGGGAATCTAATCATGGTTAAGTAAAGCTACCCAAATCACGTGATTAGGGTTCAATTATCCTACCTTCTCTGAATATGCAACATAATGTGATAAAGCATTCCACTTACAGATACCACTATTGTAAAAATGCTTTCTTACCTACTTTTAAAGCTGAGTTTTTTTTTTAAATTTCTGGCCATGTCTTCTGATTTTATTTTTAGCAATAAATCAAAATTTGTTGTACAACAAACTACTTAGTGTGAACAACATACAGAGCTAGTCAAAATGAATGGGACAATAGTTGGTAGGTTGATAGTTTATCTATCTATGCATAGGTGTAGTTTGGGACAGATAAACTATCAACCTACCCACTATTGTCCCATTCATTTTGACTAACCCTGTATATAACCTTCATGTATTAGTGTCAGTTTATCTAAAACTAGGTTTTCTTGATTAAGTTTTGAGGCTCCTTGAATGTAGGTAGGGTGAGTCTTCGCTTTACGGGACTATTCTGTGGTCAGGTCCTACACGCGAAGTTGCTACAACTATTTAAAATTGTTTTCAAAATCGGATACCACACTGTTAAAAAAATTGTGCTTGGTTACACCATAATAAGGATTCCTTGTAGCTGCAACGGCTGTGTTGGTGAAGTGCTTCACCATATTTTCAGTATTAAGGCTAACCATTTTTCTGGTTTTGGAAACTGAGAAATGGTTATACCGTATACCGCAAGTATGGTGACTCTTTTCAAATGAAAGCGTTGTAGCTGTTCAACTAGTAACCACATTTTTGATGAAAACAATGGCAAATTTTTTAGCTTGGTATAAATAAATAGATCTTTCAGTTTTTTTTTAAAAACTGAGTACACTCTTCAAACAAACGAGCAATTTTTAACTCAGTCTGAGTTTATTTTCACTTGTTCACTGTCGAAAATACACTTCTCCTACAGGAGTGGATCCTTTGTATGTTGAATCTGCGACAAGATCACTCCAAACGAGTGATTTTAACTAAGTCTGAGTTAATATTCACTCCTTTCCAGTGCCGAAAATGCACTTCTCCTACATTAGTGGTTTTCACTCCTTTGTTTTAAGAGTGTAACTATATTTTTTATTGTACTTACATAAATATTCTTATTAAATTATGAAAGAGTTTTAAATCGTCCATTACCATCATAACGTCAAAGACTGCGATAATTTACCATGAATGCTCGACTTTCTCACCAATTAAATTACCATCCCAAGCCTACCCAACTCTTTCTCTTTACCATTAGATACTTGGTCCATTTCAGCCATGTCGTTGAATTAGTAAGAACCCGAGGTTGTAGCTCTTCCAGTAATGATCCAGGAATAATGAAATTTACACTCCCAAAGTTGAGAAAGAGTAACATTTTTTATTTGTAAGGCCACTTGATCCGTTCTTTGTGGACTATATTGTGAAGAGGGTTGGGAGTTATGTTAAATGAGTCTACCGGGATTGAGGATCTATTTTGTTACCACGTGTTCAATTAAGCCCGTCCATTAAAATGGAATGAGTACAAAGAATTGCTTTTAAAGAAAACAGATTTAGAGAGTCAGAAAAAAGTTTGGGTAAATATTCCACTTAATGCATTTGTTTATGATGTAACATTCATTAAGCTTTTAATTGTTTTGAAGTAGAGAGAATTAAATAATGACGGCAATTAAACGGATTCAATAGTTTTTCTAAAATATAATTAATCTCTTTGTCACTGCTATGTTTAGTAATTATCCGTTTCAGTAATGTTGTACACTTTTAATTGCATGTGTTATTTGAAAGTTTAAAAGCATGAAGTGAAAAATAATGAAATGATAAGTGGTTAAAAACAGAGTACCATACACCCTGAATAATTAAAACGATGTACTAAATTAAAAAAAAAGCATTTTAAAATAAGTTCATTTATTACAATTAATGATAATTAAAGGCAATTAAAACTCATTATTCATTGTTTCAACTTCTGATGATATTTATTAATGAATATTCAACAATATCTAATAAAAAATATCCAATAGCATTAGTAGATATATATCCAGTAACACACATTAGTATTTAACAAATAAAACAATTTAATAAATGCATAATAAATTGTGTTTGTAAACATAAATTTTTTAAATGAAAATTTAAAAACTACCTGTTAACAGACATAAAATAACGCTCATTAATGGAAACATTGTAATAGTACTCTTCAATAAACATTTGATAATATAATTACTAAATCAGTTAGGTTAGGTTTGAATTATCGTCTCACTAGACCTACATGAGGGCTATTGGCGATAAGCATCGTATTTCAGAACCACACTCAAGTGAAGAGCCGACACCTAAATCGACACCTAACGCAACCGTTAAGGGCGTATCGTACGCAGCGTTCGGACTGTGAAGGATATTTAATGCGCACTCCCTTACATGGGATATTATTCGTTGGACATTTTTGGCTGCACGGGCACTAAATCAGTTAATAATTTACGTTTAAGACCATTTAATTGTATTCTTAGCTACTAAATATACACCCCATCCAATAAAATTTTAATAGACATATAATGCTACTACTTAAGAAAATCCAGAATAACGCCGATAAATATCGTAAAAGTAATCATTTACAAATCCCCACTAACATCCATTAATTAGTTTAACTGCCCATCATAACTAGCGCAAAGTATACCTAACTAAAACCAAAAATAGGTTGACTTAACAAATACATATATCCCACGTTTTTCAGCTCTACCCCCACAATGTATCTAAATCCCCATTATATCCTCCAACGCTAGCCCCTTGTACTTGTGAGCATATAATTGTAGTGATATAATTCACTAAGTCCACCTAGGCAGAATTCCATTGCATTCCATAATCAGACTAGTTATACGGACACTGAGAGGTTCCAGGTGGACTTGATAAGTTCTTGACAGTCAATTGTAGTCTTTAATAAACATCCAACTTCCTATAAAATTCAATAATAAAAATTTATTAATATTACTTAAGAATCTCGCACAATAACATTCATTAATAAACATAATATCATTTAGAAATATGCTTTCACATCTGTTAATAAATTTAATTGGCATAATATAATCCATCATTTCTTACCTAAAGTATACCTAACTAAAACCAGAAATAGGTTGACTTAACAAATACATTATCCCACGTTTTTCAGCTCTACCCCCACAATGTATCTAAACCCACATTATATCCTCCAACACCAGTCCCTAGTACTTGTGAGTATATAATTGTAGTGATATAATTCACTAAGTCCACCTAGGCAGAATTCCATTGCATTCCATAATAAGACTAGTTATATGGACACTGAGAGGTTCCAGGTGGACTTGATAAGTTCTTGACAGTCAATTGTAGTCGTTAATAACATCCAAAACCCTATAAAATTCAATAATTAACATTTATTATTATTACTTAAGAAACTCGCACAATAACATTCATTAATAAACACAAAATCATTTAGAAATATGCTTTCGTATCACCCTTATTAAATTTTATTAGCATAATGTAGTCCATAATATCTAACCTAAAGTATACCTAACTAAAACCAAAAATAAGTTGACTTAACAAATACATTATCCCACGTTTTTCAGCTCTACCCCCACAATGTATCTAAATCCCCATTATATCCTCCAACACTAGCCCCTTGTACCTGTGAGTATATAATTGTAGTGATATAATTCACTAAGTCCACCTAGGCGGAATTCCATTGCATTCCATAATCAGACTAGTTATACGGACACTGAGAGGTTCCAGGTGGACTTGATAAGTTCTATGGAAACTCTCTCTCCAGGAGTTGTGACGTTCCTTGTTAACGGGAACTATTAAATGAGACGGTGGCTCGGGAGATAGGGCCTCGGCCATTAATAAATATCCATCTAGGTATATGCTGTGGGAAGCGACGTACTGTTTAAATTATCGCGAGTAATAGTGTTATGATTGAAATAGGCGGAGATCCTCGCGATAATTTTGGCATAGATTTGCATTGGGGATTTGGTTTAGTAGTGAATTGAGGATTTTGCTGTGATTTTAGGGCTAATCGCGTTACCTTGTATACGGCTGATGTTAAATTGCCCTTTTTTATGATCATTTTTCCTTGAAACTAACATATAAAACAACTCAAAGAAATATGTGCATTGCACTTCGAACAATACACTGAAATGAGATTTTATCAGTATATAAAGTAGTTTTTTAAAATATTATTTAAGGTAATGTGTTTATTTAAATGTTATGTTAGTTCTATGGAAACTCTCTCACTAGGAGTTGTGACGTTCCTTGTTAACGGGAACTATTAAATTAGACGGTGGCTCAGGAGATAGGGCCTCGGCCATTAATAAATATCCATCTAGGTATATGCTGTGGGAAGCGACGTACTGTTTAAATTATCGCGAGTTATAGTGTTATGATTGAAATAGGCGGAGATCCTTGAGATAATTTTGGCATGGATTTGCATTGGGGATTTGGTTTAGTAGTGAATTGAGGATTTTGCTGTGAGTTTAAAGGGGGGGGGGGGGGATGGGCGCGCTAGAATAGGAGTCCCCAAACTCAAGTCTCTTAATGTTAATCCAATGGGAAAAATATATTCTTGGCCACATTTCTCCGGCTGTAGTGAATATTTTTGCAAGCTGTTTTTTTTAAATAATAAATGTAGATAACTTACAGGTCACTATAATCCATTTTTAAAAAAAAAATTGCTTCGAATACTCTTTGTAAAATTATTTATTCAAAATTTAAAAAAAATTGAACCAATTTCAAAAAGCGGGATTGCCGGAACCTGTAAGTCAGCTACATTTATCACATAAAGAAATCTATGTGTAAAAATACTCCATGCAGCCGGAGAAATGAAGCAGTTTTTTTTTCTCCTTTGGATTAACACTAATGCACTTTGCTTTGGAGAACCGCGATCCAGCTCGCCCATTCCCTCTTAAGGCTACATTTGTAACAACTCGAGAGATGGTTTGGTGTATTTTAACTAATATACACAATTTCTACAATCCTTAATTGATGGACAATTCGAACGGGGTGGAGAATGGTTGGTTTTTGGGGTTGAATACAATGCATGACAGAACTGTGACCTCACCGTAGGCGTGTTCATTCCAGTTGTCCATTATATATTTCAATATATATCTTATTTCAAAAGATAATTAACAAAAAAATAATCGTATTTGTAGAAGGTTTACAGATGAAAAAGTCATTTTGCGGTCTAAAAGTATTATTAAAATTTAATTGTTGTTCTCAGCAAATTTTGTTTTTAGATGTTTAAATATATATTTTGTGAATGCTGTTTTGAAGACAGTTAAAATAACAAACTACGTGTTTCAAAGCATTATTATTACAAATGACATTTTACGAAAAAATGCTTTATAAGAATTTAAAAAAAGCAATTAAAGCTTCTCAAAATAGAAGTAATGTGAATAAAAGAAATATGAGTGATACAGTTTAAATTTTTTTAATAAAGAAAGAAAAAAAATGTCCTTAACGTTACTCTTTTCCAGTAGTATCGTAACTCCTAACATAAAAATTAACGAATATGAATAAAAAAATGATTTCCTTTAATAATATTCATCGATTTAGAATAATATATATCGTTGTTATGACCATTTTGTTATTTCATATAAACTAACACTAAAATATGAATGTTCCTTTTTACTTTCTCTTCTGATATTCCGTTAAAGTGTACATATTTATTATAAAAAAACCAACGTTGTTCATAAAAATAACTTCAATCTTTTTCAAATAATAAAACTTCTTGAAAGCATTTGCGCAGCAATTTAATCTTTTTTTTATATACAGAGTTAATGGAGAAAAATTTAAATAATTCTTTCAAAATTATGAACCCAAGATACTTTTAAATTTAGAATAAAAATTTTAACGTATGCGCGTAATTTTCATTTAACCAATTTAATCTTTTCAAAGAACGTTATATTGTATCACTGTATTGTTTAGGGCATGAATAAAAGATTTACGTGGAAGAAAATGCCATAAAATAAAGCAGATAGTGAAAATATTGCTGAACATGACTTTTCCATTTGAAGTTCCATTAATGGTTTTCTGTTGATTCGATATGTGCCTCTTTTGATGATGGTTCAGAGATTCGCACATAAAATCACATGAAAAGGTCAGTATAAGTATTTTCTTACGATACGTGCAAGAATTACAACTATATTCAAAATTTCTGTTTATATAAGTTTTATAAAATATACAATAGCTTTTCTCAAATTTACAATATATATTTTTCACACGTCTTTTAATGATTATAAAGCTCATTGTGCTTCCAACTTTTATCAGTGTAATGTGTTTGTCTGTTTTGTATGCGTTTTCTTGTTTGTTTTATTTCAAAATTGTTTGTTCAATGTGCATTGTAATTGGATTGTTTATCTGTAATGTGCACTTTACCAACTGAATAAATGAATAAAATAAATAAATTCATCATTTTATTATCATACACATTTTTAAAAAGCAATTTTGACTTTTACCTCCTAAGACCCTTAGCAAATTAAAAACATATATATCAAACAATTAAAAACATATATTAAAACGCAAATGAACGAGTGCAAATTTAAAATTTCTCTTGAAGAATCACGCATTTGGTCAAACTGCTTTTATTCCTTGGAGGGTTGACCGAATCACAGTTACTTAAAAGCTTTACTTTCCAAATACCGCACTTTCTCGCTCTATCCCCGAGATTCCACGGGATTTAAACATCAAAATTGACAGCTTCTCCCACGCGTAAATTGTCTCCACCGAGCAGAAGACCTCGCCCGGTTGAGTTTTAATGTGCTTCACAAATAAAACCGACACAATGGGGGAAGTCGGGAGGCTCGGTTAGATTGATATAAGTGTAAAGAATAATATTTTTAATACGTTGCGAGGAAAATATACCTTACTAATGGTTTTATTGCGTAAAATTGTGGCACTCTTAATACAAAAGATTGAAATCCAGTCCTATAGAAGTGTATTTTCGAACCTGGAAAGGAGTGAAAATTAACTCTTAAATCGCTTCTAATCGCCTTAAAACTTCCCGTTTGTTGTTAAGATTGTTGGAGGTTTCACAAAACAAAAGAGTGAAATCCACTCCTATAGGGAAAGTGCATTTTCGACACCGAAAGGAGTGAAAATTAACTCAGACTAGTCAGATTTAAAATAGCTCATTTGATTAAAGAGTGTAGATTTTGATATCAGTGGTAACATTTGCTGCAGTTGTATTGTCTCTTTATAGTTAATGTGAACATTACCACTATTTGGGAAAATATCATTAAGGCCACTATACTAAAAATTAAAAGTATAATATTTCTTATTATTTTATCAGAGGTATCTATATTTTTAAGTTATAATTCATGAATATGTGTATAAGTGTTAAATAGGTGTTCTTAAAATATTACGTCAGGTCGAAAGGAGTTAAAATGTCAATATGGATCATATGTCGTATGTTTCTATGTCTTCTGAGCGCATGCGACATATCTCCGTAGTATTCCACTCGAATGTGACGCATTAAACTGTTCTCGATTTTATATCCAGTCAACTAGTAGCCTATAGTCAACTAGTAATAAACTAAACGCATTTCATACTAAATGTTCAAGAAAGATTATAAAAATTTATTTGCCAGAAACAATTCCAAAAACCATAATCTATGCATCAAAACAGCAGACAAACCCTTGACAAATGACATAAAGAAAAAAAGATAGCATTGGGTTGGTCATGTGCTAAGTAGGAGCCCCGATTCTAACTAACGGATAGCTTTAACTTGGTTTCCTGATCATAAAAGGGATAGAGGCCGACCAAGGCTGACTTGGCGACGAAACATCTTGAAGGAGATACCATTTTGGTTGGCTAAGCTGGGCAGTTTCGGGGATGGCCGCACTGAACCGGAGGAACTGGTTTTCAACAATTGTGGTCTTATGCGCCTATAAGGCATGACGAGTCTCAAGGCAAGGCAACTAGTGACCACGAATTCATCGTTTCTCTTGCTACGGATTCCAATATCCCTCGTGTATCTCTAGTGCGATGATAATTCAAACCTAACCTAACCTAAGCTAACCGCTTACTACGGATTATATAAAAATTAAGCGCCGAGTGAGGCAGACCTTCCTTCTGAAATGTTGTTCTTTTGGTGAGAACCCTTTCCATGTTTTTTTAATGCCTAATGTAAATAAGCACTTAACAAACATTTGAAATGTCCTGCATTAACTCTTGTTATTTGTTATACATTTTACAATGAAGTAGTCCTTGAAATGGAGTGTTGGACTACATACGGCTCAGAACTGTTGTATTTGAAGGTAGTCTGACTTAGAAACGTTTTAAACTTCTTCTTCAAAAGCATTTTAATTGTCTTGTATTAACTCTCTTTAATTGTTATACAATTTACAATCAAGCAGCCCTTGAAATTAAGAGTTGTGTGACTACATACGCCCCAGAACCGTTGTATTTGAAGCTAGTCTAACTTCAAAACGGATCGTGAAGGCTACAACTTTGTCAGTTTTACGTGGTAAGATAAGGAATAAGAAACGCGATTACGGGACGGAAACCGCCCAAGCATGCGTTCGCTGATAGAATTGTCCGGGAATCCATCGTTCCTGTGGTTTCGGAATTCCTCCGACTTTGAAGATCCCTGGGCGGATTCTGTACACCAAGGAGCGGTTTCCTGTTATTTGTAGTGTAAGAACTGGATAACAGAAACAGTGATAAGGAGGATTCACTGTTTGTTAGGAAATGTTATTGAAACGTTAGTAGGACCCGTTTCACACACGATGCATTCCGACAATTATTGCCTTACTTTTGGTGACGTATATGATCCACAGTGATCATGTTCGGTTGATTGAATCTTTCACATTTGTCAGGAAAAAGTGAAAGGTCTAGCTGCAAAACTCGCATTCTCCAACACTCTCAAAAATGAATGCTCAAAAACGACGAAATTTTCCTTAATTTTGACGATTCCGTTTACTGGCAAATGCTCCGAGTTTTCGTTTCCTCAAAGTGAGGAAATTTGAATCGCCATTTTTATGAGGATTTGAATGTCGTCTAATCTAAAGAAATATTTCGTCATTTTTGAGCATGTGAGTACATCAATGAGATTCAGTTTCCTCAAAATCAAGATACAGAGTCGTCAAATCACGATCGTAAAAGTGAGGATTCGCGTTTACTCAAAAGTCACGTGATAGTTTGACGACACATTCCTCAATATTAACGAAATGAGGCTTGAGGATTCATGAATCGTCAAAAATGAAAGTGTTATTTCTGAGAGTGAAAGTATAACAAAGATATACATGAAGAATCTAACACAACGGCTAAATATCTCTGAACGCCTTGATTTAGAAAAATAATAGTAATCACATTTTGGTAAGTTGAAAAATATAACGACGTGCACATCCATCAGATATCCAGAATATCGATGTCCAATGAATAGGAGATGATGCACAAATATTAGATGTCCCAAATATCTAAGTCTAAATTAGTTTACACGTAGATAGCTAATAGATATCCCAAAAATAGATTTTGTAGATAGATCTGCAATAGATGTCCAATCGACATCTCGAACGTCCAATGGATCTTGTGAATTACTAATAGATATTCAGTAGACAATAGTGGCTGTATGGGTAATGTTCAGCGCGTTCGTTGGCGACTGTTGATAATTCTAAATTCTTTTGGATGAAGTCGCCTAAGAGTGAACGAGATTCTATATCTTAATCAAATACAAATCAATATCAAATACAAATGCAAAAATTGTCGACCAACAACAGGCCTTAAGCCCAGCTAGGTTGGTCCAAAATAAATGTAATACTTAACCAGATTCCAATGTCTATCAAAATTCTTCTTAAAATACTCCACTATCTTTGAATGCACAACATAATCTGGTAAAGCATTCCACACTCATTGACAACTCTGTTGTAAAATTATGCTTTCTTATCTCCCTTCTAAATGACGATTTATTCGATTTCTAATCATGTCCTCTGGTCAGGCTATTTAAGCTAAAACCTGAGCCCTCCATGTCTCTCTAGTTCTTTTTTTGTTATCCCTAGCTCTATGTCATGTCTTTTGGCTCCTTTTAGCTATCCCTAGCTCCTTTTAACTTCTCTATTTTGCAGGGAATACATGTATAAAGATCTTAATCTGTTATCATAGTTACTACCAGATAAACCCTTAATGAAGAGAGATTGGTAACTAAATCCGTTAAAAATATTAACTGTTTTATCGATGGTATTTGCTTAAGTTAAGGGCAATTTTTATTCTATTGCTGTGAAAATGTTCGTCCGAAATTTTCTCAACTATGTCGAAAAAATACATTCTCAACAAAGAATGCTCTTTCACACTCGTTAAGATAAAAATGAAGTGTATAGTTGACTTTCGTAAATTAAATTGCACGAAATCGTCAAAGGACAGTCCTGGCCCTATGTCTTAGCAAGGCCAAGCTGAATTGAGAATCATGCCTGGACACCCAACACAACCGTTAAGGGCGACATCGTACACAACGTAAGGACTTTGGAGGATATTTAACGTGCACTCCCTGACACGGGGTATTATTCGTCGGACATTTTTGGATGCACGGGCCGTTTATAGGTCGGCAGCTATTTTGGCGATGCCCGGACCCGAACCTGGGACTTCCCGCATGCCCAGTCGGTTAAGCGAGTGCTTAACCGACTGGGCCCCCCAGATTGTTGTTATGGAGTAACATAATAAAACATTTTAATACAGAGCTAGTTTTGCGCAAGAGCAGTCGAAAACATTAATGATTCAATAACACAAGTATGGACTGGTTAGGGAATCCAGCCCGTTAAGTTTCGGACCCGAGCTAGCTTTGCTCAAATAACTGCCGATATATTAACAGTAAGTGCACCAAAAAGTCTACCTAATAATATCCCTTGTAGAAGAAGTTCTTGTTAAATATGATCTGAGGTCCTGACGCCAACTCGATGTTGTCCTAATAAAGTTGTGTTTTGCGCCTATTCAGGTATCGGCTCGTCACTTGACTGTGGTCTATAATTACTTCACCCATTCCCAATGTCCCTTGTTTAGATCTTGTGTGACGATAATTCAATTCAACTTAACCGATGCATGAATTTAGCCAAATTAGTGCCACGTTGTATTTTAAAAACTATGTATTTCACCAAGCCTTAAAAATTAAAAAAAAAACCCTATTCCTAACTTAATTACTTTAATTTATTATTTCTAACTAGACTTCTAATATTTGTGTGCCTAATGATTGTAATTAAGAACATTTTACTAAAAGATTTGGCAGTTGTAAAAAATCAGAATTTTTGTTATCTCTTTTTTTTTTTGCAAATGTGTTTTCTCAGACAAAAAAAAATGAAAATGATGTCAAAATATTTTTCTTTATATTTCAGTGTGTCTCTATAAAACAAACGTTGGCGAAATTATAGCTACGAGAAAAACGCATTTCTTTATTTGAATAAGAATAAAGATTTAGAGTGAAAAATCTTTGAAAAAAAGCATAAAACATTTCGTTTATTTTCTTTTATTTGCATTTTGTTTATTCATATGTAAAATAGTTTTATCATAGTCTTTCTACTCAAATTGATATTATAATTACTTTCCTTAAAAAGCAAGTCTTAAAAGCAAGTAAAAAATGAAGGAATCTTTTATTTTTAATATATTTTAAATAAATAGATTATGTCACATATTTTTTTAAAAGTTGTATTTTTAACAGAGTGAAATTTTTTCTATAAATAATAAATGTTAGAGATGATGTAATTTGAGACTTTGTTAACAAGATTAGTTTATGCTTCACACTATATATTTCAATACTATTAGTTTATTCTCTTGAGCAAGTTTGTTATTGTAGTGCTGTTTTAAGATTATGTAAGTTGATTGCTAAGATTCTGGGTACTTTAATTTGGAATAAAATAAAAGTAGAATTAGGTGTACTATTTTTCTTAGGCTGTTTTCAAAAGTATTTTGCATTTAGTAAATATAGAGAAATGTCAGCAGGTTAACGAGGCTTTGCAAAAAGGTTTGCGTTATTTTTTTTGTGTGTGTATGTGTGCTGTGGCTATTTCACTGCAAGTACTACAAGTGTCGAAACAAGAAAAGTGGTTGCTTTGCTTTTGTATCAAATGTAGAAATCGCCAAAAGTGACAATATTTTGAAATGCACGTTTTTCCACTGCTCTATTCAGCTTTGTAATTCAAAAAATTAATTTACCTTCTTGTTTCTTCTAGATTACATTAATAGTATAAATACAATAATAATAGTAAAATAATTTTAAATGTTATTTTTAAATTGGTGATTCGATAGAACAGTGATATATTTTTATTGCTTTAATATAAATTTTTAAATACAGCTGTATGTTTTTTGCTAGTGCAATTCGATGATTACATTTTTTGCTACTGCAGCACTTTACTTATGAATCACGCAAACATTTTAATAGATTTAAATAAACATTAAAAAGTCGCAAAGCCCTCTTAAAACAAACGAGTGAAATCCACTCCAGTAGGAGAAGTGCTTTTCGACACTGGGAGTGAATATTATTATCAGACTGAGAGTTAAAATTACTCGTTTGGAGTGATCCTGTCGGAGGTTAACAACTCAAAGTATCCCACAAGAGGATAAGTGCATTTTCCAGACTGGGGAGGAGTAAAATTACTCAAGACTAGTAAAATCGCTCGTTCGTTTTAAGAGTGTTGCTAGAGCATTGCAGCGAAAAAGTAAATCGGGATAATAAAATATACTCCAAAAGGTATTTTACTATTATCTAGTGACATTTTTTTGTATTCATAGAGAAGGATGAAGCAGATTATCCGTATGCAAAATCTAAGATTTTTGAAAACGACCAAAATTAATCATCTGAAATTCAAGCGAACTAGCGATAGATCGCAATACCTGCCACAAAAAAGGGGGGGGGGTGGGGGGGGGGGGGGTAAAAAAGGGGGGGAAGTGAAAAAAAAATATTAAAAATATATTTTGGGGGGGGGGGGGGGGGGGGGGGGGGGTTTTTATTTTTTTGGGTTTTTTTTTGTTATTGGGGGGGGGGGGGGGGGGTTTTTTTTTTGTTTTTTGATCCTAGGAAAACTTGTCCTGGTCAGTAATTCAAGCAGTATTCTCGGCCTTATTTTTTACATACAATTTGTCATTTCATTTTATATCTGAAAAATATGAAACTTTTTCTTGAAGTTTGTCCAACCATTCCCAAAAAAATCTATTTGAAAATTTGATCCATTTGTAGCTATGTCATCGAAAGGGGATGTCAAATACATTGAAATCTTGAAAATGCTTGCGTAATTTTATTATCTAAAGATTTCTACTTTTTTCAATTGAAATAAAATATAAAGATTTTATTGATCTCAGGTAAAATTACATGCATTTTCAAAAGAAGTATTTTCTTTTTGTTTATCAAAAATATGTCGAATTTCGAGAGTGATTTCTCTAGAGAAATCAATAATCTCAAGAGACTGTTCGTTGAAAGAATAAAATTGAATTACGCAAAACAAAAAATTCCAATTTCTCTCCACAAAATATTACAATCTCCTATTTTTCAATATCTTTTGAATCGGGCTTTTTATCATTGATTGAAGGCATTTGAGATAAACTTTTACGCCGACTCTCATCTAAAAGCGTTTTCAAAGATCTGCATTCTCAAAGGAAAATAAAAAAAAGACACATTCTCAACAAAGAATGCTCTTTAATCTTGGAGAGAAAAATACCTGTTGAGTGCTAATGAGACCCCAAAAGGAGGAATTCAACAGTTTCGGATTTTTCGCCTTTGCATCCTTACTTTTGTGATAGGGAATTATTTTTTTGTTTACGACGCTCACCGATATTTTACTTTTATTTAGTTGATCTTTATTAAAGACGGGATTTAAAGGTGGATTACTTAAAATTTAGATTTATTTTGTAGTTTAGTATTAAGGTTTGAATTAAATAGTACTGAATTAATGTCGAAACATTCACACACATAGTGAATTACGATATTTTTTGTAGCATACATGACAAGATATGAGTCATATGATCCACAAGGGAAAATGTTAAATTAATTGGGTCTTTCACACTTGTCAGGGGGAAAATAAAAGGACTTGTATATAAACTCGCATGCGGCTCAGTGGCCGAGAGGTTAAACGCTTCCGCCTCGTAATCCCAAGATCGCGGGTTCGAGACCCGGCTGAATCGTCCCATTTTCTGGATGGGAAAATTCTGGGCGCGCATGTCATATGATTATGTGGCATGTAAAAGGTAACTGGAGGGCCCATTTGGCTTGGGTTCTCTCGGCAAAATTAAATCTCGACGTACTTTAACATCCACAGAGAGCTCAGATTCATTGTAATCTGGGCGTCAAAATCAGTAGCGAGAGTCGCCTAGATGGTGCCACAAGAAAATTGCTCTCACTTTTGGGGAATATACCGAGTCTGCAAAGGCTTGAGCGCCAATGTTGCAGTCCCATTAGGGAAAGAAAATGAACTCGCATTCGCCAAAGTATAACTAAGGCAGTCTAGCGGGTTCATTGGCGACTTTTGATAGTAAATTCTATTAGACGAAGTCGCCAATGAATTGGCCTGACTGGATTCTTAGTTATGCTCTGGAGAATGGGAGTTTTGTGTAACTAAACTTTTCAAACATATTATTTGTCATTTATTTACTGTTTTATCGATTATATTTGCTAACATTAATTACAATTTTTAGTACCATTTTCATGAAAAATGTCTAGCCAAAAATTTGTCAAAAGTGTCGAAAAAATTGCATCCTTAACAAAGAATGCTCTTTAATCTTGGTGAGAAAAATACATGTTGAGTGCTAATGAGAACGCAAAAGAAGGAAAGTGAATTATTTCATTTGTTGGGAATTATTTTTGTTTGCAAAAGCTAGCCGATTTTTCTCTCTCATTTTGTTGATGTTTATTAAAACACTGATTATTTAAAATTTAGTTTTATTTCTGTAGTTTATACATGTTTTCCTTGAATAGTGTAACTAGTTTAAAATAGGCTTTTATTCAATCGTAAATAAATTACACGTCCGTCTTTATACTACAATGATTGCGATTAATTTCATATAAAATTGAAAACAAATTATTTCCAGAACATAAACAATTAATTTTTAAAGCATTGATTATTCAATAAATATTTCCTATTTTCCTATTTGTATTAATAATGGTGTGAAAAGCTAATTTTAAACTTTCTTTTTATTTATACCAATGCCTTAGAGCTATAAGCATTAAATTAATTACAATATACTACACTGCTCAAAACAATTAGGGGGGCACTTTTTAATTCCAACTTTAACTTCACTCCCAACTTTTTAATTTTTATCCTATAAATCTGAAATTTGTTAAATAGGTTCACTATGCATTCGAAATGAAATAGTAAAAAACAGGAGAAAAAATCTTAAGTTTTAATACTTAAATTTAAAGGGGGGGAAATGGAATAATAACTTTTTAATAAATTATAACAATATTTTTTCAAAACTTTTTTTGTTAAAAATAGTTGAAATATATTTTTAAACATCTAAAAAATGCAAGCATGGAAAATTTAGGGTCAATTTATTTTCTAAAACTGTTTTAAAGTGAAATTTATTTTACCATATTTTTCATATTTTCATTAATATTAAAAAAATATATTTAATTCTTCAAAAATACGTTATTCTTCCATATAATGATGTATCTAACGATACATAAGTTGCGAATTTAACTTAGTCAGAAAAAAATCACAAGCTGATGATTCCCAATGGAATCATCGGGAGCGAAAGGGTTTAAAACATGTGCTCCCCTAATTGTTTTGAGCAGTGTATAAAGAATCAATGAAAACACAAATATTAAAATTTGTAAGCATCTTAAATTTCTGTAA
Source organism: Hylyphantes graminicola (assembly GCA_023701765.1). Classification (NCBI taxonomy): domain Eukaryota; kingdom Metazoa; phylum Arthropoda; class Arachnida; order Araneae; family Linyphiidae; genus Hylyphantes; species Hylyphantes graminicola. Next base: position 62,059,870 of record CM043114.1, on the reverse strand, counting down.
AGTAAATTTTTCAATGTTCTCAAATAAAAAATTATTCTTTCGCTTGCTACGTTATTCAATCCTTTAAATATTTAGTAGTTATCAACTTTTTGTATTTTTCAATCTGAACACGCAAGTCTATTATTTTAAACATTGTATTGTTACAAAAAATAATATTACAGAAACGATCTCAAATACAAAATTTTATAAGAATGCTACCTTAGTTGCAAAGTTTTATAACAATGCAATCTTAAATTCGTATTTTTATTACAATGCAATCTTTGTTACGCATTTCTTATAACAATTCAATCTTAGTTACGCATTTTTACAACAATGCAATCTTAGTTACGCATTTTTATAGCCGGCCCGCCGGCGCAGTGGTTAGTGTACTAGCCTTTGGAGCTGCTGGGCTCGCGCTCAAATCCCGGTAAAAAATGGATGTTTTTCTTGTCAATCCCGGCGAATGTTGTTATGTGTACTAGCCTTTGGAGCTGCTGGGCTTCGGGTCTCAAATCCCGTGTCGTCCTTCTTTGTGTGTCTCTTGTGAACTTGTCTCTTTGGCGAGCTGGGTAAGGGGCTGTGTCGTCCTTCTTTGTGGTGTCACTTGTGACTGTCCTTCGCGAGCTGGGTAATGGGCTATGGCTCGGGCTCAAAGCCTACAATCCAGGGATGTTGTTCTTGCTCAATAGAATGTTGTTATGTGTCTATGTTGTGTCGTCCTTCTTTGTGTGGTCTCTTGTGTCTGTCTCTCTAGGCGAGCTGGGTATGGGCTTCTAAGAAACAGGATGTTTGTCAATGGGTCGCATTGTTATTTGTCATATGATTGAGTCTATGTGTTTGTGTCGTCTTCTTTGTGTGTCTCTTGTGACTGTCTCTTTGGCGGCTGGGGTAATTGGCTTTAAAGCCTACACTCTCATTCTAGAGGGCGCATTCACTGTTATTTGTCATACGCATTTTTATAACAATTCAATTTTAGTTACAATGTTTTATAACAATGCAATCTTAGTTAAATAATTACCAGTGTATCACCTAAAGTATCACCCTATTACAATCCGAGTACATTCCAATACTCCCGCGAAGTTCATTCAGATCCCGCTAGATGTCGCTGCCAAATATTCTGGGTATACATTCCTCAGCTAAAGTGATGTAAAGTCAGAAGGATGTGTATTCTTCCTTCCGTTGAGATGCCTTCACTCAAAGAGTGGAGAATCACATTCAATTCTGAATAGCGGATCGTGTTTTTTCGGTTGATCTTTCTAAAATAATAATTGGCATCGACAAAAGATATGTGAACTGATATTATGTTTTAAATTTTGTATTAGTTTTACATGTGTTTTTGATGTAATTTGTTTTGAAGCATGGCAAAATACTGGGGATTTGTTAAAGAGAAGTTTGCAAATGTCTTTGTTGTGTTTGGTTTATTTATTTTTCATGGACTAAAAGGTAAGTCGAAAATATTTATTGTTTTATAAGGAAATTTTATAAAATTACTATTTCTAAAAAATTTTAGGGTTCTTTTATATATTTTTTACACAAGGTTGTTTTTTTAAAGTATTTTCTTTTTCACATGGTTGTTTAAGTAATATTGGTATGGTATTATTTATTCTTATTTGTATTCTTTTATTTGATTTTAGCATTGAATCTTTATCCGATGAGTTTAGAATAAAGTTTAAATTATTAAAATATATATTTTAAAAAAGAAATGTTCATTTTTAATCTACTGGTCATTTTCATGCTTAAAAAAGCCTTTATAATTTTTCAAAAAATTAATTTGATCTCTCGGAGAGTTATTCATCAAATTAGTAAAAAAATTCGGCACTCGAAACTCTAATCAAGGCAATTTCAATCAAACAGAGATTGACAATTTTGGGTTTTTAATAGTTTAGCGGGTGAAACTTTTTATCCTTATCCAGTTTTAACAAGTTTTTAATTTCTATTGAAAATGGTTGGTTTAAAAGTGAAGTGTCATATGAGATATAGAAACAGTTAAGGCATGCATTCTTAAAAGATAGATTGCAGTTCTTTCTGGTATTTCTTTATATATTATATAAAATAGTAATACTCAGCGGTTTTGACTCACTTGAACCAGACGATAGTTAGTTTGACCCATATTTACCACCCTTTAATTGTTGTGCACTAAATTTTTAATTTTAATGATTTGTCTTTTAATTTTTAATATGTTTTTTTGAATATGTGTTTTGTTTGATTAGCCAAATTGTTTAATATGTTTAGTTATCACTATTATTATTCTGAAAAATCCAAAATTCAAATAAAAGTTTAAGGAAGAATTTACTTTATCTTTAGAGACTTCAACGTTATAGAACCGACAGTGTCAATCAAAAAGTTCCATCTTATCCCGTTTTCCCAAAATTGAACAATAAAAAGTAAAACATCTGCTTTTACGTAGTACTTATAATTACCAATAGTAGATAAAGGGGTAAAAATCATGTAGCTTTATCATACTTCGAATGAGTCCCCTCTTTATGTAGGGGGTATGTGGTAGGTACATATATATTCCGGATTGGTGCTTGTATCTGAGGACAGCTTTTATCCAAACAGCGTTCGTCAAGTAAGACAGACTCATAAGAGTTTTTACTGTCTCAGAGAATGGAAGTGCCACCCAGGGCGAAGACGGGAATAGAACCGCACCCTTTACAGAGCGCAGACTGCTGTCCTGCGGTGCTAACCACTCGGCAATCGGGGCCCCGCTTTATGTAGGGCTTCTAAATTTTAATTAATCTTTAATTATCGGAATTTAAATTTGGTCTTTGCAAGGTGTTCTAAAGACTGAGTCAGGCTGTTTTGATGATCCCCCCCCCCCTTATATGCTGTGTTACTATGAATAAAAAATTGAGTCGAGTGAAGTCGTACTAGAACTATACGACGGCTGTTGACGACGGGTGTCGTAATTTAGAAACACAGTCAAGTGACAAGACGACACCCGAGTATTCATCCATTGCAAATTGTATGAACGACATCGTACCCATTGTCGGGACTTAGGAGCATATTTAACGTGCACTTCCTCTAGACGAGGTATTATTTGTCGGACTTTTTGCTGCACAGACAGTTCATAGGTAGCAGTTATTTTGGTAATATCCGGACCCGAGCCAGATACCTTTCGAATTCAGAGCCTTACCGACTGGGTTCGTATATGCTTTAGAAATCAATGTTGTTTGGATCTTAAGTTCCGGGAGTACTTTGGAAAAAAAAAATCAATAAAATTCAACACAAATTTGCAATGTATATCAATCATTACAAATTATTGGTCTAAATAATCATTTCATTTCAAAAAATTTAAATATATTCGCTGTGAAAACAGTGTTACTGAAATGTTTTTAGTTTAAATATTTTTCCTGAAAGGGATAACTGAAGGAAAATGTAAATAACTGGCTTTCTTATAATTTTTTTAGTTGGTAAATTTCTTGTTTGTTTAAAGAGAAGGATACTTTACGTTTAGTAATGAATATTTTCTAATAAATTATGAACTATATTATTTTTAAATACTAATTTGAAAAGTCAAAGAATATGAAAAATAATGACTAGTTTTAAAAATATGCTAGTTTTAATTCACTATTTTTTCAATTAACGAACCCATTTGGTATACATTACGCATTTTCTTTACAGATTAAAAATCGTTTATTTTGAGGTGTTAAAAAGTCGTGTTTCGTGTAATTGAATTTGTTAAAAATAAATTTTTAAAATAGTTTTATTTATATATTTAGACAAACTAAATATTAGAAGATTATTTTGCAATCGCATGTTTTCTGCTAATTGTTGTCATAATGAGTTGAGATATGCTGCTTTCTCAAAAAAAAAGTTTGCCAAATAATAATTCAAAGGTATAATGCAGTGTTTTAAAACGAGTAGCATAAATAATATTTATTCTCAACATTTTACCCACAACAAATATTTCGAAAATTTACAAAAATATCCATCGGCACGCAATTTAAAAGATAAAAAAATTACTTTCTCTACTTATTCTTAAAGTATTCCTAGTTATAATTAACAGAATTTTTTATTTACCTTTCATAGTTTGTGATAAGCGTAATTAATATTTTTTCATGCTTACATAAGCCTTGTTTATAAAGCAAACTAAAAGGGGACTGAAATATTTATAAGCGGTAATAGCTTTTTTTTATCCCTTGCAAATTTTATTTTTCTAAAATATTTATTTTTCTGACAATTTTATTTATAGATTTTATGCTATGTTTTTTTTGATTTCTGATGAATCTATACAAAGGTGTTATGTTTGCTCAAAATTTAGAGAAGATACTTAAAAAATAGATAAACTTTTAGAATCATTCATTTTCTTTTTTATAAATGATACTCTTAGAATGATGGAAATTTGGGAAGAATTTAAAGCATTTAAAACTATCATTTCATTAATTTTTAAATGTCAATTTTTATATTTAAAAGAAATTTTTTAGTTTTTATAATAATAAAAAATCTTCAAGTAGGTAGTTCATCATGAAATTTTTTTTTTTTACATAAGATATCTAAAGGAAGATAAGATTCTAAAATTAGAAAATATTCCAATAATGTCCTGAGGGTTCGAATAACAGTAGATGCTAATTTTTGAGAAAAAAAATTCGAAAAGGCTTTTTTGCAACGTGACTAAAATTTCCAAATTCGAAGAAATTAAGTTTCCAAGTATAAATAGATTTAAAGGTTCGTAAAAACAATTAAATAAATTTCATTAGTCATGATTCTGTTTTTTATTGCAAAACTTAGGTTTGTTAATGTACTTGTTCAGCAAGCTTTGAAAAATAGAATTAAATTTATGCTTCCAAATTAATTTAGTTTACTAATTAATTCTTATTTGAAACCTAAAAGTTGAGATACATATATTATATTTCAGGATATAAAGTCGGTATATACTTTTTTTTTGCATTTATTGCATTAAATTCATTGTTTTTTTAACTAATATTTTCATGAGTTTCATGAACATCGGAATTTGATAAAAAGGTAATATTGATATCGAGGAGATAGCCACCCGATTTTGATTTTGATCCTTTTAAAGTATAAACTTTTAACGTATATACTCCACATAAAAGCACATGTAATTAAGCAAGCAAAAAATAAAAAAAAAAAAAAAAAATAACACAGCCCACGTACGTTTTATTTTTTACAAGCCCAATACTATTTCAATGTAAATCGTTCTGAGGGAAGCAAAATGAATAATATTTAAAATGGCTTTAACAGGAAAAACTACGTTTGCAGTTTGCAAGAAGAGGAAACATTCCAAAAATAAATAATTGTTCAAAATATTATTAAGTCCGTGGATGTATTGAGTAGAGTTGATCATTTGGTGTATACAACCTGCTCTATATGGGTTTGTTTTGCAACAGTTGAGGGGGAAACGCTTTGTAGGGGCTCTACTAAATCGGATCGAACAGGACAACGCAATTAAAAAATAATTAATAAATATAATACGGGCATGTTTGAAACCTATGTAGAATATATTTTTCTAATCTTTAAAAAATTAATAAATTTAGTAGCAAAAAATTTAGCTATTTTTGAAGATAAACAATACAAATAGTAGAAATGTTAAGTAAAATACGATTTAATCTATACTTTAATTTGGACGATGTTTTTTTCTTGATAGATGTTTTAAGGGACGCATTACCTAAAATTTAAATTCCATATTTTTATCGCTGCGTTTAAATTAACTATTTTTATAAAGAACTAACATCAATAAGCATATCAAAATTCTTAGTATTGAACGTTAGTTTTTTCAAAATATTAAAAATATAAAAAATAATATCCGATTTTTCAAATACTACTCCTCCTTACCAATTTAAGGAATTTTTTAATGGATTTTTTTTCAAAAAGTTCAACAACAATCTGTTAAATAATAGTTGGTATGGATATTGATGCTACAGTAAAAACAAAAAATAGTTATGCGATTTAAGTATACAAATAGCCAAAAAATAAGATTTTTTTTCTAATTTTCAACTTCATCCACTATTTAAAAAAATTTAATCACACTAGACCTTATCCATACCAACTTTTTGTTTATGTATACGCCTTAATTACAGGAAAAAAATTTGGAGCTCTACATTTTAATAATTATGAAGCCTTAGCTTTCTAACCATTCATTAAGCTAAAACAATTTATATTTAAAAATTCAACAGAAAATTATCAATTTTTTTTTTGCAAATCCTCAATATTATTTTCAATAAACCTTATCATTATAAATGATACCTTCTTTTTTTTGCATCTATATTTTATATCACAGAGTTCTAGAACATTTAACCATTTTCTGGAGAGCCCTAAATTTTAGGTAATGCGTCCCCTTAAATTGGATATTAAGTTTCAGGGGGGCAGCAATTCAGTACATGACACATTTTACTTTAAAAGCCCTCTATCAATATCCAGAGCAATTTAAACAAGAATAAACATTTTCTTTTTAACATATAGAATCACCAAGTACGTGACTTCGAATCGGCCGAATATGTTTTTTTTTGTTTGATTTTGAAATAAAATGAATCTGCACCCGTGCTTCAAAGTTAAAATAAAAAGAAGGAACTATTGTTTTTTTTAATATCAGTTTCTAGGCAGTTTTAGAATTGATAATTATCAATAAAAGATGCAGTGTATGGATTCTTTTTTATTGTAGATTATTATGTGTTTTCGTAACATTTTTCCCCAATTCTGTGTTTAATAGAAGTTTTATGTTTGTTTAATCTACATAACGGGTTTTATTTTTTACATATAAATTCATTTTATATGCTCTATCAAATCAAAAGAAGGAGAAAGCCTACAAATCGTAAGTAATTTTAATAAAATTTTCCTCGTAACAATTTTGATTATAAGGAGTAATTTTTTAAATGCATTTAACTTGTGCCAAATGCATAGTTTTCTATTTCAAACACCAATAGAAAAATTGGTGATCAAGCAGCAACGCCAGGAAGCCCAGCAAGGTTGGTTCAACTAAATTATAATGTTTTGATTATCTCCAATAACTATCGAAAGTTTTATGAATCATTCTGCTCTCTTCGAATAAACAAATTCTTGAAATGTAACCCCCCAAATTCCATCATTGACTAATTCTATTGTAAAAATTAAGCATGATTTATTTTCTGGGCATACCTTTGTTAGATTGGTTAAGTTGAAAGTTAAAAACTTCTTGTCTCTCTGCTTGATCAATTTTACAACTGATTTAAATCACCTCTTAATCTCTATTTCCAGGGAATGATTTTAAATTCTTATATTTTATCATAATCGTTAATGACTAACCCTTAATTGAATCGGTCGAGTGCAGAAAAACAACGGTCAGTCACAAATTTCGAAAATTTTTTCAGTGGGAGGAAAAAACGTAAATTCAATCCTCCTCTAGTTCTGCATTAACACTCGAAACAACGTCCTGTATTTATGGGACTAATCAACAGACTAACGTAGTTTTTGCACCAACACGACCTTGCCTTTCTACGCTTATTTTCATTGAAAACGAGTTTTCGGTTTTTTTTGACTAAAGTGGTTTCTGCACTCACCGATTCAATTATTTTTTGTAAACCTATGCTGAAACTTGTACTCAATTTCTTATTATTCCAGTCTCGCATTCCGTTGAAATCCGTTCGCTCTCGTTCCAAGGTGATTCCAGAACGGGGGACGGAGGAGGTATCGTCGTCCTCGACTGGAATACGCTACAACGAGAACGACTACGGCTGGTGGTAAGTGGTTCTTCGACGAAAAACACAGAACCAGTCTACCAGTGGATACCAGAGCTCAGCAACAGACATGTCTCTGGAGTGCTCAAGAACAGGCTGGACACTGACTTTGCGGTCAATACCGCAGATTTCTATTCGCGGTACAGGGCGATCAGGATACGGAGGCCTTCTACTGAGTTGAGTGGGAAGTACACGTGTCTAGTAACGTCGCTGGCTGGACAGGATTCGAGAGAGCAGGTCATGACTGTGTTTGGTAAGGAATGAAGGGAAGTTACCATTAAAAACAAATGTTACTGAAGTAGTTAAGTGGTCTGCCATGGGTAGGTAAATTGCAGTAATACAGCAAAAAATGGGAAATTTTTTAGAACCATTTTGTCTGAAAAATAATCAGTCATTTACAACACTTCTTTCAAGGTTAAAGATATTGAGTTCTTACAACAATGTTTTAAAGAACCATTGTGTGTAAGAAACTCAATATCTTTAACTTGAAAGAAGAGTTGTAAATGACTGTTATTTTAGGACAAAATGGTCTAAATCATTGCTGTAGTTACTGCAAGTTACCTTCCCATGGCAGACACTGTAATACTTCAGTAACATTTTGTTTTTAATGGTAACTTCCTTCATTCTTACCAAACAGTCATGACCTGCTCTTCTCGCATCCTGTCCAGCCAGCGACGTTACTAGGACACGTTGTACTTCCACTCAACTCAGTAGAAGGCCCTCCGTATCCTGATCGCCCTGTAACGCGAATAGAAATCTGCGGTATTGACCGCAAAGTCAGTGTCAAGCCTGTTCTTGAGCATCAGAGACATGTCTGTTGCTGAGCTCTGGTTATCCACTGTAGAATGGTTCTGTGTTTTCGTTCGAAGATACCACTTGACACCAGCCGTAGGTCTCGTTTCTCGTTGTAGGCGTATTCGCTGGTCGTGGACGACGGACTCCTCCGTCCGTTCTGGATCCACCTTGGAACGGAGAGGGCGACGGATTTCAACGGAATGGCGAGATGGAATAATATGAATTGAGTTACAAGTTTCAGCATCGGTTTACAAAAAATAATTGAATCGGTGAGTGCAAGAAACCACTTCAGTCAAAAAAAATCCGAAAACTCGTTTCAATGAAAATAAGCGTGAAAGGCAACAAGGTGCGTGTTGGGTGCAAAACTACGTTGTATGTTGAGTAGTCCCATAAATACAGGATGACGTTTGTTTCGAGTGTTTAGTGCAAAATAGAGGAGGAGTATTACGTTTTTTTCTCCCTCCCTGAAAAAATTCGAAAATTTGTGCTGACGTTGTTTCTGCACTCACCGATTCAATTAAGGGTTTGTCAATTATCGATTATGATAAAATATTAGAATCTTTAAAAATGCATTCCCTGGGAAATAGGAGATTAAGAGGTGATTTAAATCAGTTGTTAAAATTGATCAAGCAGAGAGACAAGGAAGTTTTAACTTTCAACTTAAGCCAATCGAACCAAAGGATATGGCCAGAAAATAAATCATGCTTATTTTTACAATAGAGTTGTCAATGAGTGGAATGGTTTACATTTACAAGAATTGTTGTTTATTCGAAGAGAGCAGAATGATTCATAAAACTTTCGATAGTTATTGGAGATAATCAAAACATTATAATTTAGTTGAACCAACCTTGCTGGGCTTTGGCGTGTTGCCTTGTAACAATTTTTCTCTTTGTGTTTGACTTCTATAGAAAACCTATGCATTTGGCACAAGGTAAATGCATTTAAAAAATTTACTCCTTTAAAATCAAATTTTGTTGACGAGGAAATTTTTTATTAAAATTAATTACGATTTGTAGGCTTTCTCCTTCTTTTGATTTGATGATATTAAAATGATTTTATATGTTAAAAATAAACCCGTTAGTAGATTAAACAAACATAAAACTTCTATTAAACACAGAAATTGGGGGAAAAGTGATACGAAACACGTAGAATAATCTACAATAAAAACGATATCCATACATTGCATCTTTTTTTGATATAATATCAATTCTAAACTGCCTAGAAACTGATATAAAAATAAACAATATGTTCACTTTTTTTATTTTCATTTGAAGCACGGGTTGCAGATTCATTTTATTTCAAATTCAAACAAAAAAAACTATTCGGCGATTCGTAGTCACATATTGGTGATTCTATTGTTAAAGAAATGTTTATTCTTGTTTAAATTGCTTTGGATATTGATAGAGGGCTATTAAGTAAAATGTGTCATGTACTGAGATTGATGCCCCCTGAAATGGTAACTAATAATCATTTAAGTGGGGACGCATTACTAAAATTTAGGGCTCTCCAGAAGAAAATGGTTAAATGTTTCTAGATAAACTCTGTGATATAAATATAGTGCAAAATAAGAAGGTATCATTTATAATGCTAGAGGTTTATGAAAATAATATGGTGGTTTTGCAAAAAAAAATTGAAATTTTTCTGTTGATTTTTTTTAAATTATTAATTGTTTTGCTTATGAATGGTTAAAAGCTAAGGCTTTTAAGTTAATAAATGTAGAGCTCAATTTTTTTTTCCTGTATTAAGGCGTATTACCATAAACAAAGTTGGTTATGGGATAAGGTTCTAGTGTGATTAGAATTTTTTAAATAGGTGATGAAGTTGAAATTTAGAAAAAAATCTTATTTTTTGTCTATTTTTATACATAAATCGGCATAACTATTTTTGTTTTATGATGCTCAATTATCGCATACCACCTTTTATTAACAGTATGTTGTTACTGTGAACATTTTGAAAAAAAAAATCCATTAAAAATTCCTTAATTTTAGTGAGGAGTAGTATTTGGAAAAATCGTTATTATTTTAATATTTTTAATATTATTTTGAAAAAAACTATCGTTTCAATACTAAAATTTTTTGAATATGCTTTTGAATTGTTAGTTCTTTATAAAAATGTTTATTTAAACGCTTAGCGATAAAAATATGGGATTTAAAATTTTTAGGTAATGCGTCCTTAAACATATAATATGATAAAACATCGTCCGTAGTCAAAGCTTAGATTAAATCGTATTTTACTTAACCAATTTACTAGTTGTATTGGTTTATCTTCAAAATTATTCTAGATTTTTGCTATATTTAATATTTTTTTTAAAGTTAGAAAAATATATTCCTACATAGGTTCAACATGCACGGTATTATATTTATTAATTATTTTTTATTGCGTTGTCCTGTTCGATCCGATGTAGTAGGAGCCTACAAAAGTTTCCCCCTCATCTGATGCCCAAAAACAAACCAAAATAGAGAGGTTGTATACACCGAAATGCAACTCTACTAATAACTTTCCTCGGTACTTTAATAATATTTTGAACAATTATTTATTTGTGGGAATGTTTCCTCTTCTTGCAAACGTGCAAACGTAGTTTTCCTGTTAAAGCCATTTTAAATATTATTCATTTTGCTTCCTCAGAACGATTTACATTGAAATATGTATTGGGCTTGGTAAAAATATTAGCGTTCGTGGGCTGTGTTTTTTTTTTTTTTTTTTTTTTTTTTTATTTGCTTTGCTTCATTTCATGTGCTTTTTATGTGGGTAATATACGTTAACAGTTTTATTACGTTAAAAGGATCCAAATTCAAAATCCGGGTGTGCGGTTGGGGTCGTATTTCTCCTCGATATGCAAATATTACTTTTTTATCACATTCGATGTTCATGATGAAACTATGAAAATATTAGTTAAAAAACATGAATTTAATGCAATAAATGCAAAAAAAAAAGTATATACCGGACTTATATCCTGAATATAATATTTATGTTATCTCATTTAAGGTTCCCAAATAGAATTATATTAGTAAACTAATTAATTTGGAACATAATTTTAATTATTTTTCAAAGCTGGCTGAAAAAAGGTAAATAAAACAAACTAAGTTTTTGCAATAAAAAAACAAGAATCATGCCTAAATGAAAATTATTATTGTTTTACGATACCTTTAAATCATTTATACTTTAGAAACTTTTAATTTCTTCGAATGTGGAAAATTTTAGTACCGTTGTCAAAAAAGCCTTTTCGCATTTTTTTTTTCAAAAATTAGCTTCTACTGTTATTCGAACCTCAGGGACATTTATGTGGAATTTTTCTAATTGTAGATTCTTATCTTCTTTTGAGATCTTATGTAAAAAAAAATTCATGTTGAACTCCCTACTTAAAGATTTTTTATTATTATAAAATCTTAAAAATTTCTTTTTAAATATAAAAAATTGACATTTTAAAATTTTAAATGGAAATTTGGATAGTTTTAAAAATGCGTTTTAAATTCTTCCCAAATTTCCATAATTCTCAGTGTAGTCATTTATCAAAAAAGAAAATGAATGATTTAAAGTTTTTATCTATTTTTTTAAAGTATGTTCTCTATATTTGGAGCAAACATAACACCTTTGTAAAGATTCATCAGAAATCAAAAAAAAAAAAAACATTAGAATAAAATCTATATATTATATTGTCAGAAAATAAATATTTTAGAAAATAAATTTGCAAGGGATAAAAAAAAGCTATTTACCGCTTATAAATATTTCAGTCCCCTTTTTAGTTTGCTTTTATAAACAAGGCTTTTGTAAGCATGAAAAAATATTACTTAAGCTTATCCAAACTTATGAAGGTAAATAAAAATTCTGTTTATTATACTAGGAATACTTTAGAATAAGATTGAGAAAGTAATTTTTTTATCTTTTAAATTGCGGTGCCGATGGCTATTTTGTAAGATTTTCTGAAATATTTGTTGTGGGTTATTTAAAATGTTGAGAATAAATTATTATTTATGTACTCGTTTTAAAACACTGCATTATAACTTTGAATTAATATTTGGCAAACTTTTTTTTTGAGGAAAGCAGCATATCTCACTCATTATGACAACAATTTGCATGAAAACTTGCGATGCGACAAATAATCTTTCTATTTAGTATGTCCTAAATAAATAAAATATAAAGCTTTTTAACAATTTATGTTTAACAATTTCAATTACACGAAACACGACTTTTAAACACCTCAAAATAAACGATTTAATTCTGTAAAGAAAATGCGTTAATGGTATTCGCAAATGGGTCGTTAATTGGGAAAAATAGTGAATTAAAAATAGCATATTTTAAAACTAGTCATTATTTTTCATATTCTTTGACTTTTAAAATTAGTATTTAAAAAATATATATAGTTCATAATTTATTAGAAATAATATTCATTACTAAACGTAAAGTATCCTTCTCTTTAAACAAACAAGAAATTTACCAACTAAAAAAATTTATATGAAAGCAGTTATTTACATTTTCCTTCAGTTATCCCTTTCAGGAAAAATATTTAAACTAAAAACATTTCAGTAACACTGTTTTCACAGCGAATATATTTAAATTTTTTGAAATGAAATGATTATTTAGACCAATAATTTGTAATGATTGATATACATTGCAAATTTGTGTTGAAGTTTATGATTTTTTTTTTCCCAAAAGTACTCCCGATAAAAACTTAAGCTCCAACAACATTGATTTCTAAAGCATATACGACCCAGTCGGTAAGGCTCTGAATTCGAAAGGTATCTGGCTCGGGTCCGGATATTACCAAAATAACTGCTTCTAATGAACTGTCTGTGCAGAAAAAGTCCCGTCAAATAATCCTGCGGTCTAGGAAGTGCACGTTAAATATGCTCCTACGTCCCGACAATGGGTCGATGTCGTTCATTACATTTGCAATGGATGAATACTCGGGTGTCGTCTTGTCTCTTGGGACCTGTGTTTCTAAATTACGTCACCCAGTCGTCAACAGCCGTCGTTTATAGTACTAGTACGACTTCACTCGATCTCAATTTTTTATCATAGTAACAACTGCATTATAAGGGGGGGGGGGTCATCAAAAACAGCCTCCTGACTCAGTCTTTAGAACACCTTGCAAAGACATAACTTTAAATTCCGATAAATTAAAGATTAATTAAAATTTAGAAGCCCTACATAAAGCGGTGGCCCACCGATTGCCGAGTGGTTGCCCGCAGGAAGCAGGTCTGCGCTCTGTAAAGGGTGCGGGTTCTATTCCCGTCTTCGCCCTGGGTGCACTTCCATTCTCTGTGACAGTAAAAACTCTTTATGTGTCTGTCTTACTTGACGAACGCTTATAAGCGTGTCTCTGATCAAGCACACAAGCCGGAATATATATGTACCTACCACATACCCCCTACATAAAGAGGGGACTCTTTCCGAAGTGATAAAGCCTACATGATTTTACCCTTTATCTACTATTGGTAATTATAAGTACTACGTAAAAGCAGATGTTTTACTTTTTATTGTTCAATTTTGGGAAAACGGGATAAGATGGAACTTTTTGATTGACATGTCGTTCTATACGTGAAGTCTCTAAAGATAAAGTAAATTCTTCCTTAAACTTTTATTTGAATTTTGGATTTTTCAGAATAATAATAGGATAACTAAACATATTAAACAATTTGGCTAAATTCAACAAAACACATATTCAAAAAAACATATTAAAAATTAAAAGACAAATCATTAAAATTAAAAATTTAGTGCACAACAATTAAAGGGTGGTAAATATGGGTCAAACTAACTATCGTCTGGTTCAAGTGAGTCAAAACCGCTGGGTATTACTATTTTAATATAATAAGAAATACCGAAAGAACTGCAATCTATCTTTTAAGAATGCATGCCTTAACTGTTTCTATATCTCTTTGACACTCATTTTAAAACCATTTTTCCAATAGAAATTAAAAACTTTAAAACTGGATAAGGATAAAAAGTTTCCCGCTAAACTATTAAAAACTCAAAAGTGTCATTCTGTTGATTGTAATGCCTTGATTTTTCGAGTGCCGAATTTTTTTACTAATTTGATGAATAACTCCGAGATCAATTATTTTTAAAATTATAAGGATTTTTAGCATTGAAAATGACCAGAGATTAAATGAAATTTCTTTTAAAATATATATTTAATAATTTAAACTTTATTCTAACTCATCGGATAAAGATTCAATGCTAGAAATTCAATAAAAGAATAAAATATGAATAAATAATACCATATTTACTTTAAACAACCATGTGTAAAAGAAAATTTTAAAAGAAACCTAAAATTATTTTGAAAATATTTTTAGAAAAAGTAATTTCCTTATAAAACAATAAATATTTGAATTACCTTTTAGTCCATGAAAAATAAATAAAAGCCAAACACAACAAGACATTTGCAAACTTCTCTTTTAACAAAATCCCAGTATTTTGCCATGCTTCAAAACAAATTACATCAAAAAAACATGTAAAAACTAATACAAAATTTTTAAAACATAATATCAGTTTCACATATCTTTTGTCGATGCAGTATTATTTTAGGAAAGTTCAACCGAAAAAACACGATCCGCTATTCAGAATTGAATGTGTTCCATCTCTTTGAGTGAAGGCATCTCAACGGATGGTAAGTAATTCAATTCCTTCTGACTTTACATCATTTAGCTGAGGAATGATGATTACCCTGAATATTTGGCAGCGACATTCTAGCGGGTCTTGAATGAAACTTCGCGGGAGTATTGAAGGTACTCGGATTGTAATAGGGTGATACTTTAAGGTGATACACTGGTATTATTTAAACTAAATTGCATTGTTATAATACATTGTAACTAAAATTGAATTGTTTATAAAACTGCGTATGACAAATAACAGTGATTGCGCCCTCTAGAAGGGTGAGTGTAGGCTTTATAGCCATTACCCTAGTCGCCAGAAGATGACAGTCACAAGGAGACACACAAGAAGGACGACAACAAAACCATAGACACATAACAACAATTCATGACAAGAACAAATCATCAAGTTTTACGGGAATTGAGCACGGAGACCAGCAAGCTCCAAAGGCTAGTACACTAACCACTGCGCCGGCGGGCCGCGCTATAAAATGCGTACTAAGATTGCATTTGTTGTAAAAAATGCGTTAACTAAGATTGAATTGTTATAACGAAATGCGTAACAATGATTGCATTTGTAATAAAAATACGAATTTAAGATTTGCATTGTTATAAAAAACTTTTTGCATACTAAGGTTGCCATTCTTTATAAAATTTTGTATATGAGATCGTTTCGGTAATATTATATTTTTGTAACAATACAATGTTTAAAATAATAGGACTTGCGTGTTCCGATTGAAAAATACAAAAGTTGATAATACTTAAATATTTTAATGGATTGAATAACGTAGCAAGCGAAAGAATAATTTTTTATTTGAGAACTATTGAAAAATTTACTTTACAGAAATTTAGATGCTTACAAATTTTAATTATTTGTGTTTTCATTGTTTCTTTATACATGCTCAAAAACAATTAGGGAGCAATGTTTTAAACCTTTCCTCCCGATGATGCCATTGGGAATCATCAGATTGTGGTTTTTTTTCTGACTAAGTTAAATTCGCAAAATTATGTATCGATTAGGATACAGTCATTATCTGGAAGAAAATAACGTATTTGAAAGAATTAATTATTTTTTTAATATTATGAAAATATGACAAATATGGTAATTAAATTTCACTTTTTTAAAAAACAGTTTTTAGAAATTAAATTGACCCTAAATGTTCCATGCTTGCATTTGTTTAGATGTTTTAAAAATATATTTCAACTATTTAACAAAAAAGTTTTGAACAAAAATATTGTATATAATTTATTAAAAAGTTTATTATTTTCCATTTCCACCCCTTTATAATAGAAGTATTAAAAACATTAAGAATTTTTTCTCTGTTTTTTAATATTTCATTTCGAATGCATAGTGAAACCTAGTTAACAAATTTCAGATTTATAGGATAAAAATTAAAAGTTGGGAGGAAGTTTAAAGTTGGAATTAAAAGTCCACCCTACTTGGTTTTGAGCTAGTGTTAGTATATTGTTTATTAATTTATTGCTTATAGCTCTAAGGCATTGGTTTAAATAAAAGAAAGTTTTAAAATAGCTCTTTCACTCCCATTATTTAATTCAATTAGAAAAATATGGAAATAACTTTATGGATTAATCAAGGCTTTTTAAATTAATTGTTTATGTTCTGGATATATAAGTTGTTTTCAATTTTATATGAAATTAATCGCAATCATTGTGAGTTATAAGACGGACGTTGTAATTTATTTACGATTGAATAAAAGCCTATTTTAAAACTAGTTACATATTCCAAGGAAAAAACATGTATAAACTACAGAAATAAAATCTAAATTTAATAATCAGTGTTTTATAAATCATCACATAATGAGAGAGAAAAAATCGGCTAGCTTTTGCAAACAAAAATAATTCCCCAACAAATGAAATTAATTCACTTTCCATCTTATTCGTTCTCATTAGCACTCAACATGGATATTTTTTTTCGCACCAAGATTAAGAGCATTTTTGTTAAGGATGCAATTTTTTCGAACTTTTGACAAATTTTTGGTAGCATTTTCATGAAAATTGTACTAAAATTGTAATTAATGTTAGCAATATAATGATAAAACAGTAAATAAATGACAATAATATGTTTGAAACGTTTAGTTACACAAAACTCCCATTCTCCAGAGCTAAATAAAGAAAATCAGTCAGGCCAATTCATTGGCGGACTTGTCTAATAGAAATTTACAATCAAAAGTCGCAAATGAACCCGCTAGACTGCCTTAGTTATACTTTGGCGAATGCGAGTTCATTTTCCTTTCCATAATGGGACTGCAACATTGGCGCTAACGTCTTGCAGACTCGGTATATTCCCAAAAGTGATGAGCATTTTTTTGTTGGCGACATATAGGCGACTCTCGTACTGATTTTGACGCCAGATGACAATGAATTGAGCTCTCTGTGGAGTTAAAGTACGTCGAGTTTTAATTTTGCCGAGAGATCCAAGCCAAATGGCCCTCCAGTTACCTTTTACATATGCCACATAATCATATGACATGCGCGCACAGAATTTTCCATCCAGTAAAAAATGGGACGATTCAGCGGTGTCTCGAACCCGCGATCTTGGGATTACGAGGCGGAAGCGTATAACCTCTCGGCCACTGAGCACGATGCCGAGTTTATATACAAGTCCTTTTATTTTCCCTGACAAGTGTAAAGACCCATTAATTTTAAACATTTCCTGTGGATCATATGACTATATCTTGTCATGTATGCTACAAATATTCTTCGTAATTACTATGTGTGTGGAATGTTGCGACATTAATTCAGTACTATTTAATTCAAACCTTATACTAATACTACAAAATAAATCTAAATTTTAAGTATTCCACCTTTAAATCCCGTCTTTAATAAAGATCAAATAATAAAAGTAAATATCGGTTGACGCGTCGTAAACAAAAAAATAATTCCCTATCACAAAGTAAGGATGCAAGGCGAAAAAATCCGAAACTGTTGAATTCCTCCTTTTGAGAGTCTCATTAGCACTCAACAGGTATTTATTCTCCAAGATGAAAGATCATTCTTTGTTGAGATGTTGTCTTTTTTTTATTTTCCTTTGAGAATGCAAGATTTTGAAATACGCTTTTAGTATGAGAGTCGGCCGTAAAAGTTTTATCTAAAATTGCCTTCAATCAATGATAAAACGCCCGATCAAAAGAATATTGAAAAATAGAGATTGTAATATTTTGTGGAGGAGAATTGGAATTTTTTGTTATTGTCGTAATTAATTTTATTCTTTCACGAACAGTCTCTGAGATTATTGATTTTCTAGAGAAATCACTCTCGATATTCGACATATTTTTGATAAACAAAAGGACAAATTACTTCTTTGAAACATGCGATGTAATTTACCTAGAGATCATTAAAATCTTTATATTTTTATTTCAATTGAAAATAAGTTGAAAATCATTTAGATAATAAAAATTTTACGCAAGCAGTTCAAGATTTCAATGTATTTTGAACATCCCCTTTCGATGACCTAGCTACAAATGGATCCAATTTTAAATAGTTTTTTGGGATTAGGTGGACAAACTTCAAGAAAAGTTTCATATTTTTCAGATTTAAAATGAAAGGACAAATGTATGTAAAAAATAAAGCCGTGAATAACTGCTTGGAATTTTACTGACCAGGACAAGTTTTCTAGGATAGCTGTGGCAGTATTGGCGATCTATCGCTAGTGCGCTTGAATTTCAGTTGATTTAATTTTGTCGTTTTCAAAATCTTTAGATTTTGCATACGGTAATCAGCTTCATCCTTCTCTATGAATACAAAAAATGTCACTAGGTTATTAGTAAAATACCCTTTTGGAGTATTATTTTATTATCCCGATTTACTTTTTCGCTTGCAATCTTCTATAGCAAACACTCTAAAACGAAACGAGCGATTTTTAACTCAGTCTGGTAATTTTACTCCTTCCAGATCTGGAAAAATGCACTTATCCTCTTTGGGGGGGTAAAAATTGTGCGCATACTTTGTGTGTTAAACCTCCGACTGGATACACTCAAACGTGTAATTTTACTCAGTCTGATTTAATATTCACTCCTTTCAGTGTCGAAAGGCACTTTCTAATGATGTGGATTTCACTCGTTTGTTTTTATAAGAGTGTCTTTGCGACTTTATACTGTTATTTAAATCTATTAAATGTTTGCGTGATTCTAAGTAAAGTGCTGCAGTAGCAAAAAATGTAATCATCGAAATTGCATAGCAAAAAATCCAGCTGTATTTTAAAATTTATATTAAAAGCAACTAAAAATACTACTATACCTGTTCTATTCGAAATCACCACATTTAAAAATAACATTTAAATTTATTTTACTATTCTTTATTGTATTTTTACTTTAATGTAATTAGAAGAAACAACGCGCTCCGGTAAAGTAATTTTTTGAATTAAAAGCTGAATAGAGCGAGGATAAAACGTGCATTTCAAAAAATATTGTCAACTTTTGGCGATTTCTAATTTGATACAAAGCAAAGCAACCACTTTTCTTGTTTCGACACTGTGTTAGTACTTTGGCAGTGAAATAGCCACCCCAGCAACTCCACGCACACACACAAAAACCACTCTCATAACGCAAACCTTTTAGCAAAGCCTCGTTAACCTGCTGGTCATTTCTCTTTATATTTTATCTAAATGCAAAATACTTTTGCAAAACAGCCATTAAGGAAAAAATAGTACACCTAATTCTACTTTTATTTTATTCCAATATTAAAGTACCAGAATATAGCAGATTCACTTACTTAATCTGTATAACAGCCACTAAAATAAACAAAACTTGCTCAAGAGAATAAACTAATCGTATTGAAATATATAGTTGTGAGCTATAACTAATCTTGTTAACAAAAGTCTCAAATTACATCATCTTTAATTTTTATTTATAGAAAAATTTACTCTGTTAACAATTCAACTTTTAAAAAAATATGGGTTATGACATTATCTATTTATTTTAAAATATATTAAAAATAAAGATTCCTTCATTGTTTTACTTGCTTTTTACGACTTGCCTTTTTAAGGGAATGTAATTATAATATCAATTGAGTAGAAAGACTTATGATAAAAACTATTTACATATGAATAAACAAAATGCAATAAAAGAAAATAAACGAAATGTTTTTATGCTTTTTTTCAAAGATTTTTTCATCTAAATCTTTATTCTTATTCACAATAAAGAAATGCGTTTTTCTCGAGCTATTAATTTCGCCAACGTGTGTTTTATTAGAGGCACACTGAATTATAAAGAAAAAATATTTTGACATCAATTTTCATTTTTTTTTGTCTGAGGGAAAACACATTTTGCAAAAAAAAAAATGATGATAACAAAAAATTCTGATTTTTTACAACCTGCCAATCTTTTAGTAAAATGTTCTTAATACATCTCTTTGGCACACAATATATTAGAAGTTTGTTAGAAATAATAAATTAAAGTAATTAGTTAGGAATAGGGTTTTTTTTTTAATTTTTAAGTCTTGTGTGAAATACATAGTTTTTAAAATACAACGTGGCACTAATTTGCTAAATTCATGCATCGGTTAAGTGAATTGAATTATCGTCACACTAGATTTCTATAAAGAGGACATTGGGATGATGGGTTGAAGTAATTATTGACCTCAGTCAAGTGAACGAGCCGAATACCTGATTTAGGCGCAAAACACAACTTTATAGGACAACACGAGTATGGGCCATCTGTCAGGACCTCAGATCATATTTAACAAGAAACTTTTCTACAAGGGATATTAGTAGGTTGACTTTTTGGTGCACTTACTGTTAATATATCGGCAGTTATTTGTGCAAAAAGCTAGCTCGGGTCCGAACTTAACGGGTCTGGATTCCCTAACAGTCCATACTTGTGTTATTGA